>CALSCE010009526.1:2370830-2487030 GCA_943593645.1 Bovichtus variegatus | reverse complement strand
ACTCAATCCCCAAATATATGTATATATATATATATATATATATATTACAGGAGGCAAACCCATAAAAAAGGCGAATCTGGGGTAAGAGGCTCCATAAATAAGCAAACTTCTCAGAAATATTTAGTCCCAGTGTCGGCACTTTGAGTTGTTTATTGTTTTCATGTCATATCTGGCAAGGTATTCTTTTGCAAAGCTATGTTGTACTTTTTTTTTTCTTTTCACTGTAAGCTGTGGAACACACACGTCGACATTTTGTTCTATATGAGGGAAATGTTCGGCTACAAAAGACGATGCGTTACGTCTGCATCGTCGCTGGCAGGATGAAGAAAGATACAGCATCAGCGTGTGAGATGTGGGGAGAAATATAGGCTCAGCGAGTTTCCTTCACCTAAGTCACACGTTTTAAGTGCAAAGGAAGAAGGCCAGATAGATAAAAAATTTGCCCCATCCCCCCCCCCCCCCAACGTAAATTCCTCCCTGAGATGGCTTAGTTAAACACATTTCCCATTTCCTGTTGGCTTCAATGGATTAGAGTAGAAAGAATGATACAGAAAGAAGGATGAGAGCCCTGCTCCTACCATTTCTCAAGGGACGCAGCAGTTAATGCTTACATTTCTTCAGTTGAGATGGATTTATAATTATCCACTTCCAGTGATTAATGGTCTTGTAATTATCTGCAATGAAATATATCAACTAAGACGTGTGCGGCTTCACTCACAATCACATTTTGCGATAATAATAAAAACACTCAAACGATGAGGGGATAAGCAGTGTGTTAAACATACCAAATCACAGTGCTTATTGACAAACAGGATCTTCCCACAAGCATTGTCTTGGCTCGGGAAGCGCTCTTCTCACTGCAACGGAGCCGTAACAATCCGCCACTTTAAGAGTAACTAACATAACCGGTGTCATTGTTACTTTTCTGAAACTTTTTTATTTATTACATCCTGAATTTTAACAATCACCGAGCAGAAATGTTTCCTTCCGGAGAAAGGAGTGCGGTCTCATTAAAAGAGATGTTCTCCCTGAGCTTTCTCTGACTCATAAAATCCCCATTCGCCACCCTCCAGACAGTGTAGACATCCATTTTCCTTTCATCGTCTTCAACTATTCGCTTCCCTTGGAGACAGCCTCATCACATTCTTCTCTGCTGGCTGCTGTGACATTGAAAGAGACCCCTAATCAAAACATTTGTCTTTCTTTCAGCCTGCGCTCAGACCGGTGAATGAGAGCTGACACCAGAGGGAGACGTATTTGTCCCAATCAGGGCCTCATCTCCGTGTCACCCAGAGCGAGTGTTTTATCTAGACAGGGCACTGATGAATCTGCCACTTAGCCTTGATTTGGAGGAGCGGCTCGCCACTGCCAAAGTACCAGGTTAAATCACAACGTCAGTGGCTCAGCCATGGCCATTACTGACATTCTGCCTTTACCATAAATGCTCATAAACGTTGTAATAAGGATCTCTGCCTTCTCGTTTTGTCAAGAGAACTGTAATTACAATGTTATGTTGTATTGGGAATCAACAATTTACCGGGGTTTTTTTCTCTCCATTTAGTGTCACGTATGTGTCTCTTATAATCGTAGGTCAACTCATCTCTTAATTTATATGCATCTTGTAAATGTTCCAGGAGGCCTGCCTTTATCTGCAGCAGTGAAAGTAGCTGGCGTAGCACCATGTCTTAGGGTGGTGTCGAGCCATTGTTGTGCTACTACACTTCAGACTTCTAACCAATTGTTTAGCTCAAAGCTGGCGCTGTGCTGCCTAATTAAACTAACTAACTAACTAGCTAAAAAAAAATAAAAATAGGCTGCATGTGTCACAAATGCCAACACACCACATAAGACAGATTACTGCGATAGCTACTGATCCTTTGTGTCATTTTCAAAAGGCGCCGTTTCAAGGGAAGGGCTCAGATATTCGTCCTCAACAAACGTATTCCTGCCGTGTTCGAATCCCAAAACAACTCTATGGACAGTAGCGCAGCTCAGGTCTCACTTTCGCTGTCGCCACACCCGCTCATCACAACGAGGCTTTAATCCCAGCCTTCATTGTTCCATTAGATAGTGTGTAACTTAACCCATCCGGTTAGCAGGTTGTAAGGTGTCAGCAGCTCTACACATAAACGCAGGTGATAAGGATGAGTGTAATACACTTTGGATTTAACCAAATGCATATCCATCGCTGCAAGCGCTTTTCCGCTACATTAGTGGAAAAAAAAAAGCTTTTTGGAAAAGTGGAGAAAGCTGTTTGAGTGTGTGTAGAGAGAGAGGGGGGGGGGGGGGGTGAGAGGCAGGCTCCTGCTAGCTACAGTAGCTGTCAGAGAGAGTGGAATGTTGTTACAAGACAAGGGGGGAAAAAGAGGCTTTATCAAGGTGTGCAGGATACCGCTGACATGAGATGAGAGGCCTGAGTTGGAACTACATTATGCCACACCTTCACTAAGAGGACTCTGTCAAGACAGAAGTAGAGATCCATTTCAGTGTGGGAGCCACCATAATACTTGACAGCAGAAAGCCATTAACTTTCAAGTATACTCTCTACCTTTAAGTACATATAAGGCAATAAGCAGACACTCTATCCTGTAATTTCATTTGGATTCGCAAAAGCCTTTCTTTGAAACCCTTAAATGGACAAAAAAAAAAAGAGTATTTTCAGAAGGCAGCAGGCAATGTCTTTAACGTTTAGAAAAATGGTGGAAAGCTGTAGTGTGTTTGGAATGGGCAAGGCAGCTTTTATAAGAGGTGTGGTTTACGGTGGGAACACCGGACGAGAAGATCGTCTGCAAAGTGTGCTCGTCATGGACGTTACTTGATTTAGAAGCTCAACAGTGTGTCCTAGAGCGTCCTTTACCAGTCTGTGTGGGTCGTCGGCAATACATCACCAAGCCCCAAATGGGACCACAAAACATCTCCCCTTGGACTTACTATCGCACTGCCACCTCGAACACAACCCTCCTTTCCCTGAAAATCTCTCAATCAAAGCTTCATTTGCATTTCAAAGTAGCACTTTACAGCCATGGAGAGGACATAAAATCACACCTGCCTTCAAATAAATAAATGGGAATTCAAAATGGTGTAAAGAATGATATAAAGCCAGAGCTGGCAGAAAACTAAGCTTGTCATATTTTATGTCATTTACAGTACATTAGCAAATGCCATAAAAGTGCACAGCTGTGTGAGATGCAGTAGTCGTAGGATTTAGGGGACTTAAGGCAGTAATATAAATGGGATGGGGTGGTGGTGGTGGTGGTGGGTGGGTGGGGTAATGATAGAATAAGCTTTGCCAGAAACTGTGTGCAAAAAGCCTAAAAACTAATTGAAAATGCTCCCTTTTACTTTTACCATTTTCTCTTTGGAATCACGCAACATTCTAAACAGATCCATTTATTTAGAAAGCTGTTTATTTTAAGTTCTGTCAAATGTTCTGCCTTCAACAGATGCTATAAATCTTCCTCTTTGCAAATAAAGAGGGTCATTTCTAATCCATGAACCAAAATAACGAACATTATCAAAGGCAGCGTGCACTAAAAAAGGACCTAGATTCACTCCGCTCGACTTATGTCTATCGCAACCAGCGAGATCAGCCCGACCGGACTGTCAGGATCGCTCCTGTCGGCCATTTTGGGGGAATCAGTGGGCAAACACAGACGTCATAGTCTTCAGTGGATCACAGGAGTGGTTTGATGCTGAAGCTCAGGTACCTCACATCTGAGGTTACTGTCTCTCAGTGCTCCTGGCCTCCCCCGGGGCACTTTGCCAGATCCAACTCAGCATCCTGGTAACTAGACTGTGAAGCCTCAAGGAAAACCTTTTTCCAAGACTACTCCTCTCCTTTTTTCCACACCTCTTGAACTTTCTTTTGCCGACAGCATTGCCTGGGGCGATAATTCAGCTCCCCATAGTGGAAGAGCTTTGAACCCCCACACTCCTCCTATCGCTACCTCCAAACCCCCACCCAACATTATCTCTACCTTTTGCTCTTTCCTTTTTCTCTAATTTGATATCAGCTTTTTTAGTTTTGGTTCAGGTAAAACACTTTAAGGGAAGCAGTTGAACCTTTTGTTTTAAAAGAGGGGAAACTAAAATCAACAAGGCACCCTCACTCCTCTTAACTTTGCCTCCTCCAGACTTTTAACTCAGTTGGGTGTCAATTTGACTGATGACTCCGACAAGGTTTTACAACAGGGTGCTCCCCCCATGGAGTGTTTGGCGAGGAAGCTGAGCGTTTTAAGAGTGGAGGACTTATTAGGTCACTTTTATAAAAAAAAAAATAAACTTCGGAATTCCTAGCCGGCTCCCGCTGCCTCAGTGAGCGATGATGAAGTGTGTGACTCAATAGTTCACTTCACACTTTGTATCTCATTAACATTAAAGAAAAAAGGCAGGTTACTGCCAATGCCTCTTACTCATAATTTAGCGCTACTAAGGCACAGCATAATAAAGAGAGTAGAGAGAGCGAGAGAAAGAAGACTGAATGACCACTGTGGCTGCTAGAATGGGGAAACATCCCGGACGGCCTCTGCCTTACTGAGAGCTCAGTGGGAATAAGTAACGAGCGGAATTCAAATCTTGAAAAGCAGTAATATTAACTGTGCCATCTACTGCGTAGTTCTCTCCAGGGACCAGCTTTGCTTCATTATATCTTCCATGTAAACGTGTTCATGATCCAGGGTGTGTCCTCTCCTACCTCTCCACTTAGTGTGCGTGGCCACTGGCTTGTGGGGGCATATCTCCAAGCCATCTAAGCGGTGATGACATGGGTTCTAAACTAATTAAAAGGCCCTCTCAACGACAAGCAGTCATGGTCCTCTGCAGTTTTGTCTGGGCACTTGCAGGCTCTCCTGCACTTGCTTTTTGCCTGGTCACTGAACTGCTTCCATGACTCCAGCACTCGTGGAGCTACCCTTGGATATTACCCTGTGACTGCCATTGCCTTGGTTGTCAGAGCCTTTGTCCTGTTGCTTGGCAGGATGCCAGTTGCAAGAACATTCTGCCAGCCTCTCACACCGACACACACACACACACAAGTATATGAACACTGTCAGGTGTACACACAGACATACCCACATATAAATATGGACATACCCGCGTACAGGAATGGGAGTGCTGCTTTTGTACACACTAATGGAGATAATGTTGCACTATTGAAGGTCAGGTCAGGGGAGATTAGAGTGGCTGCCCCGCACTGACAGTCTGACCTTTAGTAAGCCAGTCCTCACAGCGTGACTTCTCTCCTGTTGCCTCGCATGATCTCTATGGCAATGCCTTTGCTTACACAGCCCAGAGGCTTCTACTATATGTATGCAATCATTATCTTCTGTATTGTGACCTGTCAGCCAGTCTCACGGCTTCAAAAAATGAGCAAAATTCAGTAATAGAATCTTCACCCTGGTATTTCTTGGAGAATGAGAAAGTACCACCAATGGGAGGAGGGGCTTTTTGGAGCTAGGGTAGGCATTATAGCGTATAACGTTCTACCTACAAGGTACACAGGCACCCTTATCTGCTGTTTGAAATGGGCTTGGGATGGTGAGGCTGAAAGTACATCTCAGTTAGCCAGTTTGTTGCAATCAGTTAGAGTGAGTTGGACTGGCGATGTGACGTGATGCCCTTTGGGATGATAAAGATCAGGTTCTGATGTGCTACCGCAGGCAGTGCTTGTGCGTGTGTGTGTGTGTGTGTTGACGTGTGCGTTTGTTTGTGTCAGTGCTACCCTTCAGGTGTGAATGAAAAGAAGTGGAGCTATGACTCCTAGGCAGTTTTAAAGCCTACAGGATGACAACTCTCTCCTGCAAACTGGCTGCAGAGGAGCAATTAACATGTCACAACCTGAACCTTCTGTCCTGAGCTTCCTCTGACTCTGTCTGACTCCCTGTGTCTCAATTTCTTTCTCTCTGTCTCTCTGTCTGTAATCCAGCCTTTTCACAGCTTTTCCCCCCACTGCTGTCATATGCACCCACAATATGACAGGATTGTTTTTTGGAGTCATGTGTTGGTTGAGAGCAGACGCATGATTGTTCCGAAATGAATGAAGAGACTTGTGGTCAACCTCAGACTATAAAACCACACATATGTGGTGTGATATCCTACATCTGTTGTACACAAAACAAAATAACATATCCCTGACTACCGATTGCTCAAATGCACAAGTTGTCCAAATCCAATAAAGTTTAGTTGAAAGTACTGGACAATTTGCTACTGAACTGCAAATAGCTTCCGCCAAATCCCTGCTAAATAATGAGAATGTATAAACCAAAGGCTGAGCATGATAGGAAAATTGTTGAGTGCTGTATAAATGGAGACTCTGACAGAAATGAGCAGCGGGCATTAACATACACTATATCCCTTGTAGTGACACAATTATTACCACTTTGTTCTTTCATGGCCACATTTAACCTTGGCTGAAATAGTGCTGAATATGAATAATAGGTTGCAGGTCTTAACCTGTGTTCTGGTGTTGCCCTGTGTTAAAAATACCTTCAAATACATTACCAGGATAGAGCAGTATGCATAATGCCTCCCCATTAATTTGCAGGTGCATATTTTCATGAATAATTTTAGCTGGTATCTCTGTATCTCCAAGGTAATGAAGTCATCATGCAGAGAACGGGCAGAGCGGGATGAGACTGATGGGATGTGCCAGAATAATGCGGGCCGAGGCCACTGGAAAGCCGCTGTGTGGAGAGGGCGATAACTTGAGAAAAAAAAAAAACACTTTCTATGATTCTTAAAAAAGAGCCAGTCAACGTGAACGGAGTTCCAGTTCCATTGAAAATAGTCTAGAAAAAATTTGTGCCCATGAGGATCTATCCTCTTGACTAACCCTGTGCATGTTAGCGCAGCATAATATTAGCAGCCCAGAAATAAAAATGGAAAACAATGACACATTGTATGACAATGTGTTTCTTTTGGCCCAGCACAGCGTGGTTTATTCTACAGCTGTTGGAATGATGTGCCTAATGATGTACCAAATGTTTCCAGTACTAAGCCTGCTGCGGATGTATTCAATGATCAGTATTAATCCTATACACATACTATATGTATTTTAGGTGTGCATACACACGGAAAAAAATAATATATATATATATATATAAAGTATTCCCAATATGTGTGTGTGTACACAGATTTCGCAGTTGTTTGTTTTGTTTTTGCAGAGAGAAACGCACTTTGAGAAGTGATGTGAGTTGAGTGCTCATGTGAATCAGATTAGCATGGAGAGTCCAGACAGCAAACCATAGCACAGCCACTGTAGCTTGAAGCCAGTGCTTTTGAGAGTAACCATGCTAACTTAATCAGGGATGCGATTCCATCTCCAACATGAAAAAATATGTGAACAGTAAAAATATATATGGACAGAAAGGGCAGAATCCAGGTTGTTACCCTGCACAACAAGGACGTGCAGTACAGTATACTGTGTTTCTGCTTCGCTAATGGCTGTTTGTGTTCACTCTCACAGTTGCCTCTGAGAGATAGAAATGATATATATGTATTTTTCATCTGTATGGGACACTATCAAACATTGATGCTGATATCCCTTCGGAAATGTTGATCGACTAGCCTTCATGCCCACAGTATATCTGCCAGCTGCCTCATCTGTGGGCAGCATGCATCAACACTGGGTCTGACATGATGTGACTTTTCATCTGCGGGCTTTGGATCCACATAGGTATAGATTATGTCCTCTCCCTCTTTCTCTCTTCTGTCTGCCTGTATTTGCCCTCCGCATCTCTCTTTCTCCAAGCCCTAAGCATATAATTTGTCATCTGGAGAAATCGTTCCCCTCTTCCTCGCCATCATGGTGGAGCATATTTTTCGTGATCTCCAGGATCAAGCGGTGTTTCAATAAAAAAAAAAAAGAAAAACTCCATATCATCCAGTGACCCCGCCCGGCTTCACACCGCAAGGCTCCTAATGAGCCCTCTGCAAATGAGATGATTTTTTTTCTTGTCTGTGCCAGTTGAGCTGTGACCCGGCTAAGGCCTTGCAATTCAAAGACATCTTGAGTCGACTCATTATTTACTTGTGACAGCTAGCAGAGAAACATGAATAAAGCGATCCAACTGAAATGGAAGGGAGAAAAGAAGAAAAGGTTCCGTTGAGATACACAAACCGCTTTTTTATCAAGTGTTTGCTTTGCACTTCAATACAGCTGAAGGTCGTTGCTGACAATAAAGCAAACAAAAAAAAAAAATCACACTATTTTATACTTACTGAAGATTTGGCTGCAAAACAATAATTAAGGTATTCAAGTACTTTTGTCATCATACTGTGGGTGTAGTGTGTGTATGTGAGGGATGGAGAATGATTGCATGTCTGTATGTTTGTGCAAAAGATTAAAAGATGATTTAGCTATGTCTGTGGGACCATCAATCACTGCTAGGTGTGCGCATGTCCAAAACCTTTAATATCTCAAAGAGTCACTTTGTCTGGATGTCACAACACTGTGTCACATTGCTAAAGAACATTCAGAAGGTCAGCTTACTCAACATGCTTCTCATGTTCATGATGCTGTGTTTAGGAAAGTCCTTCCCTTGTCAAAAGGTTGAAAACATGAGTCACAGACGGACATGTTGCGAATTATAAACTCAAGAAACAAGAATTTCCAGCCTGCTGTTTTACAAAAGAGCTATCTCTGAGCGAGAGCGGCAAAGACAATTAGAGAATACCAAGCATTATATTACTCCAATCAATGATATTCTTCATTAACAAAAGGTCCCCCGTGAGCAAATCTGACACGTGTACTTTGTTCGGTAGTTTTTGTGTTATCAAAAGCTCCGTCGCTCGAGCGTATGTCGGCGCAGACGAACACACATGCCAGGCACAATTTAGCCATTAGAGGAAGCTTTTAGATGTCAAGGCAACATGTCCTACAGGAAGGGATGGAACAGGCCTTCAGGGAACTCAGTGAGCAAGAGACTGAATCTAGATTGTCCCCACCAATGTGGAGAGGGCTTAATTAGGGCCCAGGCATTTCATTAAGGCAGCCATTAAAGTCAGCTTCGTTTAGTACAACACTGGCATGCCACAGCGGGACACTTGAGCCATCACACACACATGCACATGCATGGGACCGTGGCAGCGCTCATCCAGCAGACCTGAACAATATGCAGCGGGGCAAATTCCTTTCACTATAATTAATAGGAAGTCTCCCATCCCCCACCCCTGCGGGTGGAGAATACATATTGTATCCTCCACCCGCTTTCCTTACACTCGCAGGGACCATCCGTCATTTTTGCCTTAATGTGTTTAGTTACACCACACAAGGACGAGAGCTTTTGAATGAAATCATAAAGGACACTTAGATTGCCGTTACATGGAAGAAGGGATCCCATATATCACACCCCAGTGTGTGTTCATTTCCAGGGAATGACTTGGGCCCTATGCTGTAATAAATGCTTGATTCCTCCCTTCATCTCTTTGTCTCCACCTCATAACCGCATAGGACCATGGTACCAGGCAGTAATGTTGTACATTTATTGTGTTACTGATTGGGATGCATTTCATACGGGAAATATTCATTTTCTATTGCTTTGCTTCCCTAATCATAAACAAAACATATTGCGTCCTATTTCTTGAAATTCCTAATCCTCGCTAAATGCAAGGGGAGAAATGGTGTACAATGGGATTCTGCTTAGTGTCAGTTCAAGCCGAGCCATTGACTCGCTTTCCGCCAGCCTGCTTTTCATTCTTTCCAGTCAACTGATCTCTAAACCGTTTTGTTAGCTTCTGCATGCAGGGACTGCACAAGTCATCCCATGAAGGGATTGGAAAGATGTGAAGACAGCAAAAAAAAAAGAAAAAAAAAAGGGGGGAAAAGAAGTGAGTGAGAGAGAGAGATAAACTCATCTCTGATCTTAAGTGACAATTTGGCTTGGCATTTTGCCAGGAGAACGCCATACTGATGAAAGAGTGCATAAATAAAGGATGCAGAGGAGATGTCAGCCGGCTACGGGAGACTGGAAGAGACAGAGAGGTAGAGAGAGGGGAGGAGAGACAGAGAGGGAGAGTGAGCCGTTTGGACACTTCTGGCTAGATTCCCTTGCCCATTACAGAGTCTGGATCTGACTTCACATGCCATTAGAGGCAGTGTAAATCAGTAATTAGGTGCACAAATGAAGAAATGTCAGCTATTACCTGGAGCACAACAGGCTGACAGACCTTGCCACAGAGCATTCCTGCACAGCCAGGATCCCTCGTCTTACAGCCAGCCAAGCACCGACCCACACACACACACACACACACACACAGGTTCAATTGAGCAGTTTCTGACTAGTTTTGGCAAGAGGATGCCACTGAGCTGCGTGGCTCAATTAGACATGTTGTTGTAGTTTACAGTAAGTATGACAACTGTTCCCTGTGGAACTGTCAGGATCTCTTCTCTCTGTTGAGGGGCCTCAAAAAGGTAAAAAGTAAAACGAAAGAAAAAAAACTGGAAAGGATAAATGAAAGCCTTACATACCTGCAAATGTAAAGGCAAAGCATGAGATTGAAGAGATCATTTTTCTTAGATCCCCTAGCTTTGACGAAAGCAAATGACTGACTTAGACACAGAGAGGTGAAATTAAAACGTTGGGAGTTTTTTGTTGAGAACATAACAATCTCTATCTCCTATCTTCCTCCAGCTCCCTCATACTTGTTCTTCAGTCAACCGTAATGCCTGGATCTATCTACCTGCATATTCAGGGAGCTGAAGTCCAAGCCCTCTGGATGGCTTGTCAATCTATAACAGGGTTAAAAAAAAAAAAAACGTAAACGAACAAATGCTGTGACAACTACAGACAATTTAAAGTTTCCAGTTGATTTGATGTCACGCGTGTGGACTGTTGGAAGAAAAAAAAAAAAAAAAAACCCGGATTCTATGCCACCTAACGTAACGTGGGGGCTCATTGAGTTCATTCGCAAAAGCCTTGCCGTGCTGCATTTTACCATGCTAAGAGCGGGATTTTTTTTTTTTTTTTACCACGTCCCAGCAACCATCATCTCCCTGAGTTCGTTTTGGTAGGTTTTTGTTTCAACTCTGGGCTTAATGTGGGGAGTACTATAAAGCAGAGGGACAGCGCAGCGAAGGGGGAAACGGGCGGTATTGAAAAAGCAGGCCACTTTGCAGCACTGTCAACATAGTTGTCCTAATTATGCAGCCACCCAAACAGAGGCCCCTCTAATCCGCAGGCATACTGGCCTGTCAGATTCTCTGCGAAGATCAAGAACACACACTAGTGCACACACACACACACACACACACACACACACACACACTACTCCACGCGGCAACTTCTTCTGCACACTCACCTCACGCCCTAAGCCAGCTAAGGCATAACTTTACGGCTTTGAAGGAAATTTACACGAGTGTGATAAGATCAAACTTGAACACGCAGTGCCCTAGATTTACTCCATGTCCATGTGTTGGCTTGCCAGTGTGAAGGATAGGGTGCCGTGACCTAGGGAGATGGAAGCGTTAAGACTTCATCTCGGAGCTCTGCCCTGCAGGGATGTGCTTACTCTAATGCAAGTTATTAAAGCAAACAGCTGCATTAGCCGTGGGGAGCCTCTTGTGTGAGTGTGTTCTCCACATGTTTGGGTGTGTAGAAATGTATAGTAGTGACACAAACACTCAGTGTTGATGCAGGCAGATATTGCACGCAACTGAACATTCAGTTTCTTCCGTGGCCGCTGCCTTTTGCAGCGTTCGTCAATGCATTTAGGCGCAGCCCACAACCTCATGGTCATTTGATATGTTCCCAGTGTTCTGTGCTAGTGCTAAATGTCATTAAACACCTCACATAGCTTCTTCCTCCGAGATAGGTAACACGTTATAATGAATGCCTTTTTATTGCGCCTATAATACCCAGCTTTACACGCACAACACACGCACCTCCTGTTGGCATCACAGCGCACGGTGGAAGCTGACATTTTAGGTTCATGGTAGTATCATACCAGGTGCTATATGGGCAAATTATAGTGACACCAATTCACTCCTATGGTGATGGCAGGTCACAGGTGCAGCTGTCGGGTATGGAAACGTGTTAGTCGCAGTTATGTTAAACAGCATCCTTGAAAGGGAGGTGCTGTATTGGCTGGAGTTGACCAGTTGGCATGAGGGCTGATCCAGTAAACAAAAATTAATCAAGTCAGACATTAAATTCCCTTTGCACCTAGGAAGGCCTCCAGTACGTCATATTTTTTGTCCCACTTTAAATGTGTGCGTATGTGTGTGGGTGCATGCTGTCTTGTTTCTGTTAATGTAAAGAACTTGTCACGCTGAGGGAAAATTAAAAGCTTGTTGACCGGGCGCCTGCAGCTCCCGTCTCCCCCTGACATTGCGGATGCTTTAGGTAGCTAAAAGCAGGAAGGGCTTGCAGATGCTGGAGATGCTTGGAAGGATAAGGGCAGACAACAACCATGCTGCTGAAGGCAGCAGCTCCCTGCATAGAGATGCGTTTTCCAGGCTAAGCCTGGCAGCAAGTTTACACTGCAGCCCCCAAGCGCATGACAGGCGTGGCATACAAAAAAAGCTGGCAACATCTCCCAGATGGAATTGGAGGAGATGCCTTATGAGTCCTGTTATAAAAGGCGTGGAATGATTTCCCCAAAATAAAACCGCCCATCTAAGCAGAGTTTATATTCTTGCATCTGTGTCTCTCTCTCTGTCTCTCTCTCTCTCTCGCTGTCTCTCTCTCTCTGTCTCTCTCTCTGTCTCTCTCTCTGTCTCTCTCTCTCTCTCTCTGTCTCTCTCTCTCTCTGTCTCTCTCTCTCTCTTTCTCTCTCTCACTCTCTTTCTCTCTCTCACTCTCTCTCACTCTCTCCCTCACTCACACAAGCTGAGTAAGCACAGATGCCTGAAAAATGACTTTTTACCTTTGCCCAACTTCTTTTTTCCCCCTTGCCAGATGTTGTTTGCCTTCGACCCCCTTGCTTATATTATCGGGGGCCATCTGAGCAACTCTGCAGTAGAATTGTGCGCTGCTGGGTTTAGAGCGGTGTGTGGGAAGGATTAATGTGACAGAGCCTCCCGAACGTGCCACAAAACCATCATCTTTAGCCCTGGCAGCAGGAAACGCACACAAAGGGGGTTAGTAAGATGAACTAACTGGCTGGCTGTATCTACCACAACCCCCCCCCCCCCATCCACCACTAAAACAGGGCTTTGTATGCTAATGAAACTCCACCGATAAGCAACGGCAGGCAGGAGAAAAATGTGCGAGGCATTAAATCATGCCTCTGCTAGCATTAAAGAATAATAATAATGGGGAACATCGAGACATCTCTGGATATTGATTTGTCTTTTATGACATGCCTCTGTTGGAGAGAGTGTGACACTAATGTCTGCCCGGTGGCAAGGAGAGAAGCAGCATCAGAGACAGCGGCCGCTGCTCGTTTATTTGCATAAGAAAGAAAAAAAAAGGAATGCTGTGTCAAAAAACATTTAGAGTAATAATGTCAAAATCCAATTTAGTCCCCTTATGAAACTTGGAAGTATATATCAACAATAACACCAGCATTTACACACAATTCAGGGTTATCATTTCACTTCTCTTTTCTTTTCCTTTTTTTTTTTTTTTTTTTTTTTTATAGATGTCTGTGCAAATGGTTTTGGAGATTGGGAGAGATGGAATACTTATCAAGATGGCTGGAGGGAGGAGAAAAGCTTATATTGCAGCAGTTTCTCTTCAATGCACCCGTGGCCTGATTGTAGCAGAGTTTAGTTTGGGGAGACTCATGCCCCAGGTGCCACCCTGTGACAGTTGGGCGCAGATGGATCTAAACCACCATTTGCACCGTTGGCAGCACTTTGCTTCCATATGCTGTGGAGTGGGCAGGCAATGTGGGACGCTCAGCTGGCTGTGTGGAGCGGGTCAGGGGGACCGGGTCCTTTGCCCAGGGCTAGCTCTTTAGGGATTTGCTGTTTCTTTGTTGTGCATGGCATCGAGAGTATGTTTGCAACTTACTGAAGCCCATAGCAAACAGTGGAGAGACATCACTGGAGGAGCGGCTGCCTTTTTGCAGATTATAAGGGAGTAGTTTTACACTGATCGCATTGACTTATTAAAACAAACAAGACACATACGTATTTGGAGAGATGTCACTTGCCTCTCTGACACGGAACTGCCCTTTCCCTCCCAACACTCACCCTCCTCTTCCTCTCGGTCAGCATTATCACAGAGCGGAGTCCTACAATAGCAGCATAATGTGTGTGTAAGTATGTCACGGATCCATCTCCATCATCCGTTCTCCATTGATGTATTTGTCTCTTTCTATTCAGTCTCCAGCAGAGTATTCTGACACTGAGGTCATCGTACAGCCGGAGTTTTGTTTCTTTCTCTGATTTCCAATCTTTTTTCGCTCCTTTGTATAGTTGCACTATACAACCTAAATTCCCAGAGCTCCACCTGTATGACCCCGCCCGGCGTCTGAGGCCCGGCAGAACAAGGAACCCCCAGCAGATGTCGACGCGCTGTGCAGCTTCGTCAAACGTGTTTGTGTGTTCCTCTGAGGGAGGGGGGTAATGGAACAGTGTCTTCCCGGGGCGAAGGCTGAGCGCAGAGATGGTAGAGAGCATCGTTAAAAGCATATGAGCGTGCTCATACGAGCGAGGGGCCAGGCTGCTCAGGAAAGGGCAAGCTTTTATAGGGACAACCTTTGGCTATGAGTGCAAGCAATCAACATCTTTTCTTTATCCAAGGCTCTCAGAATTTCTGTGTTTTTTTTTTCCCTGAGCTGTGGGTGTCCTTCAGGAGATTGCTGATTTTTCTCTCTGTTTTTACCCTCTTCGCTACATACAGTCTCTCTCTCGCTCTCTTAACTTGGTTGTCGCCACATGGCCGTGACAGAATGCTGAACAGGTCAAAAGTCCTTAATAGGTTATTGGTTCTCAGACGCAATAATGGTGCTGATTCACTTTCTATATAACATTGCGACGTTAATGGAGGGCCAAGGGTGACAGTAACACCATATGAAAATAATAGTGTTTGCCATGTACTGGCTTGTTGATTTGCTGCCTGATGGATTTTTAATATTCACTGCCGGGTCGTTCCGGACGGTTGGTTGTGGCCATTTAGCAGCTCGATGCTTTTGGACAGGAGCTGTGCAGCCACCACGGAGGGGTGGAGGGGGGTAAGAAAAGACAGAAAGGGTGGACACTTCAAATTAATGATGGTCTGTTGCAAGTCTGCTCCGGCCTTGGCCGGTCTGAGGAGGGAAGATGTATGTCCAATGACTAAAAGGTGTGTTCTAATTAACAGAAGTGACTGTGCCTGGATGAAGCGGCAATAATCAAGTTTGGGAGGACAGGAAGGAGAATGGGGACACAGTGACCTGTGAGGGGAGACAAACAGCAAATAGAGAGATGAGGAGAAAGCAACGCAGACTTGGTTAACTGACTGAGACAATCAAAGTGCCCTCCAAAGGCCTTGTAGCGACAACCTTGAGTGACTCATTGAGGTCCAAATACCTTCAGTGCAGAGCCGTATTGTTCCATTGCATAGCTTTTATCCTGTCTTTGGCACAATAACAGTACTGCACATCTTTCTGCACATCTTTCTGTACATTCACTGAAAAGAACAGCATTCAAAATAAGGCACTCCAGCTATTTATTGTGAAAGGAGCATGCACAATGGAAATTAGAAGGAATGGCCTCTCTACACAACAAGTCCCGACCTTTAGCCCAGAGTATTAGTCGAGCATCTAAAATGCTGGAGTCTACATCTCCCACTCGAGAGCTTCTTTCATTATGTCTTCCCCGCAATACCAAACCCTATGCCCCTAGTTTATAACAGGCCCTAACTGACTGACTGAGTTATTTCCTCAGACTTCACAACGGTCCCTCCAAAGCCAGCAGAACCATTATACAACTGTTTTCACAAGACGAACAGTGCTCTCCATGATGAGTAAAGTGACCTTTATGTGTAAAGTTGGTGTTAGGTGTTGGTGTTGCTCTACTGTACGTTCACTATCGACCAGACCAACATGTGAGGACAACAGGAGAGCAACACGCTGGAAATCATTTCAAACCATTTCCTCCCTACAAACACATGAGTGACACATGGCAACAAACGAACAAAGGTAATAAATAAACCATCAAATGTATTCAAGCAAACATATTCAAGTGTGGAAGTAAACAAATGGAAAGTATTGTGTTTTCCCACAAATCCCAAACAAACTTCCTCATGTGATTTATTTTCCGACTATCAAAATTCATCAGCCACTGAAAGCGTTTCCTGTTGGGCATCTGTGCGGAGATCAATGCAAATAAAAAAATGATTGGATGTCAGAATCTTCGTGAAAAGAGCGCGTGTGTGCTTTAGGGAAAACGTTTCTTCCTAAGAACGGTTGGCAAATGAATGAATCCGTTGTGAGCCCTTCAAGCTTCGACTTCTCTTACAGATGATAGAATATATTCCACTCGGGCGCTGTTTTATGAATTCCCCTTCATTTGTAGGTAGGCCTAATTTGACACCTGCCTCATCATTTACAATTAGGCATTATGGGATGTAATTGGCCATCTGCCTCTGCCATCTTGTGTTCCTGGAGAGGGGCCACGTTTGTCCCCGGCTGTTTCGAGAGCCGGCACACTTGGAGATGCCGTTGCTCTGAACGTGACCCCTTGATTATTTTTAGTGTAACGCAGAGCAGTGGGGAGAGTTCCTGAAAACCTGATAACACACATACAGTTAGTAATCAAAGTACGTAAATGACTTATTTTCCATGTTTTGGAGGGGACGACTTCATCGAGAAAAACTAAGTTATGATACTTTTCCCATTGCTGAGTTCTACGCTGAACAGATAGTCAATTGAGATTACAATGGGAAGATTTAAAGGAAAATATACATTTGCTTCCTCAATTATACTCACCTCTAGTGAACTCAAAACCCTTGGCAGGTACTGTAATTGCTTTGTTCTTCCTGCCAGTCACAGTTAACTCTCTCCATAGCTGTTCCCAATTTTAGCTCCACCTGTGACCCGTCATCTGCTTGATGTGATGACACGCACCACTTTTCTGATGACAGCCAAAAAAAGACTTGAGTGGCAGTGGCTTTCATTCCTCCACCCTGTCACTCAGGCTACCTGACCACTGGGAGACAGTGGTTAAACTTAGCTTGTTGTCTCTGCACTCTTAGTGCTTAGCATTGACAGAGAATAATTATGCCCATGTGCATTTCCCAGAAACCCTGTGGTTGATGCTAGCAATGAAAAAAGAGACAGACCACAAGCTACTGTGCAATAAGCAAATGACCTCACGCATGTTGCAATGATCAAAGGAGCTTCTACCAGCAGGTTGTACTTTGCCTCGGGCAAGTTGTTTCCCGCAGTTTGAACAGTGCCACTGAAATAACTGCTCCAGCTCTCTTAAAATAAGTCCACTATCAAAACACAGGGGCCACATTACCTGTGGGACTAAAATGCCCACTGGCGTACTGCACAAACAATAGCTCAGTCTCTCCATAATGCAGATTCCTTTTGCTTGAGGCAATGAGAGTGCTGCTGTCTTGTTTGCTGCATATTCTAGTTCTTTGTATTTATTTCCAAATATAGATATTTACAATATTTATTTACCAATATTATTTCACAATTTAGACCAAAGTTTTGGACCTATGTTTTACATCGTTTGTGTGCGCCCAAATCGCCAGCTCACAAAACCCCAAAAAAAGAAAGCATGTACATTACAATGAATACATCCATCAAACAATACAAAACAAGTGACTGCAATCGAATAATGACAACTGAAGAAATGCTCCACGTGGTGCGTTGCACAAAGGGCAGAAAGCGACGCAATGTCAGGTCCTCTGGTGCCACAGAACTTTCTTTTTTGTTTTAACATTCGACCCTGAGATTTCCAGCGTACACCTGCACATCTCCACGCATTAACATTGCTGTTCCCCACACTGTGATGGCCTCAGTTAGCATAGCTTAAGCAGCATGTGGGCACACACGATCCGAACAGATGTGCATGTGTGTTGCTCACGTCAAGAGCCACTAATAACATTCATTCGCCTCCATAGAGTTACAATAATAACTGTAGCCGTGGGGATATTGCCCATCAAAATCCAGCTGAACACCCTGCAGGGAATTTTAACACTTTACATTGGACTCATTCCCACTTGGTATATTCAATAAAACATTTTTTTTTTTTATAGCTTTCCAAAGTACACTGTGGGTGTGTGTGTGTGTGAGGGAAAGACAAAGAGAAACACATATCGAGTCAGATTTAGATTTGTTTTAAGGTCAGAGGGCCAGAAAAGCTAATGCGTCATTTCCCACATCATTTACTTATGTGGGAAACGATTGGTTGTGCATTTCTTTTTAGACATTGTTTTCTATTATCAGTCTCATGTAATGTCCTTTCACTAGGCAATAGAGAATTTGAAATCTTAGAAAAACTTGTATAGTGCTCAATGCCTCAAGTTGTTTTTGGACTTTGGATGCTTAAGGGTAAACCGAGGCCCAGAAGAACATACTATGCTGTGCTAGCCAGCAGACATACCGATTTGTTTCACTTTTGTGGGTTAGATGTAATCAATTCCTGTTGTCGTCGATACCGGCTGAGCAACTTGAGAGAAAAGTGAATCAAAGAGAATAGTCTTGCACAGGGTGTTAAATAAGAGCAGTTTCAGACGAGTAAGAAGGTTTTTTAAGTGCCTGCAAGGTTTTGTAGTTGTTTTTCTTCTGATCTGATAGATATTACTGTCGCCATTTTGTCTTGGGGAAGCAAATGTGAGATAGGGGTGCATTTCGCCTTAATTAGATAACACATTATGGGACAGGAAACATCGGAAGAGACCCAAGCTTCCCGCTCAGATTCAGATTGAGAGAGCTGTAGTTCGGGGGTGTGAATTGGACCACTGGGCCGTGGGTTAATGTGCAGCTTTTGAAATGTAAATGGTGTAATATGGGGGTGTATTCATGCAAGTGTTTGC
The DNA here is from genome assembly GCA_943593645.1 of Bovichtus variegatus. NCBI lineage: Eukaryota > Metazoa > Chordata > Actinopteri > Perciformes > Bovichtidae > Bovichtus > Bovichtus variegatus. The sequence continues at coordinate 2,468,113 of CALSCE010009526.1, read as the reverse complement.
GAGACAGTGTGCGTTTGTGTAGGATTCCTTTTACGGCTTGTATTCATGCCCAGTCTCTCTTTCGCACCCTGCACTGTTTATGCCTGCGCTGCCTTTATAGTGCTCAATATTAGCTTACATTACCACTACAACTCCACCGCTGCCCGTCTCCGTTTTTCGCACGTTTTCATGCACACAGGTTATGCGGTGTGATGTAGTGTACCCTGTCACAGAGGTGGGAGTCGGCCAGTTTGCTGTGTCACTATGACAAAACATGACAGATGTGTTTAGGCAGTGGAGTGCCGGACCTGCCACACAGCATTAGGATCACACAATCGGAGAGGAGTGCGCTGGGTATTCCCACACAGGGAGTCCAATCATAGACATAATAATGGTTTGTCCACAGTGAGGATCGGATGTCTGAGCCGACCTGAGAGACTGCTGCAGAGCAGGGGGGGGTTGGGGGGGGACCTCTGTATATCAGAGGTTCACCGTTGGGTTTGTTCATGTGGAAGATTTCGAGGAACACCTAATGAGCTCGCAGCTTACAGTGAATTTCAATAGCGGAATTCAAATGACTTACCACAAAATGACTAACTTAAGCCAACATAAAATGATCAAAGACAATCTCATTATTCTTCCTTCATTCGCGGGGACTTTTTTTTCAGAAATCTTGATCATTAATTTATCATAAATGAAGGGCCATGCACACAGGGTTTGGGGAACTGGCAGAATTCACAGGTATCCTAACGCAGCTTTTCATGTTCATATCTCATCTGCTGCTCAACCGGTCTACTCTGGAAAGTAACCGAAGCCGATGACAGATCCCTCTTGAAAAATTCAGGGGGTTTTTTTCCCAATGAATTATGAAATTGCATTATGGAAAGACCTTTCTTCTCATAGAGGCTCGTGGTCAAATGAGTCCACCCACTCCATAAAAGAGCTGACTTAGAAAGATTAGCAACATATCCTTTTGTCCCTATTATCGGCTCACCTGTGGTCAGTTTTACTGTACTGAACAATGGCAATTACTCTGGATCCCCTGAGAGCAACCTCAACTCAGTTCGATGCCAAAAAAAAAAAAAGAAGCAGAAAGACTCGACTTTGTGAGTAACCTTGGGAAAGTGGGCCTTTGATTAGCATAAAATTAACTGCCAGATTCATTACATAATAAGATGCACATAAAATGAGTACAAGGGAGCCTTTGCTCTGGACCATGAGGAATACTTATACAATATGATTACCCAAGGCTCAATTACCATATAGGAATTAATCCTATAAATCCTGCCAACACGTGAGAAAAATTAACACTTTGGATGTATTTGTTTACAGTATATGTTTGCACATTTGGTGCAATAAAGAAGCCAAATAATCCTGGCAAGTGTTAATGTGTGTAATTGAAATAACACTAAAAAATATATACATTTTATAAATACACAAACATTGCTTGAGCCAGACTGGACCTGGCTGGCTATAAGGACAAGTCAGACCCCAAGTAATAAAGCAACACATTATGTCACTTTGGCAGAAAATAATAAAATAATTAATCAGTGCTGCATCTAAAATTAGCCCATGTTGTTTCCCCTGCCCGTCACAAACACCGCACAAATTGGACAAACCATTTAGAACAAACATGAAAGCGTTTGTTCGGGGTTTCAGAGGTGGCAGCTGAGATGAAAAGGTGTCCGTGAAAAGGAGGCTCTGCAACGGTGGGTCTTTGTAAGTGAATGATACACCACTCTGTGGTGTTGTTTTAGTGCCCAGGCTGCACTCTAGAAGTTTTTCTATAGTCCGGTCTCATCTCTGAAGGATAGTGGACACATCGGGCCTGGGGGAGCGTGTGTGAAGTGCAGCTGCTGTCAACACGACTGTGGTCACAGCAGAGGTCAGATGTACTCTGACCCTCTGGCAAAAGAACGTGTTCCTTCATTTAATACCATGAACAGAGGTCTCCGTTTCACTCTCACTTCCATAGACACACGTGTGCGTTTCCACCCCCTTCGTATAACCCCGCCATGCAAACCTAGACGAACACAATTGCTCAAAAACAAACTCAAAACACAGTCCACGGTTCTGTAGGTGCCGTGCTCTCGTAAACTTCCGGTATCCTGCGTGTGATAAAACTCCTAAACTGACAAACATTAGTGCATCCTTAGTGAAGCACTGGCACACAAAAGGCCCCTCACATTTTACTGAAAGACCCCTTTCCACTTCACTATCACTCACTCAACTCAACATGACCATCCATGGTGAGACGAACAGGAAGCTATGATAAACAAAACCAATATCAAGTGCCTGCATAAACAATGTAAGTGGCTGCAATATGACACTGGATGTCACAAGCCCGCCCACTGTTCCCATCCTGAGTCATTCGGCCGTCGCCATGGCAATTGAGTTTCCTGATTAAAGCCGTCCACCAATGAAATCAGACGCCACTCTAATCGGTCAGACAGCCTGTTCATGCTTACAGAGGCGCATCTACCCACTAATTTGTCAGCCGTAGGCTTTAGAAACTGCGCATATCCTCTCTTTTTTCCTCTCCCCGCTACACGTACACGAGATCCTAATGAGAGTGCACATGTTCAACTCTAGACCGAGAGTGGTTTTGACTTTATACCTTAAGCTAGGACTGAATTCAACACTTGATGTTGCGGTGCGGGTGTGACATTTCCCAGGCAAGGGCATATTCACACACCTTTCACAAGCCTCTGCTCTGGGGCAGAGGCTAAAAATAATCCGAGGATGTTGCAGTGAAGCTGTTTTGCAATAAAACCTCTCCTGAGCCTCAGTCTTTTACTACTCTCTAATTGGCTACAGGACCTTCTCACCTACTTTATTGGATGTTTTGACAGTGTGGGAGCCAACATAGCGCCAGCAGCTTCACAAGGTTTTCCGTTTTATCGTTGAGTCCCGTTTTGTTCTCAAATGGTGCACCTAAGAGCTTAGGAAATGTACATCACACTATCGGCCCAATCAAGGCAAAACCTTTAGGATTCCGATCCCGTTGTTGTAAGTAACTTTTTGACTGCTCATTGTGGGAACATTATCGGTTTCTTTTCATTGCGAGATCGCGGCACACTAATTATGACTCCTTGGCTACATCCACCTTTAAAAAAAGAACTATACAAAGAAATGTCAACAATAAAACTGTCCAGTGCATCTCTTAACCCATGACATGGCATCTTTAAATATGTCATGAACATGACATACACTTAAAGGATGATAAGAGCATAAGTGGGCTATTAGTGGAGTTTATGGGCTGCAAAAGGCAGATTTAAGTAGCTGAGTCATGGGAGGCTGACGCTTGTAAAGAAGACGATATGCTTCTTGCAAGCGTCCAAACTGTATCAGTCTTTAATGCATCAATCTTCTCTCTCAAGCCGTTTGTTGTCAGTCTCCTGGATTCAAGCATCAATGGAAAGTGCATTACACCCGTCAAATGCACTGTGCAGGCCACGTTCCCTGGCTGTCAATGATAACATTGTTGATCCTTTAAAGCTTTGATTAGATGTGTTGGTAAAGACATACTGTGTAATTGTAAAAATTACTGTGTAAAAAAAAGTAGCAGATGTTGACTGTCCTTTTCTTTTCTTTTTTTTTTTTTTTATACATTTCTTACCAGAGGTTCATATGATATCACATCTCATACAAAGGAAAAAAATAATAACGAAACAATGTGCTGCTTACGTCTGAGACTGAGTAGCTGGCTCCGGCTGGCACTTTAGGTGTGTATATGATTGACACACTTGCACTTCAGCTTGCATGTGCGAAGGAGCATAAGGTGAATGGAGTGAAAACAAAAAAAAAAAACCTGCCCGAAGGTATGGCTTTCCACCCTCCGGCTGTATTGTGCTCCCGAGCAATATGGCCCTGAGAAACAGGAGAATTAAAAACAAACCCTGTCAATTTTCATTACTCGGCATCAGGTGCGGTGCCAGGTCCAGCAGTCATGCTCGGCAGCTCTCCACCACACTTGGAGCCTTTTAACCCTAATTGACAGTCTTAAATCCACTATCCTGGTGCTGCTGACGAGACAGACAGGGGGGGGGGGGCAGAGGGAGAGGAAACATAGAGATGTACAGTAGAAATAGTGAGGATGTTGTGCAGCTCCATGAAATGTGAAACTCACGGCTAATGTGTTCCAGTCTTTTTGCAACAGATTAACATAACCAACAACACCAATTCAAAAACGATTATTACATTCAATCGCAGTACAGTAAACAGAGTAGAGTAAAGGGAAAAAGGCCACACCTTAGCCAAGTGAGATTAAATATTTAAAAATGTCTCCTTATCGCACTGATTTAATTGGAACAATGGACCCCATTTCATTGTCTCTGACTCCCAAGTAGGTGAATGCCTTTATCCGCTAAACACTGCTGCGCATTTACCACCGAACAAGTTGACTCATAAGCTGCGAAACCATCCCCACAGCTCTCCTCTCTCTCCCCACCTCTCCTCTCTCTCCTCCCCGTCGTTAAATGCTAAACTGAGCGAGCCATGGTAATCGGTGGAAAGAGGCGACTAAAGCTACTGCTAATCCATTCTGGAATTACGGGGGAGAACAAATTAAGAAACTTCAACTCATTAGCTGAGCTTTAATTCACCGCCCCTCCTGGAGTAATCCCTAAACTCAGCCTCTCCAGTTAATTATACTGAGGCCCTGGATGAGAGGCCCTTCATTGTGTTGCTGTTGTTGTTGTGCTGTGTTGAGTTTGTGAGGTGTGTGTGTGTGTGTGTGTGTGAATGTGTGTGCCTGTTGCCTCAGTGGTTTTAACTCAGAAAGGCTGGCTAAGAAACATCAATATCACAGCGCTATCCTACAGTGAGAACCACCTAATGCTAAATATTCTTAAGATAACTGCAACGCTTTGACAATTCAAATGATTTATTTATTCAAGGATTCAGGCTGCAAGAGAGATGAATGTGTGTGGTTACACTTTTTTTTCTATTTGCAGTGCAGGGCATGAAAGTCTACTACGTGAGCATGCAAACGCCTTCGATCAAAAAATATGCACCGGTCTCTTTTTCTTCGTGCCGGTTTGAGGGAATGTTTTGATGCCCTTGTGTGCGTGTGGGAAAAGGTAGGTAGTGCTGTGATGCGGGGAGGCAAAGTCAAAAAGATTCAAAAGAGTCACTGGCGCCGGGCTACAAACTAAATGGTTTACAGGCTTTGCCGTTTTCTCTCAAATTTAAGCGTTGATATACTTTAAAGTTATGATGCTGGACCTTTTTGGACCGGGCAGCAACCAAAGAAGCGTAAATGGCATTTCTATGAAAGTGCCTCGAGTTTCTTCTGACTGTTTAAGCATACGAGTATAGATTAATGCAGCTTAAATGTGTGACATCTACACTGCATGTTTCCGTATTCCAGCACATTTATATGGATAGTTGCAAAGTCCTTCATTTACCTCATAGTTATGTTTCGCAATAACTCGTCTGCAACTGTTTTGCTGTCATTGGTTGGTGATGCTTTATGTTTCCCGAACTGTTAGCTGTGTGCACTAAAGTGGAAATCAATACCATCCAGGTCGGACACATGGTGTAGCCACATAGACAAAGTTGCTGAACTACAACACTTTTACAGACAGTTGTGCAAACTGAATACGCTGGAGCTCAATGTGCTGTAACTCAAAATAGAACATTATATCAGGCTTCTCAAAAATCCATATTATACAACGTGTACAATGTGATTTAGCTTTGCGTGTCCGCAAGAGTGTTAAACTCATTTTCAATTTACAGCCCGCAAAATTAAAAAACGCTTTTTTTTAGACCCCAGGTACTTTTAAATTGACAGTAGTTGCTGTGGCCACCAGCGCCTTTTAGAGAGGATTTCAATGGCTTTCTGAGCTGTGCGGATGGATTCACATTTGAACTTTGTCATTACATGGGCGATAAGCCAACCATAAGAGAGGCTTTTGTAATTTAAAATATGGATAAGTGGCAGTAGAGGATCAAGCAGGAGCGATGGATGGATAGATGGATGGAGGGATAGATGTGCATGCCTGTGCTTTAAAACCACTTCATGTGCCTCACTTATCTTGCCCAGAGACACATGCGGTGATTGTTGTAATCAGATGAAGCCCTCCGGGAGGCCTAATATGGAAGCTGTGTAATACCTGTTTCCAATTTGCTTTTGTTTACGCTTCATTCACACAAGTGGCCCCGGCCATTTGCAATCACCGCCTCAATAATTAACCCCAAAGTATTGTGGACCAAGAGATAGGACGGATGCTCTCGTCGCCCCTCCCTCCCACACCCTGCTGTGAGCACATTGATTTGTGGGCCACGGGAGGTTAGTGCGGGGGCCGCTTGCCATGGATCTCCCATCAGGCTAATGAGGCACAGCGTGACAGCTTTTGGTGATCGGGTGAACAGAGGACGCTGCTTGTGGTTGTTCTGTCACTGAGCAGTACATACTGATGCCAATCGTCCCTCAGTTGTCCGGCAATAGAGCCTTATTAAAAATGCATTTCAATGTTTGTGTTCCAGTAAAGAGCACAGAGGTCCTCAGTTTGAAAGTGGGGTATGTTGTTTGTGGACATCAATTATGAGATCAGGCCCTCGAGACCAAAAACTGATATTCTGTATTTGGAGAAAAAGCATGACTTTTTGTGTGTGTGTGTGTGTGTGTGTGTGTGTGTGTGTGTGTGTGTGGTCACACCAAAGGAAATACACCTTGTCAAACTCAATTGGAAACTGTCTTTTCAAGCATCTACTGCCACAGAGTCAGAAAGAAAAGACCTGAAAAGAAACAGAATAACAGAATAGAAAGTCTTGATCCCTTTTCACTGTTCTTAATTAGTTTTTCGACACATGAAAAATAAGCTTTTGTTCTTTTGCGCTCGCCATTGTTCTGCGGTGTGATAGTGTTCATTGTTTAGTGAATCTCAAGGTATAATAAATACCTGAATGCACACACAAAAATGCTGGGATTTCAACGTGATGGAATTGTCACAATGCTTGAAAGCCCCCACGACCAAACGAATGTTCTTACACGCACGCGCACGCACACGCTCACTCCTCATCACTGGATTCCATCTTTCCTAAAGGCTCAATCTGACGCCCGATCAGATCTCATCTGATGCAATGCGAGACCACATCCACACTTCTGCCAGCAGCTATAGTGAGGAAAAAAATAATAATCTGTCTTTAATACCTGAACCTAATTAGCTCTGAAATCTGAGGTTAATTAAACAAAAGAAGGTTAAATTAAGTGACTGGGATTTAAGTGGCGACATACCGGATTAAAGACGCCCCCGTCTTCCTCTGAATCACTCATCCCTGCTATCCACACAAATCCTCTTTGCTCCTCATCCTCATGCATTTCCAAGCCCTTTGGACCCAACGTAGAGTGGTCTTTGCTGCATGTACCACCGAAGACATGTTTAACAGACATTCGGTCATTTTCAGACTTGCTTCACTTGCACACACAACGCAGAGTAACACCACACGATTGTTTGCTCACATAAAAGGTCGACATAAAAGGCCAGTGATTGTCGTGGTCATCCCATCACCGTGTGTCCGTTTGCACCTCTCTAATGGATGACGCGGCCGTGAGGAGAATTAGAATACCTGTCACATACTTCAACTAATAGGATAACAGTGGGGGGAAATTACAAGCCGGTTTCTCACATATAGAGGGCAATCTCCAAAAGGATCAGCGTGCTCTAATGAATGCTTAATTGACATATCAACTGATGGTCATTATAAAGCCTCCAGAGTGGGCTGACGAGTCAGTACAATGGAAGCTTTTGTCTCACCATAATCAACTTTGATCTGCAATAAGCACAGTCAGCAAGCTGTGAGGTAATGGATTTTTTTTTTTTCTTTTTTTATTATTTGTAGGTCAGGTATGAATAGGGAGGTCTGCTGGTGTTCCTTACTATGCATTTTGTAAACCTAAAGTCATGAGAAAGGAGATATACATGTGAGTGACTGGGATTTAGAGAGTGTAATTTGAGCTCCTGTTGTTCTGCTACATTTTCATTTCATTTGCAGGGTGCCCTTATCCAATCATCCCATTCAGGATTGCAAAGAACAAAACACAACTTCTCTTGACTCCCACTCACAGTCTCCTCATCCTCCCTCGCTGGACTGTAGAGCTGGATGGAGTGTTTTCAGCACAAGAACACCTGCGATACACACATATTCCAAATTATTTAAAAAGAGTTATACAAGCTGGTAAGCATTTATTTATTTTTTTATTTTTTTAATCGCAGGATAATTATTTTACCTATGCGGAAGCATCTGTATTTCCACCAAGGCTACCTAGGAGAAAAGCCTGCCACATTTGCTCTGAAAGCACTGCCTCTCTGCAAATGACCTTCGTGGGTGCAGAGAAAAAGCAGATTGGCCATTCAGTCCGTTTTTTTTTTTTTTTTTTTTTAGGGACAAAGGTGACATGATGATAGCCCAGCCATCGCTGGCACTTGAAAGCCCTCTACTCTTAATGCTGCCACCTGTGTTTGTGTCTGTGCACACGTTTGTCTGCACTCAGGCTGTCAGTGCTGGTTACTTTCCCTCTGCAGCTTGCTAATGACGTTCGTAGGCTTGCAGGGAGAAAAACCCAGCTCTAAATAAAAGACCCCCGGGTGTCTCGGCTTTATCAATAACACCTCTTAGCCACTATAGCATGCGGCTTTAAACAACCTTAACAATACAAAACAAATAAACACAAAAACTAAATATCAGAGGCACGGCTTCTTTCACTAATGGGCCCTCACACAACCTGCTGCCTTGCTGTTTTTCTTCCACATGGAAGCCTGAGTCAAAAGGATGCAGGCGACTCTTTGAGCAGCTATTTTGTGTGTGTTCCGCGAGTTGGCTGCGTGCTAATGCTAATAGTGAGTTGATGGACTAAGAGGAGTGCACGAGCTGCTAAGAACGCCCAACAAAGAATCCACTGCAGGCTGTGTCCCTATAATCATTGAACTGTGTAGGTAGAGCCCTTAGTTTAACCGCCATTCTCTCTCTACCTGAGGGCCATTATTATCATTACCAGGTAGAGGAGCTCAACACATCTCCACCCGTGCTGCATTGCCTCTGCATGGTGTGTAGGTACAAAGATGTAAAGCTATCAAACCTCTCTCTGTGTGCCCCCCCCCTTCTACAGGATGAAAGGAATGGCCTGAAGGGGGGTCATTTGTATCCGTTGCCCCTGTTCCTTGTCTTAGTTGTCCAGCCTGTAGGCTATCTAGTCACATGGAACCATGTGTCAAAAGGAGTAATAGCACAGATCGATGTCAAAGGATGCACAAGCAACGGGGACTCTTCCTTTCTCCCACAATTTTGTTTTTTCTCTTTCCCACTGAATCGAAACTGCGGATTCATTGGCTTAAGGAGCTGGCGGTGGCGAAGTGTGCTGAGGGGTCAACGGGGTGACATGCAAACATTTCCCCCTCGTCTCACTGAGCCTGTGTCATGCCCTCAAGGCAGAACACACATCAATAACACGCGAGCTCGGCTGTGGCTCGGTTTCGGATGATTTGCAGCCATTGGCCTTTCTTCACCAACAGAATGTTGATTGTGGCTCATTTAGAGCTCAGTTTGCGTTCCAAAGATGTTGTCGTACACTTGTTATAATCTCAATATCATGACATTCTGAAATAGCCTGGGAAAAAAAATGTGCTGGTTAAGAGTATTTGAAAAAAAAAGATTTGTGCAGGTGTTGTTGTCATCTGTTTCCTGGAGACCACTGAGAAATGTCCAAACTACTGTACACCACTGACTGATCTATAGACCAAAGCCTTCGGAGGAGATTACCAGAGTAATCATCAGAATGTGGTTCCTCCAGGAATCAGTTATGAGAATGAATGGATTACATGAAAGTAATTCCAAGCTCAATATCAGAAGCTATCCCAAAGCCAAGAAAACAGATTCTGATCTAATACTGCTGCTGTGTCCTCCGGCTCTCTGCAGCGGTCTAAGTACCTTTGAGACTCTCCAACGCATAAACCACCTTCGGTTTATAGCACTGTCAAGGTCACAAGTTCACGTGGACGTTTTGCACGTCTCGTTCTACACACTTGCTCATGTTTATTCGAATATCTGTGAATCTCGCAACAGTCCCTGGATGCATTTAGACACCACATACATATGCAAATACATACATACTCATGTATATTGTTAAAGAAATAAAAACCCACACACACACACACACTGACACATGATATGTCATTTAAGAAAGTATCCCTGAAAAAAAAAAAAAAAAAAGAAGAAGAATGTTCTGGAAAAAAGAAAATCCTCCCGGTGTTCTCTCTCCTATCGTAATAATATGGGTGCGCAGCTGCCACTCTCTGCCCGTGGCGAGACCCCATCTCCAGGGAGAGAAGGTAACAGGCAGCTAATCAGCTCCCTCTGACATCTTCATCACAAACAGCCATACGCAAACACAAATGGCCGCTCGGTCGCACGTGTACAGACGCACACATATGCACACATATGCACACATACGCCCCAAACAAACACAAAGACTCGCAAACACAGCGCAGATAGATAGAAAGGATTAGGGTCTAGCAGGCCAGCAGACAACGGGACAGAGGAAGGACATGCTGCGTGTGTGTGTGTGTGTGTGCTAGCGGACTACAGCTCGCTCTCTCCCTCTCTATCTATCTGTGTGTGCTAGATTATGTCTGCCTCGCTTACCTTACGAACACAAACCTGCAGGACACACGGTCCCATGTCCCCCTGCTAAGCACACAGATATTTCCTCCTCCCCTGCCTCGATCACTCCTCTGTGATTAAGAGACGGGTAACGTAAAATTGCTTATTGACTCGAACAGCGGTTATTTATAGCATCAACGTCTAATTCCCCTCAGGCCTCCGCATGCAACGTCTTTGTGACAGGTTTATGCTTCAGCCGGTGCACAGGTTTTTGGCAACAAAGCAAGCATTCACTACCCCATGCCTCATTTCATTATTTCCTATTTACCAAATGCACAGTGTGCTGCACACAATGGCGCAGCAATAAGAATGGGAGCATGCCTTTTTATGACGGCAAATGCAACAGGGTACATTTACATTTCAATTTTAGGCATTTAGCTGATACCTGTATCCAACGCAACTACAATAAGCTAAGAATTTGAATAAGCCTTGATTATACAGGGCCCGCTTTGCCAAAACGTACGAGCGGAGAGCTTCGTGGAGTGCGAGGGTAAACACGGCAACGGCAAGGAAGTTTTGATGCTATGATGCGTTGGTGTCACAAGGTTTTCTCAAAGCATAACAGCTGCAGTACAACAGTGTGCCATTTATTATCCTGTTGCAAAACAGCTGAATGCACTTTATCTTTATTGAACATTGGTCGTAATATGCCTTCCTCCTATAAATGCACCGCAGTTCATCTTACGGACAAGAAGGTTTCTGACAGAGGCTATTAGACCTGGCTACTCGCAGTGATCACAGGAGCTTTACAAAATGTTCCATAGAGGGGTTCTGATGACCCCCACTGTGCTTAGCGTGAGCTTGATACAGCCAAGGTAAATTATCATACATCTAGTAAACCATCGATCAAAGTGTGAACAGCAAAGACAAGACATCAGGACTCACACTGTTCTCCCTTCTCATCTTTGGGTATAAACAAGAACATGTTTCATTATGCGGTCCGGGGCAAGATCACCTTTGGACCAATGTTCAAAGAGAACAGGGAAGTGTCTATCATGTTGTGGCAATATTAATTGCAGTCCGACAGAATGAACGGAATTACTTTGGGGGTAGGCGAGTTTAGATTTTTTTTTTCAAGCGATCTATGTAAATGTGTGTAAGTTGTGTATAATTGCAGAACTTGATGCACTGGAACTGCAGCCAGAATGTAGTAAGAGCAATGAGGCTGGTTAGGGCAACAAACACCATCATGATAAACGTGCAACGTCCAACAAAATACGAACAGATGACCTATAATCATGCTCTTTTACTGAATTAAAGTTACACATTTTCACATTAAAAACAAATCTAAATAACTGTCGGCGACACACTGGAATAGAATGCAGAAGTACAGAGGCTCCGGTTCACTCTTAACATAACGGAAGACAGAATGATGAAATTCAACCGCTTTCCCAGTCTGATTCATACTTTGAGAATTGCACTCTCTGCCCGTCAAAAATGGTCCTTTTGTACCCTTTGTGAATATTTTATGAAAGAGGACTCTGTCAAGAGACAAGTGTCTGCACTTGGTGGTACTATTATCTCTCTTTTTAGTGAATATATACCCCAACAGACGCAAAAAGTCTCCTGGCATTTTACAAAATGTCAAAGATAAAGACACTGAACACACATGGTAACCACAAAAGTGTAAAATTGTTGGCAGCGAGTGACTTTGTGCCCCTCTATTTAGTTGGGTGTGAATGTAGGAAGCACTCACAACACATGTTCATGTCGATCTTTATATTATTCCCACGTTCTTGCTTTTTTTTTTTTTTGGCAACAAACATGTTCTACATTTTCCAACGGAGAAACTTCAGTCAAACAGTAAAACGTTCCGCTCAATTAGGATATGTGGGCGATTACTTCAATCATTCATGCCTTTCATACATTCGTACTCAAATGAATGGACGGATTGTTCAAAATTGAAAAGATTCTCACAATTTTCATCCAGTATGAACTCTTATCCAGGCCCACACACATTATACTTTTAGCTAGAAACTCAATACAAATGAAAGCAGAAAAAATTCCAGTTTTGAAAATGTTATATATTCAATTAACTAGTAAAACAATGGCTTGCATACTTTTTTTTTTTTTTTCTTTAAGCAATCAGTGCGGACTCTGGATGTGAATAAACGTCTCGCGTGCGTAATGTGTCACTACATGCCCATCAGTACAAGTCTTGCCTCTCAAAAATAGAGGAAGATCAACCTCCTCTGCCTCGATGGACCAGCCTCATCTGACACACACACAAACGACTTAAGACATTTTTCAAGTCTTCTCTTCTTATTCATACTTTCAGCTAGAAACTCCATTCACACCATAAAACATTCCACATATTTCATACATTATGGACATAATTTCGTCCGTTTAGCGTCAGCTCTTCAACATCTGGCATTCACGGCGCACTTTCTTCAGAAGTTTCCTTCTCTAGTTACGTCCTGCTGCTGACCTTGATCATTCCAAGTAAAATAAATATGTTCAAATTAAATGATTGAAAATGAAAACACCAAGACAGCTGGAAAAACGGGAATAAGCATTTGACAAATTGACCGAGGGCTGAGATTACCTCTAGCTGCCTCTGCACACCTGCTGCCAACTTGGGTCAGATCAGCATCGCCCTGACATTAGCGCAGTCTTACCGGGAGCAGCTGCAGAAATGATGCCTGATGCAGGAAGGAAGAAGGAAATCCATGAGGTTAAAAACCCATCTTTCTCTTTTGACTTTCTATCTCCCACAACCCTTCCTGCCTATTGCTCACCTCTCACCTCCTTCCCTCTCTCTCTCTGCCTGCTTCCTTCTTCGCTCATGCATTAAAAAAATAAATATATATATATATATATATATATATATATATATGTGTTCATTAAGTGCAAGCACACACATATATATACATTTTTTTTTAAAGCACACACATAAAGTTCAAGCCTGACAACCAGTGGGCTAAACTCAGCATTTACCTCAGCAGCTGGGTTCACCACCAGCTACAATTACAACCATTAACATGCTTAATTAACAGATTCGCTGGCAGCTCATGCAGGCTGAACATGGTTCCCTCTCTCTGCCAAAACCACAAGGCCTCCAGAGATCCAACTCCCACACCACTGTCTCGAAAGGTGGGGAGGCTGGGAGAGTACCATTGTGCTGCTAAGCCTCAATAGGAGACAGAAAATAACATAACCTCTTCTCTTTTTTTTTTTTTTTTTGTTGGCTTGGCTATCTCTCCTATTTGACCTACGCTGTGTTTGATGCAGACTGCCGCAGCGGTGTCTTTTGACGTGATGTGCACGGCCAGACACAGTAAACATGTAAACAAAAGCTGTGTGAATGAAAACATCAAAGCTGCGTTCTTCCTCATTGTGGCTCACTGGTTGAGAGAGACACTGGCAGCAGCGGCAGCTCTGGCACGTGTCCGAAACACTCGAATTCTGCCTAGTGGTACCAATAAACACTCAATCTGCCTCGTGTTTCAAGGACGTGAGAAAACGTGTTTTTAGTACATGCAGAGGGCCGTCTTTACAAACATGAACATATGCATCTGGTGTTTACAGTAGGATATGTTTATTGTTCTGTTCGCACTTGCGGACCAACTGCTGATTTAAAGCTAAAGCTGCTGAAGTCACGCTGACTCCTACGCAAAATGGTATGTGAAGGCAGAACAAGATTTTTTCAAATACCTGCCCTCGACCACTTGACGAAACATTTTTGTTTTCTGGGGAAAATCCAGCAACATCCACTCATGCGGCAGGAGTCCTGCACGACTGTCAAAAGTCTTGAGCAATCACTGAGCTATTATTTACACAGAGCCATCACTGGAGCTACAGTACATGGCATTATATTGCACTTCAACTGGTATCACAAACATGCCCTTTGTTGGTTTGTTGGTTTGTTTGTTTATATATCCGGTACAGTCCAGACGATGCTTGGAATGTCATTTCACAAAAGGTCTGAGAGTTTTCTCAAACAAAGGGTTACTATTATACAGTATTTACACACTATAGATATTTATGAGATTTTTTCCAGAATGATATTCCATGTGTGCAATTACAGTCGCGACCCCTTTACCGTCACTGCATAATGATGGAAACAATCACAGGTGAGAAAACACTGTACGTATGCAGGTCTTAAAACAAGCGTTTCTCTCTTGGTCGCTGATGACAACCAAACTTGACAGAAAAGTAACACAAAAGAAATATGTGAAGTAGAGAGGGGGAAAAAAAGAAAGGTGTCATGGCTGGACAATCCTCAGTAAAGTACTTGGGGATAGGGATATAACTTTATACAACAATAATGTAACGCTACAATGATGCTGGAGGAAGGGAAAACCCAATTAGATGTGGGCACTGGTGCACAGTCCTCCGGAGAGACCGACTGGCTCCGTTAAAAATGTATCATGCTCAGCTTATTAAGATGTCATCTGTGCAAGCTCTGCAGGTTCAGGGTAAATACCCTCATGGCATATTCTTCTGTGGGCACGTCGATCCACCCTGTCGCCGCTTTTGCAGCCAATGGCTCTTTAGTGGCTGTCATTGGCTGCCTAGAATGCTTCATAAACATCTTGTGCTTTTTCACCTAATTAGGCTGGAGGGATTTTACTAAAACATAGGCGAGGGGGGCTTTCTACTCGCATCGGCAGTACTGAAGAACCCACTGCTGTAAACTGCGACCCAGACCATACCCCAGTGCTCCGTCTTCCACTCTCCTTCGCTCTTTCTCGGTTCTCAAACTTAACGGTGTCACGTCCTTGCTTTTTTTATATATATTTTTTTTTAATGTCAGACGTGCTTTCACGCCTTGTAACATTTTAAAGTTGCAGTAACTGTTTGTGGTTAGAGGGCCATTGGGGCCAATGTGTCAAAAGTTGTATCTTTTAAAACAATCTTTTCTTCAATGCAATGAACGCCAGATACAGCTCTACCGCGCTAACTGTGCACACTGCATTCGTCTACATTATGCATACAAATATTACCAGACGTGTTTATAATTGATTTCATATCTCAAGCATTATCTACTAAAAGCAACACGAATTTACCAACCAATTAGACTCCTGGCAGAGAAAATACTAGCCTGATGCAGTTATACCATTTGTTGACCGACTTGCTCGGTATCTGGTTTCTGCCAACATTTCCAGACACATACGCATGCATACACACGTATTCATGAGCATGATTCACACACGCTGTGTAGACATGTGTGAACGAGACATCTCCATAACTGGACCAGCTGACCTGAGACTTGCAGTGCTGCTGGTGACTCCAGGGAGAAGGATAATAGAATTTCTCCAGCCGCCTTCCTGTTAATTACAACAGACCTTGGCTCTGAATAAATATTTATTCAGAGGGTACAGCAATCTGCATGCATATTGTACACCAGCAAGCCATGGCCAGCCAGAACAATAGTTGGATATGAGTAAACAACATCAGAAAATAAAAAAAGAACAAAAAGTAATAATAGTTTTGTGTACGGAGATGTGTGGGTAGAACATTGGGGAGCTTTTAATTACCACCAAGCCACAAAAGCTGGAATCTGATGCAGTGACAGGTACCGTCACGTAGTTGGCCATATTGGTGCAAAAAAAGTTACAAGCACATATTTTGGTCAAGAAATAGAAAAATAAGTTTGTTTCAGAGTCAATATCTTCCCGTGTTACTTATTTGTAAGCTTAAGTGATCGTGTTGACCAACGTTTGGGTTTGTGAGAGGGTCAGAGGCCGAATACACTGCTGCTGTGTGTGGAACAGAACAGTAGCTTTAAATGAATGCACGTAACATTTCCTGCCGAAGTATGGTATGAATTATGATAAGCAAAAATACAACATGCATTTGCCTATTGATGCAACAAGCAATTTCTGTGTAGATTTGTTGCTGCTATATTGAAATTAGATGCAGCATCCGCAGTAACATAACATCTCAAACCAACGCTTTTTACATATGTACATATTCCATGTCAATGGCAATTTTATCGCCTATATTTATGTGCAAATTGTGGAAAAATGCATTAAGAATAGCATTACCTAGGTCCTTTATGTCATTTGCCCATGCATTTTTACACGGCAACAAATAAGGAACCACACTGCAAACACACGGCTGAGTTGCAGAGGTATTCTTTGACAGATGGGGGGGAAAAAAATCTGAATCTATACTTTGGCTGGTTAGCTGACAGAACCTCCAAACAGTTGGCAGGGAAATGTTGAAACAATATAAAGAAAGGTAGACAGGATCCAGCACCGTACAGAAGGGATTCAGAGGAGGGGAAAAAATAAATAAATAAAAAAAGAACGCCATGTCACTGCCCCTGAACTGCATCCATGTATCTACATTGTTAGACAGACTTGGAATGCGTGTACATGTACAACAACACACATGCATATAAACACTCGTGCAATCTCTCTCTGCACAGACACACACGCAGATAAATTTCCCTTTTGCTCTGTGGGCCAGGCAACAGCTGTGTTTGGTGCAAGTGGAAGAGCAGCTAATGAACCAAACAGAACGCTTGACAATTCACATCTGCTGACAGTCTCCAGCTGCTGGCAGCAGGCTGGCCTTCGCAGCCCTCCCTAGACCAAGACCTAACGGCAGGGTAAGCACCTGGGAAAGACACCACGGACACACCCTTTCATGCACAGACACACACACCACACACATTCCTGAAAATCAACCTTTCATTATGATCTCTGCTGTACCGAAAAGCCTGAGTTTGATCTTAGAATAACTGAGGCCGCAGGTTGCATAAGATTAACATACACACTGTTAACATTAAAAGAAACCACAGACCACATAAATAAGTGTTGATACACCTACTGCCTGTGGTGGCATAAATTACGCCATACGTTTAGTCAGATGCGTTGTTACCTCGTTATATATTCGTGCACAACATCCTGTAGCGACATGCTGTTTGTGCCCGCCATCTATGGTACTTCGCCCGTGTGTTTCACTCCACTGTCTTTGTCTCTGTATGCAAATCATTTATTTATAGCCAGGTCTGAAGAGGGTGAAGCCTTGCCGTCATTGCAATAGACTTGTTAGTGCCCACTTCCTCCACAAGGCCTCATTACAGCCAACTCACAGGTCAAAATGGACTGAGCCCCTGATGTCAAGCAGACTTGATATATATATTATTTTTCTTATTTCCTCTCCTTGTATTGCTGCATACAGTGATGGCTTCACTCTGAGCTGAACAACATGTTCCTTAGCTATTGTGCTGCAGGAATTCTTGGATCATCGTGGACATATAGATTTAGTGGAAACTAACAAATTAAAGACATACGGTACTGTGCACAGCACTTAAAACACCCACACATACGTTGCAGATAGACCGATGCTCCATCGGCTGTTGTACCATTGAGACGAGACGCAAGCAGCTCGTAGTGCGAGGATGCAAAAGATTAAAAAAAAGTGTTCTCCTGGGTGCTTGTCGCTGCCCTGGACTGTGGCCTCATTTAGTGAGAAATGGCTCACCTGTTCAGTAAATCAAGTCACACACATATAATATATATGCTCATGCACAGATAGGTCCCATGTGTTTTCCTCTGTCTCCGTGCTTCATCTCATGAGCCTGTTTCCTTAGCACGTACTCACTCACACATACCTACACACACATTTCATCTCACTGAAGACCCTTTTGTCCTCCTATCCCTCTGCCACCCAATATCCACAATTTGCCCGGGATCTTAACGCGGGGGAAAATGGCTCGTCTTTTCTGATTGCATTTGATAACAATTTTGTCAAGGCTCCTCTGGCAGCCGGCGAGGAGCGGTCCCATTAGCAGCTGTAGGCAATTAGCCACTATCGCTAGCTCTTTTGGCTCACCCTGCCGCTGCTTCCCTTTGGCCCAGTCGCTTCTAAGTATAAATTATTGGATTGTCGAGATAAACGAGGGCTGGCAAATAAGTGAGCAAGAGAAGGGATGAGAAGGGGTTCAAGGAGGAAGCACATAGAGGAGAAAAAAAAGAAAACGCTGCAGAAAAACGATTAATTGTTCCCGTCTCAGATTCTCACAGTTTATCGCTATGACCAATTGTGTGTTGACCGTGGTCAAACTCAACGTACTCCCCCCCCTGCATCAGTAGCGTGTGAATTACTGTCACTAGCATGTCTTTATTAAGGTATGATGCTGAAGTTTTCAGGTATATATCCGTGACAAAAACACAAAATAAAATGGTTATACTTTCCCACACATTCACTAAGGTTTGAGATTCTTTAAAAATGCACACAATTGAATTCTTGCATTTCCACATAAATTCCCAAGACAACAACAACAACATATGTTAACAATATTGGAGTCAACAGCAAAACGTAGCAAAACCCTAACTCCACAGAGGACTTGGGCATAATGCGCTGTGCACCACTAAGGTGCTGATAGTTGCTGACCGTGTAGGATAAAAAATGTGACTGAATTACTGTGATAAAAAGAAAGAAGGTGGGCCTGATGAAAACAAAAGGCAATCACAGAGAACAGAAAGTCTAGTCAAGGACAAGCAGTGAGCGATAACACATGGGACAATCTTTTATCCCCCTCTGATTAATTCCAGGTCCTGCTGTACACTGGATACAGTGTCATCAGCAACCTCTATGTTAATGGGACTTTTACCAGGGTTGCAGGAATCTGGCCCAGAGAGAGCCGTTGGAGTGTGTAGAGATTAACCTCTTGGCCACCGAAGGCATTTGTTTGCTGTTTTTCATTCTTCATTCTGCTGCAGATATGGCATGTACGGCACATTGCATATATTGAACCCCAAGAGGTGGAATAACGACAAGACTGGCTGACACGAGGTGTGTCAATACAGAAAGGACCCATCCTTAAGGGATTACATGTGAATTCATGAATTGTGCATTGACAATCAGATTTGGGAAACTGTGTCATTGTTTAAGGTAAAAGGGAATGAAACAGAACCGACAACGTACTTCATCCGCTCACCGACTGAAGGGGTCTCACATCGATGGTCAGTGGACAGTTCAGTTAAGGCAGGGGAATAAATCCTGCTTTTCTGGGATAATGGTCCTTCAGAAGACTTGCTTCACAGCTACTAAAGAGTAGTTATAGGCTAAGAAATATTTGGGTGGCACGTGTTAATCAAATAACAGGGCCCTTGAGCAAATTAGGTGTCAGCAGTCGAAGGCAGAGGAAATAAAAAATGAAAAAAACCAAGGGGAAAAAAAACATTAATTTAGATTTAAATGACATCGTGTTGCATTGTGAAGCTTGGCACCTGTGTGCGTACAGGACCCAAAGCAATTACTCGTACGTCTAAAATGCTCAGGTTTTTCCCAGTGATCAGCAGGTAATGCTTATGATCTGATAATATTTTCTCATCACACTTTACTCAAACTTGTACTTTGATTCAATTTTTAAAAAAATATCTGTTTTTAAATTGACTCATCTGATACAGGACAGTCATCACTTGAACAATAACTCAATGAGATAGATGGCCAAGCACTGAATTTTGAAGACATTGATGTTGGATTACTTTCAAGCTCGATCACTTTGACTGCCTTTGCTCCTGACATCCCTGCAACATTTCCCATTTATCACTTGGTAAGCCAACATGCTGGATGTTTAGACTACATGGGCTGCAACGCCTGCTGCAGGTTGCCAAGTCAAATAAATTGCAAGTAGTGATGACAGTAATATAGCATGCAAACTGACATCATTAATTGTTACGGGTATAACGATTTCCGTATCCAACACACGCAACATGCATACTGTACGTTATCTCCGTACGTTAGGTTTAGTGTCAGACTGCGGTGAAATGCCAAACGCGTGTCTCCTCTCGTGGAATTCACTGGAAGGGGATGACCTATCTGTTACAGCTATGCATCTAATTAGGGAAGAAGCAGGAACATGGAATTCAACAAAAATCTTTCCCAGGTTCGTCGACAGGTGTTTCCGTGCTAATTGGACATATGCTAGCATTATCGGTGTCAAGAGCGAAACGTACTCCCTATGACTGGGATTCAGACAGGGTGAATGGTAGAAATGTTTTTTAGAGAGGATAACATTTTGGTTCAACCAGCTTCCTTGTGACGACGCCCACCCCCCCACACACACACACACACAACAACACACAACCCACGTCTGAGCTGGGAAGCGTGTTTTCGTGTGTGTGCTCACAGGAAGTTTTTTTGCAGAGGATAAAGGAGAGCAAACAAACAAGTTACTGGCAGCCCTCAAAAGCTGCTAACCAGTGTATGATTTGCAATTCGTGTATTGACCTTCACGTGTCAAATAGGCCTACATCAGAGAGAATAACATTCTCCTGCCCGTACTGTGTGTGTGTGTGTGTGTGTGTGTGTGTATGTGTGTGTGTGTGTGTGTGTTGAGAGAGAAAGAGAACATTTATGGTGTGCTTTTGTTTATTTACTCTTTGGTTGCAGCTGTCATTGACTATTAAACATAAACTGACAAAAACTCTGTCTGATCGGAGAGAGAGAGAGAGAGAGAGCAGGGAATAAAAATTGTTTTTGAAAACAAATGTGGATTCCTGCGAGCTACGAGTGATAAAATAGTGATGTGGATTGGATCATTACTGGGCTAACTTAAAATCAATATATTTTAACTTGCCCTTCATCTCCGACAGCATTAAAAAAAAAAAATCGATTTTTTTTTTTGCTTCGTTGTAGGCAATCCGGAACTTTCTCTCTACAAACACCCCTCATTCCTATTCTCTCTTTTTCGTCTCCCGCCCTCTCCCACTTAGGCTGCTGCGGGTCTATCGACGGACCAAATCCCGAACGCTTGTGAATGACAAACTGCCCCTTCAATGAAATTCTTCATAAATCACAAAAACAGCGGTGGCGCACGCTGACAGATAAACGATGGATTGTGGATGCCGCAGGGATAGCGCCAAATGATGCAGCCCATTAGGTGTAGGATAGTTATTCAAATCAATAACTCCGTCTGGTAAAAAAAAAAAAAAAAAAAGTCTCCACCTCTTTCCCTTTTGGTCCAGACCTGTCAACTTTGACACCTCTATTTGTTTACCGTTTCACTTTCTAATCACACTTTTCCCCACTCTTCCATACATCTGCTAAACACGCTCACCTTCACGGTGTATTATGTGTCTTTGCGTAAGTGACTGCAAGTGCGTGACTCTTGTGCGTGAAAGCAGCAACAAATGCTGAATCCATTTCATTCATTCATTAAATCTTTACTCACCTAAGTCATTGCAGCTTTTGAAAATGTGTTATTTGCGCTGAAGTTATTCGTCTAGTTGATTGACAGAAGTTAATCAACCGCAATTTAAAAGATCAATAAGGCATTTAAGTTATTTACTGCTTTTCAGACGTAAGCATTTGCAACTTTTTCTGTTTTGTTTTTTTATATCATTACCTTTGAATTTTTTTTACTGTTGGTTCAATATTTTCTGACATTTCATGAAATAATTGTTCATTTCAGCCCTAGTTAATATTAGGAGAGAAGACTAAAATAGTAACACATATTACACATTTCAGGTTTAGGTTATACTGTAGCATAAGGAGAAATAATAAGAAATGCGTTAGATGGTTAAACTCATTGAATTGTAAACTTAATTTGACATTTGTGTCATGACAGCGTTAATCTGGTCATCTCAATGTAAAACTCCCAAAGACACGGCCGAATGCACCAGAGGCCAAGATGCTTACCACTGCAAAAGCCTCATTATCTTAAATAAATTGTGTCACAATGTCAGAAGGAGCTGATGAACATGACATTTAGAAAAAAAAAAATGTGTCTTTGTCTCGGGGGGGCGGGGGAAAAAACAACATGTGTAATTCTAGAGGAAGCCATCCTGCTGTGCTCAGATTTTGTGAAGCGGTTGAAGTACAAAGACTAGAGAAAAAAAACACATGAAATCAGAGCGGGTTGTGACTGATTGTTTTTGAGTAATAGCTCCACACACTGTGTTAGATCCTCCAGGCCCGCTGCATTGCATCTGGCCAAAGACAAAGCTAATCGCGGAGGACGGCGATGTGAGGGATTGCGGTGGATGGGCCCACTGCAGGGCAGCTAGGCTCACGCTGGGTGTGATGTTTGTGTGTGTAAATGTGTGTGCGTGCGGCTTCGATCATGGGCTCAGTGCGGGGGTCATAGCACAAACATCACATAGGCTTACCTCAAACTCTGCATCTTGTGCGCGTGGCTTGTTTTTTTTGTTGAGTACGTGGAAAGATGTATTGGTGTTTGCAAGCTTTGCCTTAAAAGCTAAGACCACCTCAAGCTGCAGTTGCTTTGCCAAGCATGAGAGATCATTTTGCCCAATTTCTGTGACTGACTGCCGACAAGACAAACAACAATAGTCATCCTCGACAGTTGCTGCCATCACTGTAGTTTAAGGTTATTCCCAATAAAGCAGCCATCATCTTTTTATACTGCATATATTTGTTTAGGAACATCCGCTGAGTGAGTTGACAAGACTCGGGCGCATGAGCATGCCAATGACTAGTTCATTGGCATGCTGCATTTTGTATGGAAGGCTAAAATCAAAGTCTCCAACAAGCAGAGTCTGAACCGTAGGGCCCTGCAATTGGAAAAGAACCAAGCTATTTTAATGCAATCGTGTCTTTTTATTCTGACTTTTCTGCTTTCTCTTGTACTTCAGCATCGATATGCATTTCATTCTTCAGGTTCATGTTTGAAATTAGAGAGAGCTCTTGGGATAATGGCAAAGGATTCTATTCCCTCCGGGCACATTTAGCACAGAAAAGAGCTTGCCCCCTTTTTTTTTTTTTTTTTTTTTTTTTTCAGACTATCATACCTCCACAGGATAAAGTTGGTAAGAGGGCTCTGCGTGGCTCTAAGCCTATGATATCACTGACTCCCGGATGAAGGATAGAGACAAAAGCTTCCACGCATCTCTTGTGAGTGAATGATCAGTGAGGTTGTATTGCTGTGGACCGACACCATGTTAGAAGAATGGGATTGGGACGGAAGTAGTCATTTGCCAACTTTGACACCACAGGGAAGCATTGTCAAACACGAGCGAGAGCATTGAAGGACGGATGTGTAGGGGAGAGAGAAAGTGAGGAAAAGGGAGCAGCCTGCTGGCTCCTCTGTACTCGGCCAAACAGGAAAAAGTAGTGGAGGTTGTGAATAACAAATTAATTAGAAATGGGAGCAAGATAGCGATGGATGAGAGGCCCGACGGACAGGGTCCAGGGGAAAAAAAAGCCAATCACGGAGCAGTGGGCTGTGAGCCCCATCCATTATGTGGGGACTGACAAGTTACCAGCAGTCAGAGCAGGAGCTGCACTTAATAAATCAAAGCTGACAACTCCTCCTTGGCCCTATCTCAAGTACAGCTTTCCCACTTCCCCTTCCCCAGCTTCCATTAAGCTTCACCTTCTGCGGATACTAGCTCCACCGCTGCCCACCTTCCAAGGGCTTTGCAAGCACTGGATTTGTTATTCCTCTGTTTTTTTCCCCTAAAAATATGTACTCCATGCTGGATTAAACGGCGGCGGTGACAGTCAGAGGGTTACAAGATTGGACCAAAAAAGGTTGTTGGATAATGTGACCTGTAAGAAATCACTGAAGAGAAATCTCCTCAGTGAAGAGGCGAGACGTCTTCCCTTATTTATATGCCGGGCAAGGTAGAATACAATATAAATGGAGTTTGCTGCATGGTTAAAAAAAACAATGAATATAATTTACCAAATGACAGGGTACTATATGACAGTCAATTTAGTACACTTCACAATTTACAACACCTGACACAAAACTGTCCTCGGTGATAATTCTGTGAAATTGCGATCAGGAGTGAGCCTGTGCATCTCTATGCTCTACGTCCACCTGCCTTTATTCCCAAATGGTTCAATGTATGTGGGTCAAATTGCCTGTTTCAAGAGTGAGAAAAAAAATCCACTGAGAAGTCAGATCAACAAATGGATTGGACGCCACTATTTAGCATTTGTTGTAATTTAGCACCGTGTGTTTTTAAGGAAGGCAGAGCTCCAAAAATAAAGTTTCTGAGCAATTAAAATAAGTTTGTGCTTCCAACAGTAACACATTTATCTTTCTTTTTCTTCTTTTTTTTAGTGAGACGAATCTTTCAAATGGTGATTAATTAGCACCTGCCAGAGAAGCAGAATGTCTAAACAAGTACTGTGCAATGCAGCACAACATTTTCCGCAATTAAGACTTGTGCTTGTACTTAGTGGAAAGAGCTCTTTAGGGAACAGTTACACCAAAACGTCCACAAAGGAGGTAAACAATTACGAGTACAGATGTTTCAACTGTAGACCTTGTTGGGATCAATTCTAATCAAGTGTCTCAAAATTGGAAATCAGCCTTGGCATTCCCTTGTTTTCGCTTCATCTTCTGCTCCCAATAAGACTGCTTTGATGTTGTTTGTCTTTGTTAGCTTTTTACCACTCTCTCACACACACACACACGCACACACACACACATGACACAGACCCTGATCAGCAGGTGGTTGGTTCAGCAGTAGCCTAAAAGGTTAGAGTAATCGGTTGTATTGCGAAGGTCATTGGTTCAGATTCTATAAGTGGGGGAAAAAAAGGGAAAACTGGGCAGGGAAAGTGAACAAGTGACACTCAAAAAACATTGAACTTATTCAAAAAATTGACTCTAACTTGCAGTGAAAAGCAAAAGCAAGGCACTTAACCCCGAACTGCTCTAGTACAGCTACTCACTTACCTACAAAAGGACCTGGCAAATCAAATTGGGTATAACAGGTTTAGAGGTGAGGTTTTGCTGAAAAGTGGACGCTCACTCAGCAGGTAAAAAAAAGGTTCTCCCTGCCACAAAAAAAAAAAGAAAATGAAGAAAATGCTGGGCACTTTTGGACCTGACTTCTGATTCCTGGTTTTCCGTCATTTAAGTATTGGAAAACTGTTATTTTCAGCGACAAATGAAGGACAAAGGTCCTTTTCCGTACCATGATCGTGAACATGGTACGGTTTCCTGCTTTAGAAATATAAATAGATTAAGAGACCTGCTTTCATATCCATTAACTCTGTTCACATGTGACAGATTTTGTTATCAGATACCTCTGTTCAAAGTAATGGAAAGGTTAGTTGCCTTTAAACGATCCCTTTCAAACTGCGCATACAGTAGCAGTGGGCTGAAGGGTGGACAAGTCCTGCAGAAACACACGGTAATTGTCGAAAACACACTGTTTTAACCCCTGAGCATTTAGAGGCTCTCTCGCCTGCGCTGACACACAGTTTGAACCGTATACCTGCAGTTTCCTGATAAAGGCAAGAGAGATTTCAGAAATCTAGCGAACACAACGGCCCCCGGGGGTGATAATGGCAGCAAAGAGGAAAAGCTACTGTTTTGCTCTCACAACAGAAGCTGGTGGGATGATATGAGCAACGTCATAATCTGGAAATCGTGTTTGATTTGATTATTATAAATGCAAACCCCCCCAAAAAAAGAAGCATAGACAGGAGGCTGTTGAAGGGCAGAGAGCTGAACATAGTCGTCCTTCTGTGGAGAGCTTTTTGGAGAGCTTTTTTTTTAGTAAATGTCACACATGAAAACAAGCTCTCACACACACACACACACACAGATACATGCACACACACACACACACACACAGTGTACTATGCACTATGCAGAATCCAGTTAGGGCTGATTTGTGTGTGATGCCTGTACCCATGTAGACCAAAAGTAACCTTGTGAGTCCCTCACAGTCAATGGTCATGCAACACACAATCCGCACACACACGATACGTGTCTTTTCTGTAGCAAAGCCAAACATAAAGGAGTAATGCACACACATTACCAACAACTAATGCGTTCATTAATCTTACCGGGATTTATTATAATAAGCATGGCACACTGTGAAAGGCATTCCGAGGCCATCAAAAATAACCCCGTGCAAACAATGAAGCGTGTCCCTATAGTTTATATGGTTTAGTTGGTCTATGGTCCAAAGTCTGATTACACCCTTATAGCTGTGCTTCAGAGCAGATTGGTGCTCTGATTTAGCCATGACCTCACTGGCAATAGAATCCAGCAGCATGCAGCAACATGCCAACAATACCATTTTAACCCATTTTTGGGGTTTAGTTTAAGCCTAATACGATATGATGGAAAAAAGCGTTGGAAAAATAATAGCGGTTCTTAATGCATTACGAACTCTCCCTCTAAATATCCCATTAGGATACATTTCTGATACACTGCACGAGGTAAATTAGTACTTTGGCTCACAACTAAATGCGAACACAGGTGTGTCCCCCAGACACACACGCACACACACACACGCCACAGACCCTGATCCCAGTGATTTGTATTGTGAGACAAAAAACACAAAATTACTCCCCTCAAAGGACAAAGTAATTACAACCCTCAAACCCTCGAAAATAGACTCTTCCTAATTTGTAGCTTTGGGTTGTGTACAAGTGGGTGGCCTATGAGCACTTTGTGACGCAGTACCCCACAGAACCATTCAGTATGTCCATTGCTCATCCCCACCCAGAATCCGTTGTTGTTCTCTCTCGAGGCACCACTTGCTATGCATTTGCTCTTAAGGAGAATCTTATTGAGGCTAGATGGGACCTTTCCCGTGCGAGGCAAATTGTCACTCCACTCCCTATGACATTAGCTTCTTCCCTGGTTTAAGTAATTGGTGTGCCTGTCCCTCAGCCCAGAAGGCTAGGGGTTAGGGGGCTCAAAAGGATGGAGAAGGAACGGCGGTAACGGTTCACCGGCAGAAGGTATGCCTTCAAGGAGCCTTTCTGATGAGGTCCCACGAGCTCAGTGCATCTGCTGCTTCAGATAAGCATACCTCAGATGCCACTGGGAAAAGTTGGGGGGAAAAAAAAAATAGAAGGATGGATCACCTCCTCATCTTTACCTATTTTAGAATGAAATGAAGGGAGAATTTCTCCCAGAGTAATGCATGGAAATCCACCGACAGTCTGTTCCACATTACCAGTGCTACAACCATGTAACACATGGTGCTGTGGTCATTTGAGACAGGGCGGAGGGACCGAGCGCGGCACCTCCTTCATCCCGCACACAACGGCGGACTCACATCTCCCCTCCGAATGTACCTTCAGGCATTATACCTGAGCAAATCTCGGCGTGAAATAGATTAAGAGTAATTGCTGTGTAATTCTCAGGTGCTAAACGAGGATGTGAGCGTGCACGCTCGCAGAGATCGGAATTGGAATCCCGAAAAGTAACAATCCATCTTTGTCTGGTTTGATTCTCCCTCCCGAGGCTGTGTGACAGACAGATGGCTGCTTAGATTACACTAGTTGGATGTGCTGCCTGCCTCCTCCCTTAAGTCGCTCTGTTTGATGTTGCAAGGCCAACATTTCCAAAATAATAACAGGCCCACAGTCTATTTCATGCATTATGAAGACAGGGAGCAAACAGCTGCAGAACATCAGCAACAATAATAACATTAGCTTCGGCAAGAAAAAACAACACAGTGACAGTAGCCTTGGTTTAGTGTTTAACTCTGCATACTGACACTTTTCTAGTCATTTTTCTTGAGCGCACAGTCCATATCAGCCACTTACATGTGTTTGTGAGACAGCACGATGTCATAGACACTGTCAGTCTCATAAGGTAACGGCAGGATGGCGCATTGACCCCCGACAATGTCTTGGAGTGCCAGCACTACAGTTATCATATGCTCTTCAATAAAGTTAAGCTATTTAATATTCAAAGTGCTTTATGAAGTTGTTGGAAAAGAAATGAAGAAAAAAAATGATTAATTTGAGATGTTTCTTGACTCTGTCTGGCTTTACTCAAGTTGAGCATAAATGAACCTTATACTTAATCACTTGCCCTAAAATAATTGCAAAGCAATTTATTTCCTCCTTCAGAATATCCCCTTTTTTTAGATAGGGCACTTCAGCAGAGAGTCTTTCCTGCTCTTAATTGTCTTTGCAGCTGACCTGTTACGTGTATGAATGTGCTCGAACAGTATTTGTCCAAGTTTGTGTGCACATTTGTGACTCTCAGCATACGTAATTCTACAGTGACAGCGTGCATCTCTGGTCCAGATATGGTTGAATGGCTCCAGGGGGATTTACTCCCTCTCCATTTCTCTCCTACCAAAGCTATTTCTTCACAGCTATGGTATATACAAGGTCAAACAAACCACCTGAGAAAGCAATTATTGATTCCAGCTAAATAACAAAGCATCTATTCACCAGTTCAAATTTACTTTTCTAATTGTGTTACATACTGCATTCTCGTCATCCGTCTGCTAAACCGCTAACCTTTAAATTAAACAAAAACATCTTTGTAAGGCTAACAACCTATTCCAGAGTACGCTTCTTTATTTTTTTCTCTGATACACGTACAGTAATCCTCGACCCACAGGAAAAGGCTGTGCCAAATACTACATGATTTAGCATGAATTATGGAGCACAGTGAATTTGAATCATTCAGTAAGACAAACTGAGAAAAAAGGTCAACATCCTCATCCCTTCAGGTCCCATTCCCCTCTATGTGACTTTGCCACTATTCCTGAGCAAATGTCTGGCTTAATTAAAACATGGCCCAGACGTCTCTCAGTGAACACCTGTACGATCGTAAATCCAGTTGAACTGCGGTGGCTCGGTGAGCGCAAGGGAGGGGGGGAAATAGGGAGGTTTGTGTGTGTGTGTGTGAGTGTGTGTCTTTAGGGACCGTTTCCATTCTTATACCACCACCTCTGAGCTGCAAAACCCTTGACCCGCTTGTCACCAATCCGTCATGATGGCTGAGTGACGGCCCCAGCGCATCTCTTAACCTTCTTTTAATCAACCTGTCTCTCTGCATCACCTTAAACATAAGAAGCGGCCGACGGGGGAGGACAGGGGGCATTTGTCTTTGCATTACGGGCGGACGGCCTCTCCTTGAAAAACCTACCAGATTCATCAGTGTGATAGAGCGGTGTGTGTGTACTCCTTAACGGAAGCCTTGGGAGGGAAAGGAGAGTGAGAGTCTGAGAAGCAGAGACGGAACGAGAGGCAGAGACAAAAGTGAAAAAGGGAGGGAAAGAGGAGCAGGCATGTCAAGTGGTGAATGTGTGTGTCTGTGTGTGCACGCGACGGAGTGTGTGAACTTGTTTGTGTTGAACCTTGAAACTCAACACTTGTGTTTTTTAGGGAGCAGCCAATCAATAATGGTGTGCAGTGAAGGAAGGGCTGTTCAGGGAACCTTTGCTTCTTGACAGCACATTGATTGTGTTGCATGTGATGATTTAAAAAACAACAAACACTATTATTTCTTTCAATTATCAGAGATGATCTGGAGAAAAACAAACAAACAAACAAACAGCACATAATGTCCGACACACCTGGTCAGTTTCATTTGACATCGCGTGTTCAGGTTTTAATTAAGCGACACGCTTTGCCTGCTGATGGCGATGGATCAAAAGTAGGGGGATTATTAGAGTGACTGGGATTCATCCACTGGGAACCAGGCGTGTCCTGACAAAATGTCATGGATATCTACAAATCGACATTATTATCCCTGCTACTAGAGTGGCTAACAAAAACAAACGAATAAATAGAAATAAAATTGACAAAATCTCGACGAACCAACCATTGCTAAGCTGCACATTTCAAAGTTGAAACCAATGTTTGTCATTGGCCACAAGGTCAATTTGTGGAAAACTAGACTGAATTGTCCAGGCCATTACCAATCACCCCCGCTGCTGTTACTCTCTCAACAGGCTCCGGCTGAAAAAGCTCCCCATTTTATCTGTATGATTTTAGACAGCAACAGGCTGGCTCCCTATTGAAGTCTCCACCTACCTGTCATCTGCGATCGACTCCAGCAGCGCTTTTGTTTTACCTCCTGCCAAACCTGAATCTTTATGACTCACCCAGAGCTTCCACCTCCTTCAAGCTTGGTATCAAGCATACACGCACTAATATTCATTGCCAACTAACTTTCATACTTGACTATAAACACTGGCAAATCCTTAACCCAGCCCACCCACTCAAGAGGAGGCAGCGATGAGCATCTGCTTCGACGTCCCAACAGAGTACTGGGCTCCTTTTACAGGATGAAGGTCGATGCTCTACCTAACAGGCTTTGTGGCCACCGGGGAGGCCCTCTTTTTCAATCAGGGGGCATGCTTTAATCCTGCAGAAACGCTGAAGTTCTTTACCCTAAAGTCTTTTCAGAGACATAGCACAGACCCATTAAGAGAGAGACTTTCGTGTGAGAAAAAAAAAAAAAACAACCCCAATCAAGTGTTTAAAAAAACACAAGTGTTTCTACGCAAGGTGGGAAAAAGAGCTCATTAGATAAGGCTTGACATGCTGAATTATCAGACTTAGATAGCGTAGTTAGTTAATTAGCATAGCACGGATTGAGAAATGTTCATCATTTTTCTAGACCCTTTTCCCTGCATTCCCTCAACCCATAGCAAAGACACACAGAACATAGTTTGCATGGTAACAACCTAATAAACACCCTAGACATTTGCCTGCGTCCTTTCCATTGTGTTCAAGGACGTATGCTATCACAACATCATACCTCCTCCCCACGCACAGCCGGAAAGTTCCAGACTAACACTTCATATCTCAAGTCACCTCACATACCCGAGGGACCGAAAGCTGAGAAATAATTAAAAACAATATGTCATACAATTCATACCGCAGCAGTCTTATTCACCTTCGACTGCGATAATCTAAGTAGCAGCTAATTGATTACCTGCTGGATTCTAAAAGCATTGAAAAGGTCAAGGTATGGCACTATGCAAAGGACAAACACCACAGGCAGCGGGGAAAGGTCACAGCCCTTTTGGCTTTTTGAAGAAAGGAGCAGTGGAAGAGCTAACAGGGATCCCATGGGAGCCACAGCATGAGTAATTTTGGGGCAGACGGCAGTCTTGTCTAAATATAAGCACTCAAGCTGTGCTAGCTGGCACATGTTGAAGACCCAGTCTTGAGACAATGTTGAAATCCAGGTCAGGAGAAGATAGCTTTGCTCTAAGCTCTAAGCTGTTCCTAGCAGTAGTTAACACTGCATGCTACTGCTGTAAGGTATTTGATATGTACATAAAATATGCTGGATGAACATAGCTGTAGATTTTTCCCTAGCGAGTTGCATAGCATTACTTTCCGAGGTGGCCAGCATCGTTTGTTGATTAAATCATGACAAAAAAAAAAGGCTTCTTTTTTTTTTTTGGCTACATGTAGAAATCATCTGACTTAAAGAGCTGAAAATGTGTTCTACTACCTTGCAGTATAGACATCACGAGTACACTCTTGCTAGCTGGCTCTACTGTACATTAGCCGTTTTATTTCCTCATTTTGATGGCCACTGAAGTCTCTGTTGTAAGTGAATTTCATTTACATTGAAGTGTGGGATTATAAAATGACATGGTTTCGACTAAATCCTTGTCTTCTACTGTACCTTTCTAATCCTTTGAGTCTCCCATACTGTATAATAAGTACTGACTGAATGCAATAAGTGTAATAAGACACATTGTGACACTGCTCAGCAGTGACTTTACTTCAGGAATTAATTTGACAATATGTAATACGGATTTAAAAAAAACAGACATTTTGCAGCAGTACATTTTTCTTTGTGATGGCATCACCTTCCTAACACATTATATGGAACACTTTTCCTAGAAATGAAGCAGTACGGTTAATAACAAATTCAAAATCCATTTGTCTACAAAACCCCATTTGCCACATGTGTTTGCATTTACATCTGTTCGCGCACACTAATAAACCTATTATCACAACATATTGTCTATATTCTCAAGAGTCTGCATACCCAGGTGTCTGTTGTTATGATTCGGAAGGCTAGGTTATAAAAAAAATATCAATTCCATTTATTTGTCACCACGCTGCTTTTAGCTGATGTCTGACGACAACACTACACTTTGGCCTTTTATCCACCCACCCCTGCCCAAAAGAAAGCATTGAAGTGAAGTGGTGGTGACAGCCACATCCTTGCCAGAGCAGGCCAGACATTGCTTGTTAACACACAAAGAATGAAACAAGACTAATGTACACTTCAAGGGCAAAGAAAAAAGGTTGAATAATTGAAAACCCCATTCTCGCTGGGACTACGTGTTAAGAGAGCTTGGCGATCACATCGCATTGCTTTCACTTTTCCAGTCGGTTTCCGCTCTAGTGCCAGGCAGCCCCCGTTGACACACGGGCATTAGGTATTCTTTCTCGTAAGCTCTGTTTCTTCCATGAGTACCTGAGCTCTATTCAAGGTACAAAGGGGAGATAGTGTTTGCAGTCTTTGATTTACCAATGGGGGCCCCATAAGATAAAATGAGCTTGGGAGTCAAACTGCACCAAATACTGGGCTTAGTAGACAGCAGTTAACCGACAAGGCTCCCTCAGGACCTGCGGGTCCTACTTGTCAGCTTGACATACTTCATGTTGCCATTTGCACTTTTACCAAGGGGGTTTTCCTCCCTACGGAGCTTACAGAGGGCTCTTAGACAGAAGCACGACGGAGTAAGAATCCATGAGTGTTGCAGGTTTCACAGGAATACAAATGCTAGACTAAAGGGTCAACTGACCCCAAGCAGTAGCCAAATCCTAAACCAACACACTAACTCCACACATGGACTCATATGCGTAAACACCCACACATGCATGGAATCAGGTGCGAGTGCATAAAAAAAATATGCAGGAGTTATCGCTAAATTAGCTTGGCTGACTGTAGCATAATCTGACACCTTCTGCCAGACTTGCAGCTCTTGGGCTTTTTTTTTTTATTTTTTATTTTTTTTATTGTTTGCTTCATGGTTTTATAAAGGTATTTTAGGAGTGCTCTGGGAGCTGCAGACACTGCTTTTGCTGACACATGTATATTTCACAAAGTGTCAGGGCTGCAGATCAAGGTGCGAGGAGGGGAAGGAATTCTGTAATAACCACGACACATAATATTAGTCTTAAGACTAATGTACTGCAAAACACTGCGGTGCTTCTCCTGTTTATATGAAATGACTGGTTTATATACTCATATTCAAAAGCTAATGTCAGAGTTATGCAGATTAGGCAGGACAACCCACTGACACTCTGATGATCATTCACTGCCATGACCCATCAATCAGATCTGAGGTGTCGGGAGATAAAAGCTGCTTGATTGATACTATGTGTCATTGTGCTGTGAACAGAATTCGATTTAGGTGGTGACTGAGAGCTTCTGGCAAGTTAGTCAATATGTTGCTTGCCAAACTATAATTAGCCCAGTGGGTCCTTTGTGCTGGGGCAAGGTAACATTTTGAGTCTATTGTCAACTTTAATATGAATGTCAGTTTTGAAAAGTTATGCTCTGACAAAGGTGTCATAGTGTATTATATATGTTAAGGACAAAAAAATATTCTACTTGATGGCATTGTAAAATATTTACCCATGTGCTTTACTGGCGGTGGGAAAGTCATTGTGATTGTAACAATGGTTTTCGTTAAAAAAATAACTTTTTTTAAAGTATTTCATGAGCATTTTCTTAGCCATGAAACATCCATATTTGGCTTAACTTATCATAAGAACTGCATGCATAAATTGTTATGGCTCAGTTATTCCAGAAGCTATCTCTTAATAAACTTCAATGTGGATATTTTTCTTTTTAACCAAACTGTTGGAGACATAAAAATGTCACAATCGAGCTTGCCTGCTGTTTCTCCGCCGCTCTGTTCAAGATACAAGGAAGCATGTGTTTCAGTTAAAATCTCAAATGTTGTTAGGAAGAATTTACCATGCAAAAAAAACTATTAAGAGTTCCTGCGTGGGTTCTGAGCGATGCGGTACACGATCATCAGCAGAGTGCTTTTCCAAATGAGAGGTGCCGCTGTTGAACTCATTAATGGACGGGGAGGAACGAAAGGGACCGAGATCATATTTATGGGATGAAACACGCAGATAAATGTGTGTGCGTGCATACACACACACACACACACACACACACAACAAAGCGCACTCTTTCCAGACAGAAGAGTGATGGCATGTAATTATTTCCTCAATGGCCGACCATGTGTTTATCAGAATGTTAATGTATGCATAATAGCAGGCTCCGCAACGCCTGCAAGAATGTCAAGGCTGCCGGCTCGTCAATCAGGCCTCAAAATAGAATGGCAAATAAGTATGCACTGCTGTCTTGCTAAATGACGGACAGAGCCCCCTCAAAGCCTTAAGCTGACAAATATCAGGCCAGTGCATAGGGTGGAATTATTGTATCAGGGAGCATAGCGAGCGGGTGGTCATTTGGTCACAGGCAAGCCAGCACCTGAGTGTAGCATTGAGCTGAGGAGCCAGAGAAAAAGTAGACAGACAGACAGACAGAGAGGAAGAGAGACAGGGAGGAAGAGAGAGACAGAGAGGAAGAGAGAGAGCGAGAGGAAGAGAGAGGGGGTGATGGGGCTACAAATGATACTGACACATGGATGGACATAAAACAGAGCGAGCAGAGATTTCCATCATGTGGGAAAGGGGAGACAGTAAAGAGCAGACAAAGCATCAGTGAGCTACCCACTTGTAGCTGCTCTTGATTATCTGTGAATACACTGGGAGACCCCCCTCCCCCCTCCCCCCGCCGCCGCCCCCACCCACCATTCACCTAACGGAGAAAAAAAACCTGCGAGGAACAAAAGACAAAACGTGGGTTGAATTCTTCTTAGACCGCGCAAGCAAAGCTTAAAGTGCTGAAACCTTCAATTATTTTTATTTCTGCTGGATATTGTTTGACAGCATGTAGGTGTGGGAAGTGTGCAAAGTTAGTGTACCTGCAGCAAACTTTAAATGCTTTGAGGTAAAATCGCCCAGTGATACACTATCCCTCACTAGATATGACTCTTTGCTGTGAACTTGGTTGTTTTTAGCATAGCATTCAATCAGAATGTTAAATATACAAAAAATGACACTGAAATGAAGCACAATAAAGCTGTCAGCCTACCCCCCCCCCATCTATCCTTTCCCCGCTGTGCTCTTATAATGCTTATCAACATGACAGTGTTTATCTGCTTTGCCTTTTTAAAGAGTAGAACCTGATTATCATCATCTACAGGACAGCTTTTCTTGAGATTAGTTCAAAGATGGCTATTTAAGGGGAGGCTAAGTTGAATAAGGAAATGGGGACAGAGGGAGGAGAGGGAGAAGAGGGAGGAGAGGGAGGAGAGGGAGGCACACCGGAAGGATCTCTGTGTGTGTCCGTAAAACCCAAAGACTTAACTCAGGATTTTAGCCCCCGTCTGGGCCACACGTTGTGTAGGATTACAACCGAGGTGTGAGGATGGTCCGTTTCCGATAGACATATGAGATGAGGGAGACAGGCAGGCCAGGCAGACATGCAGTCTCACACATACACACTCAGAGCCGAGTGGCTTATCCATGTGGAGGTATTTTCTACATATATCTGTTAGAATGTTTTATGCAGCAGTGTAAAATATATTCCAATCCAAAACGCACTAAGTGTAGTTTTTTTTTTTTTTTTTTTTTTTTTTTTTTTTAGCTAGGTAAAGTTTAGCTCTACTTCTGGGGGAAGAAAGCAAAAAATATCGCAATGATTGCAGTCATTCATCACAGCAGAGACATCTGCTTTATTGAGAATTTCTGAAGCTCAAGCCACAACAGTGAGGGGAGGAACCACAACTCATCAAAGATACAACAGCTTTGTCCTGAAATTTTTACTTGTGAGAACATTGCTGTCCTACCCGTCACCGACTGGCTGCCTGCCACAACACTGCAGTGCATCTCAGTGTACGCATCCACAATTACAGAAGAGACGTGTGCGAGAATGCCTGGCTGAATCCTCTGTTCATATGTCTTCATATGTCACGGCAACAACGAGCTGTGGCACACGTGAGCTGCGAGGCTCTCAGTGGCAAGGACAATGGGAGCGAAGTCTCACCGGCATAAATCTTTAAACAGTGAGGTCACCTGCACTGATTTAAGAGAATTAATGCCATGGCCCGGGGGACAGGATGGCGTGTCAGTCTGTATGAGCGAATGTCACTGGATAAAGTTAACCGAGCGGAATCGTCTTACAATAATCAATTCTTAATTTCATGCCGAGTGCCTCAGATTAATCAGCGCAGCAAGGAGAAGTGGGTGAGCTTTGGGCTGAGTTACCACGCTGCTTGTTAAATGCAAACGACACATAGCTGGCGGAACTGGAAAATGATGGGTGGGACTTCTTTTTTTTTTTTATCCCATTCAGGTGTTAATATCCAACCATGTGGCTATAGAAGTCATGATATTGAAAACCATTGCAATGACAGCAAAGAGAACAGCTATGACGCCAAACTACTTAAATTAGAAAAATGTGTCCAGGAAACCTGTGGACGGACTTGGCGGCGTTAAATTAGGGAACCAGTAACATGTGGTAGCGGTAGTGGTGGAAATTGCATTACGCGTCGCACAGATTGAGAGTCTGAAAAACCCCGTTCTATAAGGATGTTTAGCAGTAGGTCCCGCCATGCATTTAAATGACCTCATCTCATAGACTGATGTAAGATTTATGAGCTTTTTCTGTGTATAATCAGCAGTATCCAAGTCAGATCAGTGTGCCTCAGTAAACAGTTTATTGGATCAAAACAAGCAAATTTCCCCTTAATGACAGTGTTCAGTAGGCAACACTGACAGCATCAGTGGGAGAGATTCTGATATGTTACATATCGTCTTATACAAGTCTAATCAGGCTCTCCTCCAACGCGACCTTGATCAGAGCAGCCTTCAAACTGTTAAAAAAAAAAACGAACACGCGAGCACACTCACACATACACACAAATACACTTGGGCCCGGGACACACGGTCTAATCACTGGGGCCAATCTGGTGAAAACAATCACCCAGTTAATTGAGAGCAGTTTAGTAGATGAGTGTATCAAACAGACACGCACACACACACAAATACCCCCCCCCCCCCACCCACACACACACACACACACACACACAGGAAGAGAGCTTACAGGGACATCTTAGTTATTTACTAAGTCATTTCTCTTATCACTTAGGCTTTGTAAACAGCCAAAGGGAAGGTAATGCAATCTCCGGTGCTGCTCACTCAAGTCTCAGATCGCTGCAAAAAAAAAAAAGAGAGAGAGAGAGAACAGCCCCCCCCCCCCATTCCCCCAGTCCATCACTCACGACAAAGTATCTACCCCATGAGGTGATTTTGAGAGGAAAGCCTTCTTCCTACTTACAGCTATATCAGTTTTTCATATGATGATTCAGATGCTGAGGAAATATTATATTTATAGCTCTGTGCATGTTGAGTGGTGCCCCTCAGTCAATAGCCTGACACAGAACTGTGCCTGTCACAGATTGATTTAGTCACTGACCTTGTGTAATTGAATCGTAACTAATTGTAATTAGCAATCAGAGGGTGGAACCACCCACCTTGTACAGAACAGTATGTCTACCGTAGGGGAGGCTCACAACCCTGCTGTCACTTTTACTGCTCGTCAGTCGAGAGGCCCAGCCTCAGACGGAATATGAATCAATCATCTTATGCATTTAGAGGAATTAATAAGGCATACATAACTTATTGCTTTAGGTACAATGATATATTTCACATCAAATCTATA
Source organism: Bovichtus variegatus (assembly GCA_943593645.1). NCBI lineage: Eukaryota > Metazoa > Chordata > Actinopteri > Perciformes > Bovichtidae > Bovichtus > Bovichtus variegatus. The sequence continues at coordinate 2,430,033 of CALSCE010009526.1, read as the reverse complement.
CGGCAATGTGTGATTGTTGAAAGCCCGTTCATATTCATGTATCTTAAAAGGTTTTTTTGTCCATTTTTGTCCAAGAAGAATCTATGTTTTCGGGGGGGATGCCGTAAAGAGGTGGCAAAACAGAGAGAGAAATGTAATGTAGGGGATTTATTGCCATGTTCTCTTGCAAAAACTCACATATTTGGTACATTTCACGTTGCCTCGGATAAAAACGGATGGCAGGTAACATTTAACCAGCCATTACAAATGACTGGTTTGGAAGTGACAAAGTAGGTTGTTCCATTATGGTATATCTTTCTCCTTACCACCCCCGCCCAACCGCCCGTCACAATTTCCCCCACCCTGCCTCAGTCCACCACACACACGCACACACACACTGTGATCAGGGAATATGCCTTCTTTTCACATAATACAAAGATAAGCATGCTATCTCACGCCAGTATCTGTCAAGTGCCATTAGTTTCCCAGCTATTCCATTTCGCTCTGTGGATCCATACTCCGTGCCTGGTAATGATAAAGTCACTTAAATGGATGGCTCTTGGGCTGGCTGTAGATAATCTTCACCGAAGAACAGTCGTTGGTGTTCCATTACTTGAAATGCTCACCTTGACTTTGTAACTATCCTGTAATGCATGTTGCTCAGAACAGTGAATATGAAAGGCAATTTATTAAACAAGTGCTTTTTGTACTCTGCCTCTCTGAGCGTGGATTAAAAATACTCGGGCTTGTCTGGTGAAGAACATGACAAGAAAATGAAATGTTTCTGCATTTCATTTAGATGAAAATGTGATCAAATGCAGCGTTTGCCTTAGCGAGGATTACAGCAGTACGTCCATTGACTATAAATAGGGCTCATTATTTTTGTTTTTGCCGAAGTTTTTTATTTTTTATTTTTTAATGGTGGAATTAATCAGTATTTATTTTGAATGTTAAAGATGTGAGTCATGATAATTTGCTGATGAAGGACAATGAAAATAAGCTTTTCAGCTTTATTGTGTTCTTGGTTTTAAAATCATGCCACAGATAAATGTATGCATTTCTAAATCATCAAGCAAATTGAATCAAATCAAAAAATGCTAATTATGATAATTATGAAATTATATTATTTTGCAGTAAAATCTGTCAAAAAGAATTGAGCCTCAACAAAAAACAGTGAGCTTCATCTATAAACAACACAATTAGATGTTCTGCTGTAAGTGTCTTCCATACAACTAACCCTGAGTACTATCAAATGGCTACGTACACACACCCACCTGATACAGCTCATGCTAAATTGGGAAAGGCGCAATCTTGCAAAAAATATATCATCTCTGCATCTACAAAGCTATTGGAGCACCGCACATATTAGTCATCCATATTGCACCCCACACTTAATTCCCCCAACATGCCTGCTTCGCATATTGCCATAGCAACTTACACTAAGTACTCAAAAACTCACAGTGAAGATTTGGTGTCTACACAGTTAAGTCTCTAAGTGCAGGCTTTTTGGTTCTATATCCTCTCTACAAGCATGTGACAGTCTACTGCAGATGCAGATGCGAAGGCTCTGCGAAGTCAACCCTCAAGCTGCACAAAGATATACAACCATGTATAGCTTAAGCTCGCAATAACTAGTAAATCCTTCATAACTTAATGTCGAGGGAAATATCAGCTTGTTCATTTCCTCTCCATTCACGACATCGATTTAGATCAAATACGACACGGTCATTTTTCACAAATAGTTACGGCGCTTAAAAATAGATGCTATGTCGCGCAGCATTTAGGGAATTAACGGCTAATCTACCACAGTTGCTGGCAGCTGCTGTTTGTTTACATATGGAGCAGATGTTGCAGATGATAGTTTTGGGTACACTTCATGGACAAACTGACAAAAGATGCCAAGTAAGTTGGGTTGTCATCGCAGGTTATCTGAACTCACAGCTGTGAAGCAAACAAGATGGAGTTGGACGAATCCAAGAGGATGATGGGGACATTATTGGTGAATTGCAACTTGACAAGACGAAGATTGTTTGGAAGTATCGGGGAGGAGCCTTATTTTAGGGCAGGCTCACAATAAAGGGGATTCTGCCTCAGTCATCACTGACTCGTCATTGACACTAATGATGCTCAGTGCAGAATATCTGGAACTCTATAATGATTTAGCAAAAATTGAAAATTTCAACCTATGATCTATTGAGCTACAAAATGTTATATGTCAGCACCGTTGTATGCGCTGTCGTCATAATTATATGCTGGCTTATTTGTTAGATGTTCACATATGAGCAACGAGGACTGTGAAAGGGTTGTGAATATATAAAACAACAAGTCAACAAAAGCACATTGAAGCTCTTGCCTTGACTCGTGGAAAAAGCACTTTCTGCAGGACTCACATAAACAAATGTGACTGTATTCTGCAGTCTAATCCCACTTAACTTCAATGCTCTTGGGGTACTTTCGTTGGAAAGGAAATCAGAGGTGCTTGCCAGTTTCTTTAAGACTCCACTACCTCAAAAGAAGATGTGACGAATATAAGCTTCCCTCAATGAGACGGTCAGTCCTTTTGTTCGGCAAGGACAAGAACTCGTCTATCTCCTATAGGTTTGCAGTCAGCGATTGAGCTTAGCCATGTGTATTTGAAGTTAAGCTGAATAAACAAGGCAATATATCAAATGAAGGAGAGAAAAGGAAGTTGCGGATGCTCCTCACAAACTCACTCGCAGGGATATTTAGAGGTTAGCGATTAGTTTCTTGCGGATGACTGTTAAATTATAATGTATCTATGTTAAATCCATAATGGATCCAAATTAACTTTTTTTTCAAAGGAAAAACTGAGGCACTTGACGGTGAGGTTTTGAAATCAGATACTATTCAAATCAACTGTGATGAAGTTTCATAAACTGGAGCAAGCTAACGAGCCTCATTTGAAGTCAAAATGATTGGATAATTCATAACTAGTCATTATTATTTTTTTTACAAAAAACTGTCCAAATCTCTAGATTACAACAATCACTACACATGAGAAAGCAAAAAAAAAAAAAAAAAAAAGATTATCTAGGACTTATCTAGTACACAAAAAGATATGAAATGACATGAAATTGACTATTAAAGAGCCCCTTCTCTATGTTCCTCTGAAGAGATATATTGAGGGTAGTGGAAGAAATTCCTGCCTTGTCATGGCATGTGTACGGCCAGAAAGACCTTCGCATGGCCCTGAGGAGGAAAGACAAAGCTACAGAATGCAGAAGTCAGCCTGTTTCATGAGCTCGGCTTTACAACTTAAACAGTTGGCAGCAGAAGCATTGACAAACACGCATCATAAGAAAGGTTAAAGATTAAAATTGTACTTGTCAGAATAGTCAAGAAAAACAAAACAAGTGATTTGTTTTTGTGGTTTTTTTGTGTTTTTTTCTGATAGAAGCCGCGCAGAGAGAGAGAATAGTCCTCTGCAAATTTTTCATGTTTATTTATGACAATATTAACTGGGTGTCAAGGAGAAACTGCTTTATTATTCGACATTATTTTTAGGGGTGTTGAGTACATTGTTTGTTTTTTTTAACACTTTCTGTATCGATGTTCAAGAGAAAAAACATCGGTTGCTGGCCTTACTGCCACACCAGCCACGCACTGTTGGATTCCAGGCAATAACTGCTGCTGGGGTTGAGATCTGCGGCCAAGTTGATTCATCAGGAACATTTAATTTATCAAGAATTCTCATCCTATCAAACTCAACAGTGAGCCAATTGATATTCAGGTCCCTGAAATTGCCCTCTAGCCACAAGGCAGGGACCCTGTGTTTCCAAGAGTGTACAAGCAACACATTCACTCTTTGGTGCAATTTTGTTAGTTGTACTTTGTCTGTTACAGGTTTTTTTTTTTTTTTCTTTTTTTCACTTCACCTCATTCCGGCGGCAATATGTATTTGAATCACACCAATCGAGGCATCTTCTCGTCATCAGTGAGCATTTCCAACGTACATTGCTGGTGTTTAAATTACTTTTCCAGTTGTTGAATACATAGATGCTGAAGACTAAAACTAACGCGGCATCATGTTTTGCTTCCTCTACATTCGGTGTAGGTATGACCACATACAAATGACACACACCTGCTTGCTTTAAGAGGAGGCCATCGAACAGAAATGGATTGGTTATGCGGAGTGTTAAAATGGGACATAAAAGGCCAAATTTGATTTCAAGAGGGACGAAGGGGTCTACGGGATCATGTACCTTCCTGTCCAGTAATGTGGGCTAGCTAGGTGGATTAACAGAGGCTCTAAACTGAGTGCTACAGATTGTCAGGATTTAGGGATTTGATGGGGAGGGATTGACGATAGTGCGTGTATATCAGGGGTGGAGATTGAGAGCAGATTGCTGTGATTTGGGCATGATTATCCAGCCGGTGTTGTCACTGATCTCCATCATCCTGTTTCATTTTCTGGAGAAGTGCAGCTCATCTCAGACAGAGAATCCAGCTGCCCCAATCCCAGGACTCTGTTAATGGGTGAGGATTAAAGGTACCTCTGCCCCCGTTTCTGCGGTGCCTCTGTTCCTCTCCTGACCTGATGAGGACCGTCTTTGGTCCCAGCGTCATTTATGCCGATATTGTGAAACATTTGATGTGCACGCCTCGTGATTGTATTAACTTGTCTCGCTTGGTCTGTTTATACATCCATACATCACTTTTCAAAATAAAATAGAACAGAACATTGCCTTGACACAAGTGGTGCAGAAAGTGTTGACCCTGGCTATGGAGATTTACACTGTTCCTGGCCAAGGCAAGTGAGATCAGAGCAAATCACACAATTAGATAATAGTCATTCTCAGAAAAAAAAAAAAAAAAAGAAATCTGCTTCAGAGAAGGTCTGCCAAGGGACAGGGGCCAAAACGACTTGCCAAAGAAGGAAATTAATTTGAAGCTATAGCAAGTAGTGAGTGTTGGAAGGCAAACGATATTAATCTCAAACATGAGCATATGTCGTCAGGGTGTTTCTTGGCACTGTGAAGTCCATTAACAGCCAGTTTCTATCAACTGCGATGGTTTGTCCAAAGCCTAGGTCACAGAAAGGTCAACCAATCTTTCTCAAACGGCACATTTAAAACAAGGTTAATCCTGGTGCTGTCTCTGCCTTATAGAGGGCGCACTAATCTGAGTGCTCCATTAAAAGCCTTGGGAAGGTTAACTCGGAAGCTTTATAGCAGACACAAATGTCCACTTTGCAAGACATGCCTTCTCACACACACACACGTACACCTGTGTCAACATAGTCAATTTACACTTTAGCCTTCAGGGATACAAACATAGGACAATGAGAATGTTTTTTTCTAACGTCATTATTAATGGTTAACATCTTAGAGTTAATGTATGTTCTTGCAACTCCGAGGAAGTCAGTTCCATTCATTTTCACCCATTTGTCCCTCTAATTACTTCAGCTTCAAATTGAATAGCTACAAGACAATGAAGTAAATCAATTTTACTCATTAACGATTTCTCTTTTTTTTTTTTCAGTCATTTTTCAAACTTGTCATGGTAAGCACATTAGATAATTCCACCAGCCATCACATGTGCATGATAAAAAAATAAATAAATAAGCAGATGCTTTGTTTTATAACCACTGGCGTACTCCTTATTAGATTTCCTGGAAATAAATCCCCAAAAAATAATAATTATGTGAAAATTGTCGAATGAAAGATAAGGTTCAATTAAAAAAGGAAAATTAGGAAGAAAAGAAATCACACGGAACGCCATCACCCATGTCACCTTGCGTTGCCTGCAGTCCCACTTACTCTAAGCTGCTTTAGAGTGACACTTTGTCTCACTTCTGCTCTGGCCAATCATTGTGAGAGGAACCTCTGCGAGAAAGGCTGTGGTGTTGGGAGTCTCACTCGCACAACCACAAACCACTAACAAAAAAAATCCCACATCCCATTTTATATCCACGCCTCGTCTGGGCAATGGGAGCTGTTTGTACACTGTGTGTGTGTGTGTGTGTGTGTGTGTGTTGGGGCTGATATACAAGGCCCAGGGCAGGTGACAAACACAAAAGCCCTAAATTTGGAGTCGGTGGCACCTTAATAATGAGAGTGAGCGGGCACTATAGGGCACTTGCAGGCAAGATTACAACCCTCTGACTTTATGGCCGTCCATGCTACACCCACTGTATTGCTGCCATAGCGCCACTTTAGTCAAACCAAACTGAGTGCAGTGGTTCCAAGTAAGAGTAGTTGCCATTGCTCCTGAGTGTCTGCAGCTGTCGGGACTTGCTTGTATCTTTATGTTTGTCTTTTCTATTGCATCCTTTCAACCATCAAGCCGGAAAGAAAAGTTTTTTTTTTTTTATTTTATTTTATTTTTTTTTATAAATAGTTGTTAGACTTCAATGTCACTTTGTCTGAGAACTGTTTAGCTACTTGTCAGTGCAGATTATTTCCAATGCTTCAGCCAACTGTTTCAATGTCAGCACATTCAGTAAACAACATGATTCATTTTCTGCAAACTTACAGCAAACTTTCAGTGAGCATTATAAGGTCTTAAAGGCTGGAATCTCCTTTGTTCTCCAGATTTATTACACGACCCGTATTCTGTGCGCTCAGCTTTTCCAAAGAGAAAATAGGACAAGTACATTTCAACATCTGTTTTCATGAGTCATACAAGACTCCGAGGAGTGCTCTTCGCGTCACGTGAATTCCGATGAGAAGAAAAGGAAGGAAGAGATGCAGGGACTTACAAAATGTCTCTGCGAGGTGCTACACTCACCAGGAAGGGTATTTACTAATGCTAATGAGATATTTTAAGCAGAGGTTAACATTTCTCATCACTGGAGGCTACACTACCCCTAGTATGATATGATATGGAATGGAGGGACACCGATTTTAAAGCTTCGGGCTGTTTTTGCCAGTTTTGTTTTCAACCTTGGGAAGGCACTCTAACTCTGTGCTATAGGAATAGAAGCATTATGCTAATAAGAGCCTGCCCTGCACAGAATACATTTGCTTTTGGAAAACATTTTGGCTTCCGCCTTGGGAGCTAATTGAGTACTCTGACAATGAAGTGCTTGGCTGGTTCACATACACACAGGGGTGGAAAATTCAATTTCGCAGCAGGTTCAGAGCACTCTGCAAGGAGAAGCGAAAGAAAAAGGGGTGCCTGGATTAAAGAGTCGAGCTGGCTCTGTGGCTGAGTCTGGCTCAGTGGGCATATTCTTTTCATTACTCCACTGTGTTTTATTGTTTTATTGACCAGCTGACAGTGAGACTTAACATGCAAATATTACAATACAGACGCCGTCAAAGGTTTTCATAACCATGTTTAAGCATGCTGCATTAAATTATCGAGTATCGTTATTGTTGTGTTTTTTTAATATCACAAAATTACAATATGCAAATATGTGACGCCCATAAGTGAGTTTGTTTTATTGGAAAGACCCCAGATCCTAATCAGTCTAACTAGGCACATAGAGCAGACAGCATGCACGTTTGGTATACCGTCGATGCCGACACTTTCTATCGTTTTGCCCCAGCCAAAGAATAGTAATGTTTTTTTTCTGCTTTTTTTTTTTCAGTGAACTGTTCGTCCAAAGCAGCAACACGCTGTACATCAACAGCTACCGGCAAGATAGGGCGTCCCCCGAGACTTTCCTTTAACCTTAGGCCAAAATTGCAACACTGCAAGATAAAGGACTGCATAATCCAACAGACAAATTTCCATCAAATATAGTATGTCGAGCACATTCATGCTCAAAAAGTAGGGGAAAAAAAGCATTTTGTCATCAGTTTGTAGGTTGAACCATCCAACGCTGTGATATTGTGTGTTGGCATAAATACTGCAGCCTCTACAGGCAGCTCAGATGTACTGTCTAAAGTAAACAAATGACACTTCTTAATTCCAAGTCCCTCTCATGTCTGTGGGTACTGTAAGTGTTAAGTGTGTGATAAACAGTTGATATGTGCCTCCCCATGAGGACGGCTGACTGACCGAATCCCCATATCTTCATATTCGATGACCTACTCATTTGAAAGCTCTCAGTGTCTAATGGGAGTCTTAATTAAAGCCTTATTTAAGGCACGCACATTGCAAAGGTAATTAAGCCCCTATATGTTTAAAACACTAGGTTTAATTGTAGGACACCGATGCACATTATCTGCCTAATTAAAATGATAAGGCTATTGTCAGTTAGAGGTGAATTCCAATTAGATACGAAGTCAGATGGATAGATGGATAGATAGACGGAGACAGAGAAATCTGATACCATCACAGTGGTCTTGGTTTGTGACTATGACCCCCACACGCTGTCTGCAGTTGTATGATTCTATCCAAGTATGTATTGCAAGTGGCAGAGGGACCCAGCTGGTGTCACTGGCCCTGACCTTGACCCAGCCACAGCACGGGGCTCGGTCCCAGTCATAAAGGATTGCTCTTTATGCCCGTCTTGCTGAGACAGAGGGCACAATGAAGTGTCAGTGAATGGCCTTAAGAAAAACTGGACATAGACCAAAAAGAGGAGCTGGCCTCTCGCACTGGTCACATTTCCACCAAAAAACCACGTGTTTTTACACACACGCTCACCGTGAAATATTCAAAATACATTAGACTCAGCGAGCACAACACAGTCATCAAGTGAGAGCAGTACTGCACGCTTATACAAGTAGCTTCTTAAAGAACGTGTCTGGATAGTTCATACACAATTGATTCACACTTGTTTATTTCTTGTCTATTGACATTGTTTGTTGGACCAAAATGTCGTCAACGTTTATAATCAGCGGTTTCAGTTCGGCGGTGCTTTGTTGGTGTTGCTGACTGATCTCGAGAAATAAAAAGATTCCGACAACACGGTGCAGGAAGCAGCAGAGGATGTTGGGAAGGGAAAACAAGTGTACTTTGAAGGTAGGGGTACAACACTCTTGGGACAGCCTGCAGTTTTCTCATTGTCATCAACATAGACATGCCCTTGATCAAAGGATTATACTGCCCCCATTGTTTGCACCAGTGTGAGGGGGGAAATATACTTCCTGCGGTGCTCCTCAATACTGGGAAATCTATTTGCTTCAATTCCCTTTGAAAGCAACACAGCTGAATCAAGTTCTTGTCTGACAAATTAGAATATGTGCAAAGACCAAAGCACTGTTTAGTACACATTGATTTTGGGCCCTGAACACAGACAAAAGTCAGGTTTTCTCACAAAGGTAGTTTTCTTGTTTCCTGTTTGACGGCTTACTTTGAACCTATTAACTGCGCCGTTTCATTCTGCCATGGCAACTACTCGCGAAGCATAGCACAGGTTTGAATATGCATTGTGCGTTTGCACTCAGCACTACCCTCATAGAGCTCTGTGCAAGACAGCAGAGAAATGAGCTCGTAGGCATGGCAGTGCAGTGCTGAACCTAGCGTCTCGCTAAATGACTCTTAATTCAGGCAGCCCTTTCCTCTCTTCGAATACAGAGCAATTAGCATTTGATGCTAGAGGTGCTATAGATTGTGCTTTGGCATAGCAGTGGGACTATAGAGACTGTGAAGGAGAGGACGAGTGATGTTCATTTCAGCATGGGGGTGGCAAGTCGTGGGAGGACAAAGTAGAGATGGCAGCTTTTTTTACATCAACCGTGCACCTGGCTTTACTGAGGGCATCACCAGAAGTGATTCTCCATCTCTTGTCTCATTTGCACTTCATGCCAAAAAGTTTTCTATGTGGGTAGCCTTCAGTATTGTTAATGATGCTGCCCTTCTGCTATGTACCAACAAGTCTGCAGCGCTCCTTGGCGTGGCAGAGAGAGAGAGACGGATCGAAAGAGATACAGACCTCAGAGCAGCCAGGGTCCCCGGAACAAAGAACACAAGTTTATCTTTTACTCTGGTGGATGATACTGCCACGTGGCATGGATAGTCTGCCAATCTTTCTAGAAGGCTCCAAGGTCCTTGGCATTTCTGACACCTACAGCAGCAGCGACAGGCCTACGAGTGGGCTGCCGTTTTCTATGCGTTTGTATTTAAGGAAAAAAAAGTATATGTATATATATATATTCATATTCAGCTTCACACTTGCGGCTTTTGTAAGTTTAAACCTTGTACCCATTGTTTGTATGTCTGAGAAGAAGAGGAAAATAAACTAAAGGCAGAAGTAAAGTATAGGAGAGAAAGATACAGTCAGTCTTACTTATACTGCATTTTCTCTATTTCCCTTCAAACACAGTGCTCTGCCATCAGTCATCTATTTGCTTCACTGTCACACAGGCATATGTCAGAGTCGTCCTGTCATGTTGCATTTCGTGAACTTTAAGATGCCCCTGACCTGCTTTATGTCGCTGGAGGGTGAGGAAGCTGCGGGGTGGGATGATGGGATGCAGGCTGGTGTGCAGTGCCGCAGCATGAGTCTCTGGGGTCAGGTATAAGAAAGTGCTCATACGACATGCAGTCATGTTAATACTTACATGTTGATTTTTTTTTTTTCTTTTCTCGCCATCATGCAATGCTCCCCTAGCATGCTCTGGTTCAGTTTCCCAACTCTCACTCCAGCCGTGTGACTTAATCAGTCTGACAGACTCTGGGTGCCTGGGGAAAGTCTCTTTCTCTCCGCAGTCCCCTTCTCCTCAAGTTTACGCTCTCTGTGACAAACTAATTGTGGCACCTTTCGAAAAGCAGTGCTCTCTGTTGGACGACCCTCTGTGGTTTCTTTACACTCGCACACATGCATGCACACAAAGACTACGTGGGGAAAACACTGTGGAATACATGCCACACGCAAGGCATGCATAGACGGTGCACAGGTACACGCACACACGCAAACACAAGAATATGCGAAGACATAAATACACACAAAATGTGGCTAAAAGCAGGGTGTACAGTGTCCCCCAGGCACATCTATTATGCCTCACACCCTTCTCCCCTAGATACCCTCCTCGTTCCACTAAGTGCTTACTCAAACAGCTCAATGCATAAAGAGGAAGCAGTTCTGCTTATTGGTTTACTGTTATTGAGTGACATTCTCAATTAGTTTTCATCGGAGTCTCGTGGTGTATGACCTCTTGAGTTCTTTTTCAGAGCTTATTAAAAAAGCAATGGGATTCTACGTCCGTGGTGCGGTCTAACCTTGGCTCAGGTCCAATACATTCTGGCTAACAAAGTGGGCTGGAGAAAACTTCCGCCTGTGGTTAAGGACCTCCCCGCAGGGCTCAGATGCTTCACTATTTAATTCAGCAACACAACAGCACCCCAGTGGCATCTTCAACCACTCCACTTAATCTGAGAACTAAAAACGATTTTTATCTTCTGGAAAAGCCAAATGGCAATCCCCATAACTCAGTCTTTTCTTCTTTTGGGACCTGATTAAACTTGAACAGAAAGCCGTTTTTTTGTCTAAAAAGGCCAGATATCATTGACAAAAAAAAAGAAAAAAAAAAGAAAAGCTGAGCAGGGCTTTTGGAAAAACTTAAAAATAATTTAAATGTAAGAAATACAATTTAATTAATTTAATATCTTTAAAAAATTAAGTGTGATAAAAGATAAATGAGACAGGATTCAAGACGGTGGTTTCTAATGCCACAAGGGAGTCTAACATCAGGGAACGAGGCAGATGGAAAAAAAATGATAAAGTAAAACCTCTGTGATTGAACTTTACTCCCCATTGTGCCAAGTTATTAATCTCACCATAGAGTGCTTCAATTAGTTTTACCTGTATTCAGTTGAATGGATATGACTCAGACTCTGATCCCTGTCTTTCCTCGGAGGCAGTGTGTTCCACTTTGCCAAGTTGAGAGCTTTCATTCTTTCAAATGAAGTTCAACAACACTTACTGTGCACCTGGCAGTTTATTTTCTGATGGGGTTGTGACATATTTTTGGGGCTCTTTTGCATTTTCACATCTTGGCAGGTTGTACTTCTTTCTGTATGTTGCTTGTTTTTTCGTTTTTTTTCTTCTACCTAGACAAAGACAGAAAGGAGGAGGAGTGGTCCATTTGCACCCTCTTTGACCTGCTTTTGTATCGGAGGTCTCTGAGATGGACAGCTTTCATACTGATAGCACCTGACAAACGCTTTCCCTGACATACCATTTCACCCTACGACCATCTCTCGTCGTCCTCTTCCACATGCCTAAGCATTTTAACGACATTGGCTTCGAGGCTTTCTCTGGCCTGGCTGAATTGATGGAGCAAGGGTCCTTTAGAGCAGAACAATTTGCAGACTTTATTTTCTGGAAGGCAAAACAAGTAGAGAGGGAGGAGAAAAGCAATGTAGGGGGAAGATGTTAGGGACTTGGATAAGGGACATGTCTTAGGACTGCTCAAATATGCTCTCATTATACTCCATTTTCAACAGAAGCAATGATGAGAACGAAACATTTCCTATCTCTCAAAGTGGCAATTTGCCCATTTAATGCTTGTGTTATGCGGGCCTGACATCCTTTCATCCAACCTCTTTGCACTAATCTAATTCTTTTTTTTTTTCCTTCTATTTCTTGGCTGATAATTCTCACTTTATTTCCATTAAGCTTTGTTTGTTCACAGCAATCTGTTGCTGTAATTTATTAGAGCTGTCAGTTTAAATGATGTGGCTTGCCGACATGGCCCAGCAAATCGAGGCCCCCCCCCCCCCTTCCCCTTCTCCTTTTATGGAAAGCTGCCCTAGTTTTTTTTTTCGAGGGAGGAAGAGGGAGGCATTACAATTAAGGTGGCGACATCGACCCCCTGGTGGCCATGCTCAGGGACCAGATGTCCTTTCAGAGAGATGCCGGCCCTCACCTCCAGGGAGCACTGGGTTGAAATCTGGTTCATGTCTCAGTGGGGGAACACCACTGCTCCTGTTCCATCATTAATTCGAGGATAACAGATTCTGGAAGTATGAGCCTATTTTATCCATTGTTGCCAGCTTCTTTGTAATTCACTCCCTGTTCCACTGTCCCCATACATGCATAACGGTCAGGATCATTGTCGTTCAAATCAACCTGATGCATGTCATGCATTAGCCACCCAATGACACCGGAATATTCAAAAAGAAGGCTGTAATTGCTCCTGGCGAAAAAACTGGAAATTAATCAAATTAGAAACCGATTTAAATAGCATCAGTATGTCTCTGAGATTCATTCTGCACTACCTGTTGAGGCCCATTTATGCATGCCACCCTTTTTTGTTTTGTTTCTCTCCTCATTACCGATTAAAGGAATTAACATGACTTTTCAGGAATGAAATAGTCTGCTTGGTTTGCTGAGTTGCTTTTTTTTTTTTTTTTATTCTAATCCTTCAGGTTCTGCATGTTTCACAGATTCCTGCTTATCGATGCTGTATGAAGTACATGAAATTCTCCGTACAGGAGGCCTTAGACTAAATTCATTCACAAAGAGACCTCACAATCTTCACTTTTTCATTTCCAAGCCCTGGATACTGCCTTTCTCTCTTATTTTGTCTTGTTCCCCTTTTGTACAAGGCGACTTCTGGTTTTTTAAGATGAAAGACACTTGTTTGGCAGCCTTCAAAGAGTCACAGAATTCTGAAAGTCACTTGTATTGCAAAGCTGTTCATTCTCCATTTTATATCCAATATGGAGGTGATGATCAAAAGATCAGAGCTGAGGGAGAAGCTAAAAGATGTCTGCTTCCGAGTAAACAGCAACAATACCAATCCCCAGACCCACACAATACTCTCCTTTTTAAAGATAGTCCTTCAGCTAATGCCAGAGATCAGACACATCACTATTTTCGTGCTTGAAAAATATCTTCTGTATTGATGAATCTAAAAGGGTTTCAACCATGGATGTACAAAGAGAACTGGATACAGCGTTGGAGGTTGGACCCCGTTCATTCCTTTGAAAGTTGCTCACAGGTGAATGAAGCCAAAATGGCTTGACATCCGAGTATACATTAAAATTAACCGGATCAACCGCTGATCTTGCGCACCCATGGGGCCAATAGAGCCTCCCAGCCGATACGTCTCAGCCCAGTCACAGACGACTCTTTCCCAATCTAAGGGATTCCCTCATTGGGGAAATGCCTTTTTCGAACCCGTAATATCACGTGACTGACACAAAAGCGGAAAACGTAAATTGCCGCTCTTCCTGGGGGCTTGGTTTCAACACCCATTACTTATAGCTGTCTTTTTTTGCAATGTTAGAAATGAGCATGGACAGTTTTGGTAGTTGTTTTACTCTGTTTGGTAGTTGTTTCTACTGTAAATGATGTCCAATGTATATATTTCACTGTGTCTCATTCATTCATTAAACTGTTTCTACACATCGCAAGGCAAAAAAAACAAAGGAGAAATTTCGAAAGCATTAAGTAACTGCGGAGAGCCTGCTGATGAGGACTAACGGTAGACTCCAAGCCATTAACACTCCACTCAAGGTGGAGCGCACCCATCTGGAGGAGACTCTTTGGGCTACAGGAGAGTTTCTCCATGTTTTAAATGATGCTGTGTTGGAGTCTCTGCTGGGTTTGAGCAAATTACATTTTTTATAATGAAAGCACTGTTAATAATGCACGCTCATAACCTGGGGGAAAGTTTAAGGTCCATAAACTGGAGGTGATGGGGGGGGATTGGCGACACCCCTGAACATCCCTCTGTGTGCTGCCACGGTCATCTTTAGACGCCCTTCTGCATTTTTAATGTCCTGCTGTGCCTGTGTCACACTGCATTGGGACAGAGGCATTGACTTTTCCCAACCGGATCACAGAGAAACATAAGCTAAAAGTCACACAAGGGTATTTATTTAGAAATAATACATACAAAGCTCTTGTTACTCTACTACTCTGCGAAAAACAAACAGCATGGTGTGCTTTGAAAAAAACATTGAGAAGTAGTTTGAAGCAAAGCTGTTTAGAGTAAGATAGGCATGCAATGTGAAGTAATAAAATTAGCATACAACATAAACGAGGAATAATCACAACTGTGCTTGTTTGCACACACGCACAAATACTCTGCTCAGACAACACATACACTAGCAATAGGGATTAGGGCTGCAAGACATAGATATGTTTTAATTTGTGACAAGCATGCTCTTCCTTTTGAGATTTTTTTTTTTTCTTCCTTTGTTGTTCTTTCTTCTCCTCTCACTTTCTTCCCCAAGTGCTAGATATATGTATTCACCGCGGAAGGCATTGTGTTGTCATTACCATCATCCGTCTCCTATAAGATAACATTGCCTCTCTGCGCCAAGAAAATCCTCTAGTCATCCTGAAAAAATGGAAACAAGACTTTTACCTAAATGCTACTTTGCTCCCCGCCCCAACGACTCCACAAAATCCTTCAGATCTACTTTCAGTTTTCATCCTACTTTTCTCCCTATTTTTCTCTGCATCAGCAGTGACCATCGCACTCAACATTCCCCTTGGAAAAATAATGTTATATATGAAGACAGTGCATGGTCAGACATGGATTTCATACATCACAAACGCAACCACTGCGGAGATCAGTGCTTTCAGCGAAATCGCAATAACACTGCTACCATTTCCCCCAAAATGCCTCATGGGTATCAGTGATGAAATGAAACCTAAATTGCAGAGAACCTGACCACGGAGCCTCTCTAAACTAGATACACCTGTGATGATGACACTGCTGGGTAACCAGGGTGCCAGCAATTGACAGTCCATCTTATCAGAACTATCCACTGGTCCTACTTCTTGCTCTTTAAAGAAGACGAGTTGACCACGGTGGACCTGCCTATCCACCATCTTGCCTGATGTTAGTTCTTTACAGGGTGCTGTCCGCTCATCCGTCATTACACTGGCCTTTCTCTAGTTACATTATCGCTTTAGATAAGGCTTCAATAAACTGCACATGGCTTTTAGGGCTCTCTCTCTTGCCACTCTAATCCAATCTCTGATGTGGAGTCTGTTTATCATCTTGCACCGCAGGCATTTTCCGTGTCCCTGCAGTGCTCTTGGTTGCACAAGAAGTAATGGATGGTCTTGCCCTTGGTTCACCCCAAGGCCTTCTAGTTCCTCAACTGTTTGTCTTCAGGTTGTCTCAAATGGGTCTGGAATGTGGTATTTTGATTTGATTAAATCAGGTTTAAAAGGTTAGATACGGAAGGAGGCCCTGCCCAGTATTGTGAGCCATTTAGCATTGGGCAGTGGCCAATGGAAAGTAGAAAGCTGAAATGACTTCTGTGCTCCTTTGTGATTTGCACTAATGTCCCCCAGGGATTGAGCAATGACCACTGTGAATTCCCCCAGGATGCCAGCCAGATTGAAACCCCTGCCAACAGATTTGAAAGGATAGCAAATCATTTAAACTCCCAAATGTGCATTAGCATTTTTCCAGTGCCTGGGCCAACCTCCACAATATTAAATTGCACTTGATAAAATAAAATAAAAATCAGAGAGTGCGACAAGAGCTCTTCAACCTCCAAATCAGGAAAGTGAATATTGGAGTGGCCTCTAAAAAAATAATTATACTTTAATTCACTTTGTTTACTCTACTGGGATCCTGACATCCATTTGAGGAGCCCAGCTGATAAAGAAAACACTGAAAAGGTGGCAGAGACCCAGAGTAGTGAAATATATCTAGGGATTGCCTTTAGCTGATCCTGCTTGTGACACCACATTATTATTGCGTGTAAAAATAGGCTGCATATTAAAAGTGGGCAGAGTGAATTCCAGCAGTAGCATATTAAAGAAACGTAAGACGCACCGACATACAATCAATATAACAATTTTCTTATATAAAGATATCTTAATGTTTGAGGATCAATAGAAACCCTAGTTTATAGCATGTTATAGAACCTACCAATACTTTCCAGCCCTCGTGTTCACATAGTCCAGGGTAATGCAAGTGAGGGTATTGAATGTATGTATGTGGGTGTGTGTGTGTGTGTGTGTGTTTGCGCGTCTTTCAATGCATGTCATTCTGTGTGAAGGCTGTGCCAGATGAAGCCCTCGTAAACAACTATAATGACACAGAGCCACAGGCCTCACGCTGAATATGTCTGGAGACCAATAGAGGGATTTTCTATCAACATGCAAACCGAGCACCCAGTGTCACAGATTTTCTAAGACTGGTGTCAAATGCTCCTGCATTCCCTCAACAAATACACACATAGGAATGGAGTTGGCACAATGCCAACATTAGTGGTGCTGAAAGAGTGTTTTGTGGGGGAGGGGTGTTTTGCAGGGCCCTTTCTGGCTCCTATGCTAACGTTGCAATCCTCACTAGTGAATAGCCCTTTCTTCCCAATTGCTTAATTGTCTTAGTGGGACAGGCAGGTGGCTCAAAGCCTCATTTGGGATCTGGGAGAAAAAAAAAACAGGGGGGGAAAAGAAGACACTCCCATCTACATAGATGGGAGTGTTGGGGGAGGGTGGCAGCATTAGACATTTTTCATTCTCAAAGCTACATATTCCCCTTTGGCATATTTGAAAAGTTTTGGCTTGGATCAAGAGCAAGTTTGTGCTGCTATTGTGTCTGATGTGCTTTCCTGAATAAAACATTGTTTGGTATCAGTGCCAGATCAAATAGCCTTTCAAAAAACCATGGCTCTCACCATTGGTGTCTGGTACCATAGAGAGAACTGTTTTCCTATCCATTTATTAAATAGACGCTATCGAGCCCTTTCATTTAGAACTACTGAGCACAATTTAGATGTATCTAGTGAAAAGGAAGCACACATGTAGGGACGTAATACCAAAGGTGCTTTTGACTGTACGACACTATGGTGTTTTACAATTGTTCCCAAGAGTGGACTTTATTATATTGGAGTCCAGGCACATAAAAACAGCCTTAAGGTTTGCTAACAAACGGAAGTAGGGTACACGCTATATTTGGCCATTGTCATTTTCAAAACATGCAGAGCAGCTGTAATGGCAGGCAGAGACACATTCATCCACAGGTGAGAAGCTTCTCCCTCCCCAGATTCTGCTTGTACAAGTTAAAAGGCTGATTTGCATTTATATTGCCATTCAAGGCTTGCAGCTGTAATTGTCATGGCACAGTAGCAAATGCAACGACACACCACACATACTCACATGCATACACACACACACAGAGAGAAAATGCATGGAATGTGCGCAGTTTGAAAACCTTTTCCATGAGTCCATTGTTATGAATCTTGGGCACGAGAACGTTGGGACGATGAAAAGGGGGAGAGGAGAGAGAGTTTATCCAGGTGTAATATCGAGCTGTCCCAGAAACTTCCCGCCAAACACCAGGAAGTCGTTATCATATCAGCAACCCAATTCCTCATGTGCTTCCCTTGCTGTAGCGCCACATGCGTCTTTCTGGGCTCTTTCCTAACAGCCTTTCGCGATCATGTCGATGCATTGGCTTGCTGGTTTACCAACAAATGTTTCCAGCAATAGCGGGACACATTACATGACACAGGTGGCAGAACTGTGAGTCGGCAATGCTTGCATGAGATTTACTGCACCGATAGCACAGGCCTAAAAGAAGAAAAAACGTCACATCATCAACATTTTTCACATCCTAATTGGTCCGCCTGGCATTGCACACGGATTTCTGTAGGTCATGGAAGCTCTCTGCGTAGGTTCCATGTACATTACTGAACATGCATCAGTCCCTTAGGAGGCGTAACAACTTATGTAAGTGGCTGTATTTCAAAATGAGGTAGGGTTTACATGTGCTTAGCCTACTCCTCGGCTAAAGTGACAACACTTATCATGCACAGGTAATAAACGCCGGGTAAATTGGTAAATTGTAGCCCAAGCTAAACATCGCCTAACTCAATTGACTGGATCTACATGAATATCCTTTTGAAAATGAATAGAAAATAACAAAAGGATAATCATATTTTTCACCGCTTTGTTTGATATTTGTGTCACCTTTTCTTCACACATTTTACATTTTCTCTCGCATAACCCCGTGTTCCTGTTTTGCTCACCTGTTTCTATGACAGATGTTGACTCAAGCACAGTGGTGTCATCGGTTCACAGTAAACAAGGTGCACTGTATTTCTAAAAACACATCTAACAAAAGCAGAACTCTGTTTATGGATGTTGTTTTTTTTTGTGCTTCGAAAATATGGGGTGCGAGTGCCTTTTTCTCAACTTTACAGTATAACTCCTGGAACAGGTAAAACTGTATTCGAAAAAAAAAGAAAAGACAAAAAGAAATGAAATTCACTTGTGCCTGTGGTGAGAATTCAGTTACAAGAGACAAGAAAAGAACAAAAAAAAGAGGAAGGGGTGATGAACATTGACATTCAAGATGAACACTTTCTTAGTGTGAATGTCTTGAACAAAAGTCCTATTAATGATTCCGATTTGCAAAGCAGGATTTTGACACGAAAGGTACTAACGTTGTGTTGTTACACTGTTTGAACCCCCCTTTGTAAAGCACCCGTGTTATACAAGCAATCACAGATCCCAGTAGTGAGTTAAAAAAAAAATCCTATCCATCAAAACCTCAGCTAGGCGGAGACAGGATTAGCAGAGAAAACCCACAGTCAAGCTAAAAAACCCAAACATATTTCTGTTAGCCCCGCTGTGCCCATGCTTTGTCCTCTCCGAGGGAAAAAACAGAGTATGAACCACCGCTACTGTACTCGCAGCACCCCCACAACTGAACACACACAGCCCCGAGGAGCCGACTTTAGTTGCTTCGCTTGTTGTTTCATGTGCATTAAACTGCAATTTAGAAGCCATTAATCCATCGCATAATCTGTCACCGAATAAAATCCTGACTAGGGTTAGAGAGGGCTTCCGCACAATTCCCGACATTAAACGGTATTCCACACATGTAGTTTGTTTACAAATCGTTGAGCTCCAACTCTCTCTCTCTCTCTCTCTCTCTCCCTGTCGTTCGAGGATAAAGTCTCAGATGGACGAAGATATGACAATAAAGAATGAAGAAATGCAGCCGCCAAACCCCTGCCTTCACAGGTGACCCAGCGATCACAACAGCATCTGGTTGAATTACTTAACACTGCCGCCCAACAGACATGTAATCCCGGATAATGCCCCTTTGCTGAGTGCTCCAATCTGGATAAATTCATCCCCGAGGAATGAGATCCAGCAGAAGAGTCTCAGAGAGAGAGAGAGAGCAGATGAGGGGCTTTGGGGTTGATTGGTTGGTACTAAAGAAAACTGTTGGGGTTCGGAGGAGGGTCTTGTCGATGGATAATGAAGCCCGACAACAAACAGCTTGATTTTGTTGACTGGCTGACTGACTGCATGAGAGGAAGCAGATCAGATCATTGACTGGTTTTCCAAGAACTAATCATATTCCCTTTCCTGGCTGACCTGAATCCTGACGGACTCGAAATGAGGCTTACATCCGAACTGCAGTCACCGGATGTACTGTACTTACATTCTGCAATTTTATCTTGGTACTGCCTACAACCGAAACCCTTGCAAGGTCGTGTTCTTACATGAACACATGCCCGTCTCCATCTCCATGCGTGTTGATTTATTGATATATTTATGTATCTGGTGTTTCTTCAACCAAATAAAAAGTCTTCGCCAAAACAGATTTTTCTTGGAAATCGCATCTCTCGTTAATGCCACAACTACTGCCAAACATTGGGACTTACGAATTCCAGCTGTCCAGCGGCAGCCTCTTAGATTATTTATTCATATGTTTACTTATTACCATAAATATCCAACAGGGCCCTCGGCTCAGAGGGATTACAGGGGGTTTAATCTATCGTGGCACAGAAATGAGCAGGGGTCACAGCGGCTGAGGTGACTTAAGCTGGCTAGCCTTGATGGGACATGCAGCACAAACAAGAAAACAAACTGCATGCCACTGGGCCCCATCATGACGTGATGGCGTCATCTGTCACTCACTGTGTTTGCATGGCATAATCCAGATAGGGTGAGCATTACTCAAGCCAACTGTCATGTATGGTGAGGGTAAGTCATACAAACAGGACAAGGATATGTTTGTGTTTCTTACCAGGAATAATAATTGCCGAGCACACATTTAGTCTGTATTCTGTGGTTCTTAGTCATGGTACATGCTTATGACAACATGCAAGAAAAATTTATATTATTTTTAGCATTCTAATGAGTCCATAAGATCACAGTCCGAGCATAAGACGGGAATGTGTCTTCCTTACAAATAACTATTCGTAATAATGAAGGCTGAAAATTGGTATTTATGTTTGAGTCGGGCTGTGCAACGTAATGTCTTTCTCTATGGAGAAGCGAAGAATTATTTCTACGTCTATGAAAAATTCACACATCCAGACATGACATTAGAGAGACATTTAATTATACTTTGGTTGAGAAATATGTATCAAAGCCTTCCGCCCATGAAAAGCGGATTTAGAGTCGTCAGTCAGCAGTTAATAGACAGCAGTAAATTAAATAGGGGCTGGGGTGCTAAGACATGCTTTCCAGGACTAAGAAACAGCTTAGTCTGGCTGGGTGGTGAAATTGGGGTTTTTGACACGATATACGAAGGGTCGGGAGATAATGAAGGCGATTGGGGGGGGGGAGACAAGGGGCAGAAGATTTTTTAAAGAAGATTAGGATTTCATTCCTATGCAGCGGCACTGCCCCTAGTGGGCAAACCGAGAGTCAAGGGTAGCCCATCAAGATTTAATTTCCCTGAGAAAATGGGCCAAAGACCCAGTGGCCTAGACAGTTGACATGCACATTTCACGAGGTGTCATTCGGAGAAAGAAAAAGCAGAGAAAAGAGAGACACAGGGGAAGAGGGGGAGAGGGACTGAGCACCATACACTTAACATTGACAATGTGTGATTGTTCTCGAGCAGATTCTGGCACATCCAGTGCAAGACTATTCTTAAACTGCCCCTCCCCCACCGGGACATAATGCTCTCACGTATCTCACCCTTTCCCCAACAGAGGCAAGGGTTCTCAATTACACTGCATCTCACAGCAATATCTGTTTTTTTTTTTTATTTTTTTTTTTATTTATTTTTTTTAAAACAGAAGGAGCGAGAGAGAGAGAGAGACGTGCCGTTGCGAGGTGAGGAGTGAAAAATCAAGAGCCAAGCGAAGAATGTGAGAGACGATGGACGCTGCATGGATTGGATGGGAGGAGGAATGGGGAGATGGACGAGGTCCTGGACAAGTTTGGCCTGAGGTGAAAGTGTTCCTGGAGACTGCCTCTGAGTCGCTCCTGTCGGGTGCTGTGTCATCTGTCACTGGCAGGAAAGGTGACAGCGAGGGAGAAACGCTGCCCTGGATGCGGCAACAGCAGTCAGGACCATCTCGCAGCAGCTTTCCCTCTCCTGGCTCCGGACCATTTAGTTCTCAAAGTTGAGAGGAAAAAAAAAGTGCCTAGTGCCTCTGCATATGGATCGACTCATTCTCTCATTTTCACGCTCCCTCTTTCTTTCTCGCTCTTGCAGGATAGCTGCGTCTAAGTATATGACTTCTACGGCCGCAAGTCCCCTCTGTCCCCCTGTTCATAAAAACAATATTGTTTTCCGCAGCTTTCTGCTGACACCGGCTCGGCACATAAACAGCGGCGTAATTTGTCCAACAATAGTAAGCTACAGGGAAGCACCCCCCCCCCAGAGGCATGGATGGAGGACGTAGATTGTTATCCCCTATTTACCTGGCAGAGAGAAATACGTTATATTATGGTAATAACCAACTGTGCCCAAATGCACAGCAATCCCATCTCATTCCAGTTGTAACAATCGTTTTATTCCAGCTGGAAACTATCTGAGATATGGTGCTGGTTGTTCGTAGAGGCTGAGGCTAAGCCTGTGATGGTCACAAAATAAATGTTCAAAACAAAGTGTGATGCATGGCAATAAAGCAAACCCCCTCTGCGGTTTTAAACGTCTAATAATACCAGGACGTTATTCACAAACTTGCAAGAAATAAAACATTTTTTTTAAAAAGCAGGGCAGTAGAGGAACAGCACAAGTCAGTTGTGGATACAAAACTTAGGAAAAGACACTATCGACTGACGGTGTATTTCTGCATCACAGTGAGCGCAGATGCTACAGAAAGACTTCCAAATGAAATCCGGAGAAAGAAGATTTCAGCAAAGCAGCAACACCGGGAAAGGTTAAAGCATCCGCTGATGTACTATAACTACCCCGCACCGAAGGCCACGACCTAGAGAGAAAGCGTCCATTGCCTTGACTCTGTCCAATCTGTGGGTCGACTACACGGCCTGCGTCACAGTCCCAGGTCACACACAGTCGTAAAGAAAAGCCGACGGTACAGCTGACTCCCTGTTCAGAAGGGATCTGCACCCGTTAAAGCGCGGGAGACGCAGAGAGGGAATCAGAAGCTTCATCAAACAAAACTGTTTCAAATTGGTCAGTCCTGATATAATTATATTCTCCCTGTTACTACATTTATTTTAAAAAAAAAATGTTTTAAATGAGCCAGCGGAAAAGTATAATCACAGCAAATTGTTGTATTTGATGAGCAGTGTTGTTTTCTTTGTTTTTGTGCATATTATATATATATATATATATATATATCAACACGTGAATCAGCTGAATTCAGTGCTGCAGATAATGTTTTTGTTTACCAAGTATCTTTTGCTGTTGTGTTACCAGCTTTGAGCTGTCAATTTCAAAACAACGTGCCAACAAACTGAGATCTCACATTGGATATTTTGCCTTTTCTGTGCAAAAGGTTACAACTCCCTCTGGGAAACAACTCTACGCACACACACACACGTACACACACACATGCGCACACACACACACACATGCACACATTCATTCACACAGTGCCCTCCTTAGAATGTAGCCCAACATGACGGGGTCATACTTTGAAAAGAGGTGGCGGCTGAGTCATTGACCCTGACCCTGCGGAGCGTAAACCAGGGCGCTCGCTGTGGGCCGGGATGACGCTGGGAGCTGACAAACATCCACTGTCTGATTCAGCCCCGCGTGCGACCCTATATCTCACAGAAACCACAGAGGTAGAGTTCCGTTATACTTAACTCAACCCCTATTGTTTTCCAAAGACAACCACCTGGTGGCAAACTGGAGAAACAACTAATCCATCCTCATTCTGTCCACACATACAAAACTGTCTAGGAATCAAAATAACAACAGCAGATACTGTCCAAAGGGCTGAAGTTGCCAAGCTACACTCATGGGTCTGCCTTTTAAAGCACTTCACAGTTAACTTTTCTCTCTCTCTCTGTCTCTCTCTCTCTCTTTTTCTTTTGACCAGACCCCCGTGGTTGGACTCAACGGGGAAGGGCTGTCAGTTCTAAACAATGTGACTCAGGAACGAACGCTTGACTGAACTGGACTAGGGGTTAGAGGGCTTTGTTTGTGTGTGTCTACATGTGTGACAGGAATATAAAGCCTGAATAGGAAGTACTTAACTTGTCTCGTCTCAAGGCGACGACGAGAAAAAGCGCAGGGTACAACTACTGGCAGCGCCTCACACCCAGGACAACTTCTTCTGATTTCTTCATTTCGC
This sequence comes from Bovichtus variegatus, assembly GCA_943593645.1. Lineage (NCBI taxonomy): Eukaryota > Metazoa > Chordata > Actinopteri > Perciformes > Bovichtidae > Bovichtus > Bovichtus variegatus. The sequence continues at coordinate 2,405,748 of CALSCE010009526.1, read as the reverse complement.
TTTTTCTCATCACGCATTATTACAGTGCACATGGGAGCGCTGTATTATAAGCGGTTAAACACGCAGATGGTGGGGCAAGCTCAGACATCACAGCGAGATGTATTCAGAGACACTGTTCCCAGCCAGCAAGTCACTCAGCAGTCACAAGCACGCAAGATGTGATGAATAAGCAACTTAATCTGGAAAAAAAAAAAGAAAACTCACCATGTCCGGAGATCCACAGGAGCAGAAGGACCCAAGGGATCATGACTGTGGAGTTGAGAGGGCAAAACCTACGAAAAACAGTGGGCGAGTGTGAAATTGAAGTTGGCAGGCACAAACACATGCACAAGATGAGACAGTGCTCCTCTGTGCTGCTGGGGGGGGGGGGGGACACACACGGATGCTACAGTCCCTCAGTGGTGTCTCCTTTTACCAGTGGACGGCTGCTAGTCTGTCTTCAGTCCTTGTCTTCTTCTGCTGATTCTTCCCCCTTCTCCGTCTCTCTGTGTGTCTCTTGCTCCCCGTCTGTGTCACTCTTCAGAGTTGCCGGTGGTCGGCTCTGTCGCGCACGCTCTCTTGTTGGTGTGAGCTTGTGGACTTTCTGTGTCTTCACTGCTGAAGCTTACACGCGCTCACTCTTTCCCTCTCGCTCGCAAGGTTTCTCGTTGCCCATCCATTCTCAGTCTCTTCAGCCCCTCACTTGCCCCCCCTCCTCCTTCTCTCTCTCTCTCTCTCTCTCTCTCTCTCTCTCTTGCTCCACCACTCACATAGCAGACACAGTCAGGGGATAGAGCTCCACAACTAGACTCCTCCCTCCCACCCTCCATCTCTCTCTCTCCATCTCTCTCTCTCCATCTCTCTCTATCTCTGCCTCGCTCTCTCTGCCTCTCAGCCTGGCTGTCTGGGTGGCTGTGGCTGAGTGTGAGGTTGGGAGACTCTGGTCCTCACTCTGGGAACAAGAGCTGCCATGGGAGAAACAGAGTGGGTGCAGTTCCAATTAGAATGAGAATAGGAGTGACATGGCCTCTATAGCTACAAATAACACAGACATCCACAAAACAAAAAGTGCAGCTTCACCCCTCCTCCCATCTATAGACGCCATTGGATTTTTGGGAACTGCGAGCCCCCTTCCCTGAGAATGGATAAAGTCTACATTAGCATTCAGGACCAAAGCTGTAGTATTCATTAGTATCCAATGTTTTATCAGGGGTGAATTAGATTCAGAGTCACCCACTCAAGGATCCATGATGCAAGACGTCATAAAATGCCCAAGTGCACTGCATGCTTACTAACAAGTTTACTTAGTTATGCCTGTTAAATATTTTAAAAGGGGCATTGCCATGTTCCAGGCCAGTCCACATATAAAAGTGTATTATAAAAACATCATTTTCTACTGTATATTAAGGAAGCTAAAGGGCCCAGCTGGTTTCAAAGGTAGAAATGTACTATTTAATGGAACACTTTATGCACACAAATTCAGATTTTTCACCTGAAATTACAAGTTTTGTACAATTAATTGGTTCATTTGCTCCATCAAATATTTTAGAAATCAATATTTCAGCCTCAATCTTTTCTTTTTTTTTTCAAAGATGTATAGAATAGTTTGAAATTATTGTAGCATTTGTAAATTAAGTCGCAGGTTGTCTTTGCTACAGGTGGAAATCCCTTTATATTTGTGTTGTTGCCTAATTATGTGTGAATTATGTATTTGAGTGGCAATGCAGTTTACAGAACAACTTTGCAGTTGAAACTTTGTTGATGTTGAATTTTTTGTTTTCTGTTTTTTTTTTTTTTATTATAATATTATCATTCTTGTTGTTGTTATTATTGATAGTTGTCATGTGTTCTTTTAAAACATTTTTGGGAAATAATCTCCAGTGTTCACCATGATGTGCTATCCATGATAACTGCATGGCTCTAATGTAGTCATGGCAATGTCGCTCTATTAGCGGGTCCACCATTTTGGTCAGACTAAAATATCTTAACGATGGATGGATAAATTGCAATTCCATTTTTTTCAGGCAGTCATGGTCCCCAGAGGATGAATCTGTCTGACTCACTCTCAGTACTTTGCAAAAACTAATGACATTTTGACAAGCCTCAGCTGTACGCTTCGCTTAGTGCTTATTATCAAATGTTAAACCTAATATACTGAGTTGGTGACAATGGTAAACAGTATATCTGCTAAACACCAGCATGTTAGTATTGCCATTGTGAGCATGTTAGCATGCTGGCATTAGCATTTAGCCCAAAGCATCTCTCACAGCATCGCTATAGGCTCAAACCACTGCTCGTGTTATTACTGATTGCGTTACATATGTCTGAATTTCTATTCCTAAAATAATCTAGAACAGATAAAGCATTTTACGAAAGTACTGGCAAATAGCACAGTTCCCCTTTAAAATAGTCACGTAGACATGGTTGACTTAATTAACATATCCAGAATCTAGAAAAAAATAATTAACTTTTGTTATGAATAATGATTGACATTCAAATCTGGACAAGGGGGACATACTCTCTATTAATATAAGATGTACAGTAATGCCCAGAACCTCCAGATCAGAGCTCCGATAATGACACAGCAAACACGGCACGAGGGCCTAGTCTACGTCATATCAATTTTAATCCTTTCCTTTGACTTCCTAATCTAATCAAAGGGCCAGAGGATGACAGGTGGTCTTTTCATCAGTGCAACTAACAGCTACACACAAAAACAACCCCACTGCGGCCTAACCAGAGGATAACAGATTTGCATTCTGCCTAAGAACATGATGAGTCGGGGCAAAGAATAACAATGGAGCTTATGTGCTTGAAGGTTGAGTAATGAGGGTAAAGGAGGTAAACAGGCAAACAAATGTGTATTAACACAATCCACAATCCCCTACTTGGTACAATAAACCCTTAACCGGGATCTCTTGTTTTTCTGTAATATCCGACATATTTAGAAACGTTCGAAAATGATGAGCTGAACTGAACTCATCCTGTGTGTCTCGTCATCAATGTGAAATGAGATCAATGTCCGACAATAAAGAGGTTGAATCTGATCCGGACTCATTTTTGAGGTGTAACATTGAGAAGTATGGCAAAATGCAGTGCCCTATGAGCACCAGGATGGTGTACTCGTAACGGGAATAAAGTTGAGCGTGGAACGCTGGACACTTCTCGCCCCCACACGGTCGCCATCTTGGCTACGTAGTGGAAGAGGCGGGAGCAGCGGCGTTTGTGCCGTATACAGTTGCACGTGTGTGTTTCTTTCGCTAAATACCACTATACTGTTGTCAAATAGAAGCCATCAGTGTGTTTATTGGGTTAATTTAGCATTTCGTCATGATTTGGTATCGCAAACACTACCCTGTCGAACTTCACACACTTCGCAAGTGAGTACATACTATGCGCAGTGTACTACATGAAGTATCCGACTTGAGACACAGCATATGTTTACAGCCTGAAGAGTATTTCCTCAGCCAGTCAAAGCTAAACACAGAAAAACAAAAGACAAAAAATTAATGACTCCAACGTTTTGTATTAAAAATGTCCTTACACAGACAGAGGGGAAACATTAGGAGATGTGAAGTCTAGAAAAGGGCTCATACACTGTTAAACCCACAGTGCACCCATAGGGGGCATAATCTTAAATGACTCGGGAGACAGGAAACTCTTCTTCTCAGAGTTTAAGAGCCTCTTTATGCCAGCGATGACCATAATCCACAGTCAAAAAGACATGCTCAGAAGCAATTGAAAATGAGCTAAAACCAGATGAAGATATAACATTAGTCAGTGCTGCCTGCAAATCAACTGTAATGCCAACTGCGGGTCATCTCTAAAAGTGTTTTAAAAGTACGTTCGAGGTCATTCTAACTGAACTTATTCCACATAGTTTGTGTGTGTTTTCTACATCCGTGAGAAAAGTGTCTATTGTTAAGAACGCTCTCTGTCATTGATGCATTCCATGTCAGTGGTCTTGTAATGGGTAGGGCTTATTGATTATCTTGGAGCTTCCATCAACTGGAATCCAACTCAAAAACGAGTGAAGTAAATTCAATTTTCATCTGCGTGGCCATTCCTCTGTGATCATTAATGTTGATCTCATTTGGTTGGATACAAAACACTATACATCTTCCATACACTTTCTTTTAGCTTTAATGGCAAAACTCAATCCACAACTGACATTTATGGGCAAAGTGCCCGAATGCATCTTAAATGGGTTTGAGGAATTTTTCGCAAACCAACGTATTTAACATTTAAAAAGGTTTGCCATTAAAACAGCAGATTAGCCTGACGGATCCGGTACCAGGTCCATTCCCTGTGGATGTCACACTGTTTTGTTTTTTTTTTAAAACATGGAGTCTTCAGCTTTAAGAAACCGTTAACCAACTGTATGTTGTCGTTGTTAATAATAAAAAACGACTCAATGACTTGAACAATAAAGTGGTACGAATTGGGATGTCGGGAGAACCGAGACTTCGGTACCAAGTCGATGCCAAAATTCTGAAAACGTGACGGTGCTTGTTTTTCACCTGACGTAGTTATTGTCAGGGCTCGATAAAGTCCTATGCAGATACCTTGTAAAACATTGATTTTTACAGGAATGGCAAAAAGACACAATATGGGTGTATTTACATGGTAATACTTACTGTATGCCTGCATGTTGGAGAACGGAGATAAGGGATTTACTTTCATGTTACAGTCCGACTTTTTAAATACATGATTATGCAAGGCAGCCGGCCGTTTCTCTTCAAGGGAGAAATGGCAATACATCTTATTTTCTTTCAGTACTTTCTCAGGCCTGCATGTCAAAGCTCAAGGGGTACATCTTGCACCGCACAGCAAAACAGCAGCTCCTAACTAATTTAATTAATTAGGTTGGTTTCAAAATGACCTTTGAAACTTGAAAGCTTAAGAATGACCAAGAGCAGATTGAGAATCAATCTAAAAGTGGAGGGAATAAAAGGCAATTTGGAGGATATGAGTAATGCTTCATGGCCAGGCCGGCTGCTGACCTAAACACTCCATGCCGTTGTTTAGGGCCACAACCATTGGGGGGCTTGGGGGGGGGCACTTGAGTGCGACCTTCTGTGTCCTTCTTTTTGTCTTTCTCTAGCCGTCACCTTTTTTTTTTTTTTTTACTTTGTGAACAGACAGGACATTTAGCGTGTGTGTTGCTCACTTCCACTGACGTTTAAAGTCAGCGGAAGTCGCTGCTCACACTTTGTACAGTGTTAAAATGACTCGCTCGGTTCAGTTAGTGTGTAGCCATGGTAACGCAAGCGCCATTGGGTAACGCCTGCGTTTTGTTGCTGTGCCGTGGCGCAGGTGACTTGTTGAGTTGAGTCATCTGTTTCGTGCGGCTGCGGCAATAAATCCTGGCTCACAGAAGAGCATGTAGGACTGGACTCAAGAGCCAAAGAGCAGAAAATTGGAGACGGAGAAAAGAACACAGGACGAAGGCGTCTGATCGTGTGTTGATTCGGTTGAATTGACGTCGTCTTTCTTGCAACATTAAAAGCTTAAACCTGGAAAGCTGGCTAAAAATAAGAAATGCATTGTAACATTTAGATGCCGATTCTGAGAAGTTTTTCATGAGAATAAGCTTGTGTATTTTTTTTCATCGCTTGTTAGCTAACCTGAGCTGGCTAGAAAGTAATTCATGTATTATACATTTTTAGCTTAAACGCATTTTATTATAAAAGGCTCGTGTTTTTTTTTCCCATTGCTTTCTAGTTATTATTTTTTCATTTGAGTTGCAACCTTTTTTCTGTTTTTTTTTCAATAGAACAAGCTTCATTGCTTGCCATTTGCTTGCTAGCTAGCATGAGCATCATTTATAATTTATAAAGGCTAGCTTTTGCTTGTTCACTCGCTATCAATGTTTTCTTGCGACGTTAAATGTACGTTTTTATTTATTGTATGAATACATAACATACCTGTGAGAATGTCTTCCTATATTTAAAAAAAACAAAACAATGTAATGTTGAATTTTTTTGTGTATGTACTACTTATGTGCAACTTTAGTTCAAATTTGTTAATTTTATCATTTATTATTATTTGAGAACGTTGCAATTGGTTTTTTTTTTCTTAACTTTGGGGCCACAAACAAAATCTTGTTTAGAGCCACCGAAATCCCTGCTTCATGGCACTCAATGTTAAATGGTTTATGGAAAATATAATGCTTGGCATGGAGCAAAATAAACAAACTATAACAATTCAATTATAGTGTAACCTTTGTAATAATAGTGCTGCCATGGGGAACTACAACCGTTTTTTAAGTGTCGAAGCTGTACTGCTTGCCTTTTTTGTTGCATGCCACCCATGAAATATTTTGCGTCCCCCCCCCATTCCTTCACTCGATGAAATGCATGGTCTCATCCTCGTACTGAAAAAGTGACACATTAAGATGATTGACAGGCACTCCGTTTTGAGCTAAATAGAAAGTGACATATCTGTTTATTTCTCTTGGGCCTGCACATTCGCTGTTGAGACACCGAAAGGTCTGAAACACCGCTATCCGTGGATGCGTGTGTGTCCCTGCGTGCCGGTGTGTGTTACGTGTGTGTTACCATCAATTTGTATTTTGAAATTAGCAAATCAGCCAGTTGTCTTTCAAGGAAGGACATCCACTCAATCTTTGTCAGTCAGATGATTCCCCAGAGATGCTACATCTCTAGCCCTGATGCCTCAGATTCCTATTCTAATCAAGTCTGCAAAGTGCCAGAGCAGAGGATGTAAATGAATGGAATCAAACAGAAAGGCAAGGTGTTGCAAGGAGGCTGGAAGAGTGACGACATCTGCATTTTCATACAGATCACTTTTCTAAGACAAGGACCCTGTTTGGGGGAATTTAGATTTAATTTAGTATTAAATGGAAAACAATGTGATTGTATTTGCTGTTATTTTGCAACCTTAATTGAATAATGACTGTATATTATAGATTAACACTTATATTTAGCAATTAGCACTTCTTCCTTCATCAGATCTGACCCTGATGTTTGGCTTAGTAATGACTGAAGTAAAAAAATTTTTTTTAAAGCTATAAACAAGTGGCCACTTTATTTGTACTATTTTCATTCATACCATTTCAAATTGCAATTTTTAGATCTATTAATCAGCCTTCTAATTCCTAAATGCTGCCATGCACTGGAACATTTTCTGTCTCTTCTTACTACGCCTTCATTCTCTGAGTAATTTGTGTGGCGATAATGTTATATTTTATGTTTTTGTTGACTACATTTTGATCACAAACTGGGAGCTGGCACGGCAAGCCTGTTCACATCAAAGTCAATGCAGGACGCCTTTGCATATGTCCTTTTGTTCATTTAAACGGAGCAAAGGCTGTTTCCAGTGCGTGTACAGGATACTATACTAAGAGCCTGGAGCTCTTCTCTGACTCAGTCAAGGGTGGTAAAGGGTGGCCTGGTCACTTGACTCTTCCCCATTTGAATTCCATCTTCATTGCGCTGCGGGATTGATGTTTTTACATCGTATGCAAAATAGTAGCAAAGATTTGTTTGCCGTGCTCATCTGGAGAAAGGTAAAGAGCAATGGTCAGCAATATGCACCTCAAGAAAGCTTGTCAGGGGTCAGGGGCTTTGCATAAGTCGTGCTGGATTCCCTTCTTGCAATGTGTACATGTTGTTTTACATCTGACATCGACCATCGACATCTTCATTGCATGCATTACCCTTGATGCTTCTCTTCCCTGACATGGTGCACGGTAAATAAAAGCAGTGGGTTTAACTATGGATTTGGCCTCAGGCTTGAAGAAGACTCACCGTATGCCAATAGAAGAAGTGAATACATCAGTTAAATGGAAAACATCAGCCAAAGAACAACATGTATGTATGTTTTTCTAATCCAATTTTTCAGACCAGACGTTGAGACATGACGACTGTGGCGCATTCCAGTCCTAGCTAAAATTAAAAAAAAGGCTAATATTAGAACGCAAATATCTTAGGAAAATGAATTATAATCAGATCAATCAATCAAAAAATATTTGAATAAAATAAAATACAATGTAGAATCAACAACAATAATCACATTAACCTTCATGTTCTATTTAGAATTGTTCATTAACAATCTGTTAAAATGAACAGATAAACAAGGCAATGCTTGTTTTCTCACACTCTAACCTACAAAATAAGTGATTTTCCTCCTCTTTTTTTTTTTTTTTTTAATTGCAGACAGATATTTAAAGTGCTTTGGGGTAAATCTCCGAGGGGAGCTTCCCCACGGAGTATACATTGCGCTGAATTGGGATAGCACAAACATGGCAATGTACCATTTCTTCAAAAAAAAAAGTAAAACGCTGATGTTATGCAGAAAATAACAGGACAAAATATGCTGATTCAGCCCATTACTACCCCTACACTAATAATATTCGGTTAACCTGTAAGTGTTTTGCCAGTGGTCTTAACTGAAAATGCAGAATGAGGCACTAAATCTGAGCATCCAAGATGCCCAAAGCCAAACCTTTACCATCATACACAAACTACTCTTGAGAAATGTGAAACATAAGAAAATGATATGAAGAGAACGTAGACATATAATATATACATATACACTACAATTGAATTGCTTTAAATTGTTGTATTCAACAAGCCATCTGACATTCTGAGGTGGTAATTTCAGCTATTGTGTTAAATGGACCATTTCATTTTTTTACTGTAATCATAGGAACATTTTTGGAATTTTTGAATGGTTAAAAAACACAGTGGCTGCTGCTTACAGATGTCATTTGGAAAAACAAAAAAGATATATGATCAGATGTTGCCCCGATCACAGCTTACACATCGACTTCCCCATGCATTTAATCTTTATAGATCACATGAGCGCTCAGTTTATTCATGGATGTACATATAACACCATGAACAGCTTTCTCAAGTTGCAAAATGTATTAAACAATTGTCATTTCTGAGTTTTTTTCAATATGTTGTGTGCACCAAATCAATTCAATACAACAACACATAAATTAATAGCAAAGGCTTGTACCTGAACAACACAACAGCTGGCTTTCTAGGGGTCTCAATGCTCAACAGTTGTTGGTGGGGGTGTCAGCTGCTCTTGCTGTTGTCAATCAACACCATTCCCACCAGATCATTTCAGACGTCTACACCTCAGATAGGCCCAGCTGATCCAACACCAAATTCTAAAAGAAATGACTGATAACCAGTACATGATATTAACATGCACCAACATAACCCTAACTAACTGCCGTGCTATATTGTGTCAACAACAAACAGCATGAGCTTGTGTATCTGTCCGACAGGTAGGTGTTCAGGGAGAACTGTCATTCCACCAAATGCTGCACCTCTATTCACTCAGGTTCTGCGGAAACTATAACCAAGAAACAACCAATCAAGCTGGTCACAAATACCTGTGAAGGAGTTGCAAAGGTGGCAGCCTTTATTAAGAGAACAGGACTCCTGATAGTCTATACCGTGCCGTCACCAGGCACTACTGTTGATGGTCAGGAAATGACTTTAAAGTGCAAGTTAAATGCACTTAAACTACAAGGTCTTGATTTCTTGTCCTACATGTTACAGGAGGATGTGAAGTAGCTATTGCTAGCTGTTTCCCAATGCAGTCTTTGACATGTAGCAGGGCTAAACTTTTGTCTGAAGCCCCTCAATAATCGTTAAAAACTACATAGGGAAATAATGAAAATGTTTTTGATATTAAAAAATGTTTTTCTTCATTATATTTCATGTTATATATATATATATAGTGTTGGATGGACTTCAGGGAGAATTTGATGAAGTTAATTAGAATTTTGAGAGAGGCGGTTGCGTCATGATTTTTATGCAAGACTCACAATATTTCTTAAATGCGATGTGATTTATGCATGCAATGCATTTATTTATGTATATATATATATATATATATATATATTATTTATTTTTTTCAGGCTAGAGGTCTGAATCTGGTCCAAACCTTCATGCAACAACATATCAATAGGTCTGCAGACAAATGACACTACAGAATCTAAAAAGGAAACCATCTGGAAAGCTTGCGCTGCTCAAAATAGTTAAAACAAAAAATGTTGCTGGTAATAGGTGTGTGGTGTGTAAAAAAACCAATACACATTTCATGTCCCCCCCCTCCCCCTCTCCAGTTTAAAGGATGCCAAAGGTTTCTTTGGCAGGTGTGGACAATCCTGTTAGAGATGGTGTTTGTGTTACACCTTAACCTCTTTTTCCATTAAATCTCTCTTTTTTTTTCTACAGCTTCTCGGTATGAAGCTTTTCTGCCAAGGAGATCTAAATATATAAGCGTGAGAAAAGGGGTAATCTGCTGCCATCTCTGATTCAGTAAATTACATATATTTTTGTTTAAAAAAAAACAACTCTTTTTGTTCAATTTATGGCCATGTTTATGTCAATATTCATTTTCCTTGTTTTTACTGTAACAATCATTGAATCACTGTATATTTGCGCTGGAAAGAGCTGAATCCAGCTGTTCAACATGCAACACATGTTTATTTTTCCATTGGCTTGCAAACAGAAAATACAGCGCATACATTTTTAAAAGTTAAAGCAATTATTCTTGGTAGAAAAATGTTGATTGCAGCAGCAAACAGTATTCAAGTATGTAAACTGTATGCAGTAACAGTACTTGTTAGTACTAGAATAGAATGAATAGAGTACTACAGAGCAGCATGCAGCTGACTTTTGCAACCTGTCGCAATAAAGCATGCTAGAACACTAATATAATGCTTAAATGTTGTTATAAAATATGCAAAAGTTGAGAAAAGGCATTGAGAATGCTGGTCTTTAGCCAGGCACTAAGCAGCACTGAAGGGAGGAAGTTAGCACAGAACAGAGGGAGGCAGTGGTCTGCATTGTATAATAATTTCTGCTCATGCATAACAAGTGATTGGTTTCTTTGATGTTTGGGTAGTGGTCCATCATAGGTTATCCTTACAATAGTCATGTAGGGGGGGGGGGGCATACATACATGACATACAATATACAAGATTTTCTGGCATTTCAGCTATAGCTAACATGGTAACAATTATCCTATTGAATCCTGAATAATAGGCAATTATTTATTTTTTTGTTATTTTGCCAAATACTGCACCTTAGCTCATCTTGTTGAATATTACACCTTACCCCATCCCAGCTCATCTTATTTAAAATGTTTTTCTACATATATGTTTGCATCTTATACTGTCTCCTACTGTGTATTGCAACTGTTGCACAACAATTTCCCTCAGGATAAATAAAGTTCTTTCTTATCTTTTCTCATCTTATAATTACTTTATAACTGGTATTAAGGTAAAAAAAAAAAAAAAAGAAGCAATTTAATCAATATTTTGTAGTAAATAATGTAAAATAAAGCACTGCCTAATTTATACCTTCGGACATAACACATGTAAATGCAAATGTGCATTACGGCTTATACTTTATATTAGCATCTGTATTAGTAGATTACTTTTTTTTATCAGTTAAATGTTCTTCATGCAAATCCTAAGGGCGTTAATGTGGCTATTTTTGTTGAATGAGAGCTTTAAGTGGGTCAGACTGTGTGTTCCTTCGACAACCTCTGAACACTGCTGCAGTCTTGATTAATGGCCCAGAGTCTCACACTGACCTGAGATGGAAGTTGCTCATCGTTGTCAGAGACAGAGCGAAACGGCACAATCCGTTGTTTTGCTCCTTTCTGCTGCTGTGTCCATCCTCTAATTAAAAATAATAATAAGTAGTGATTCAAAAAAAGGGAGGGTTTTGTGGTTTTTCGGGTGATATCTGTGTGAATAAAAGAGAGTGCAAGCAATTACAGTAATATGTTTTCGGGTAAACAGGATAAATGCATTATGAATCCACAGTATGCAAACTATGATGAAAAGTTATTTATATACTAACCTGTTTACATTAGAGTGGAGTTAACCATTCTATTATTTCACCCGTCCTTTTAAAAACACCTATCGCTTCAATTTAGTTCGAAACCATTTTGTTCCGCATCTTAAAATGACATAAAATATATATATGAAAGAAAAAAATATATATATGCATGTGGAATAAATATGGATTGTATTCAGCATTATGCTCCTTGACTTATTATGCATAATGGTTGTTCTACTTTACAGTATTTATTAATTTATATTTTTCAAGAGTGTGTGCAAGTGTGTCAAATAATCAATGGCCATCTCTATAGTTGAAGAGCTGATGACTTATTCAAATAGAATAATTCTCCTCTCTCCGCAGAAAAAAAAGAGAAAAAAAAAAAAAAAAAAGACACTTTGGCGCTGAGTGGCACTTCAATTAGCCTCTTGTCCTCCACTACTAATAATCAGATTGTGAGCCGTGTAAAGGACAAGGCAGGTCATTAAAACATCCTCAAAAACCCACAAGATTTACTGTAAGCTGTAGATTTTGCTTGTATTTGCTGACAGTCGTATAGTGCTGCACCCTCCCCAGATGAAATAAAAGCTATCTTGCTGTAATTGCTGAGGAAAACTGATTCACCAGTGTCTGCAACACTTTATGTGCCCTCTAATTTCGTTCAGCTCTTTCTTCAATTGCCAGGCCCCTCGCAGGAGCCCTCATCTATTCCATTCAGTGCTCTTCAGTATGGTTCAGTCGCTGTGGACCCAGATAACCAAATTACGCAGGCACAGCGCTATGACAGTATAATCAGACATCCAGAGATTTGTCGAAATTATCCAACAATTTATGTCGCACCGGGAAAAGGAAAAGCTCCACGATTAGCGTGTGGTCCTACATGCCCCATTACCATTGTAGGAGCAAACTTTGTTCTAAAGACGTATTGAAAAATTGTATTCAACAAACTAACGTTATTCGGGGAAAAATAAACAGCTAATTCAAGAGGTAAAAGGTTGCCGTTCATTTGCACTCCCGTGACCACCATTCACGGTACAGTAATTGGGGCTTTAGAGTTCAGGCTGTGTGTTTGTTGTGGCTTATTATGCTGGAGTGTGATGCTGCTCAAGGCTGTTGACTCAAAGCTGTTTCGTCCAGCGTAGCGTTTGGAAATATGAGATTTTCTACGGCCACATTTTGTGGTTTTGATGCGGTTCGAGGCCGAAAAACTGTGAGTGACACTGGTAACAATCCGTGGGCGTAAGACAACAGTAATAAAAACCGAGGAGAAGCCACATTTAACAACTATTTCCCTTAATGTGGACAGCTTGCATCAGCAAAATTTCCAGCTCCCCCTGCCTCACTCACGGCAGTGTGTCACTGTACACACGTTTCCTTGTACCAATACATATTAAAGCTTTCATAAATAAACATTATTTTACCATTTAAATATTAAGTGAACAATCCTGATAATGCCACTTTCAAATATGTTCTGCGGGCTAATGTGCATGCAGCGCAGCTCTACAGTATATTGTGCGGTGAACTGCTTCAGAACAATGCGAGTTATTTTGAGCGACGGAATCAGGTTGTGTGTCGTCTTCATTTGTGACGGCCATCTTTGTCCTGCAGACCAAACCGTTTAGTCTGAGCTGCTAACGTCAGGCCATACCAGCCTCCAAGAAATGTATTTAATACTTAGCAAAAAAGAACTGTGTGGCTATTGTCAGCGTTCCCATGTTATCATGACTTATAAGTAAGAATTGACTCTTTAAATCATTGTGCTTCCAAACATATATAATTAGTACATGAAAGCATTTGTCAAATTGTGGTTGATTTTTTGAAAAGGCAATATTAATTCCCTTAGAAGAGAGTCGGCAACGCGTGTGTCGAACCGACACGATAATGCCCTCAGTATGTGTACCTTTTGTTTTCCTGCTTAGTTGGTAACATTGGAGAAACCAGCAAGAGTATGCAAGATATTTCTTTTATCATCCAGCCAAAAACATAGCCCAATGTTGCCAACTCATTTCACAATGAAGGTTGTTGGCAGCATCAGTTAGCAAAAGTTGCTAAATCTAGTGAGAAAGTCGCCATGTTGGCAACACTGACAGCTCGTCCCTTCAGGCCTCCCTCCAAATCCACTTCCCCTAGAATTATTAATATTAATGTAAACATATCCTAATGATATGATATCCTCCGATGACGCGCAGTGAGTGCACGATCAGAGTGCTACAGCCACTACCTGATTTTCTTTCGGCAGAGCATTTGCATAATTACTTGCTGTTGGGAATATAAAGAGCAATTTAACAAATATAACATTTTTTTTCAAAAATGCATTACCCACCCCAGCTTTAAATGGCCGAAGGAAAAGTAAGGTAGTGGTCTCAGTAGAAATAGCAGTGTGATAATGTGATTTAATAATCATTAAGGAAAAGAAAGCAGATTATCAGTTTTTTAATTTTTTTTAATTTTAAACCTCCCTACTGAGGTCATGGCTTAACCAGTCAGTTAAATGCAATGCTTTAGGGGTATTAGGATGCTTTAGGATCCATGCATCCTGTGCAATTGTACATGAGCTATTCATGTTTAAAACATTCCGAGGAAATCCGTTTGCTACATCCTGACCTAATAGGTTATATTGCTGGTATGCAAGGTGCTGGCTGGGGACTCACTGGATGCAGGCTGGCTGGGTAATGTGTGTGTAAACACTGGGTAATTTGCGGGGGCGTGCAATAAGTCTTCCCATCAAGCCTAATCTCTGCAATGGCTGGACCATCGAGGAACAGCAGGGAGTCCCTAAATGTAAACTCAATTGCGTAAACTGGTGCGGATATGTTTCATCAACTCACTGGGAAGTTAATAATGTGGCGCCCAGTGTTTGTATGAGTCCTACTGAATGTGAAGGTGAATCCTACAGCAAAACTGTCTCTTTTTTGTGGAATCAAAAAACAACTGTAAAGTATTTTTGGACCTCTTCTATCACTGAACACTCTGACTCCTGACAGATGCTCCCATATGTATAATGGTCAACACATTCAAGCGCGCTCTGCCTTGCTGCGGGCGATTCAACGATAACATCTGCTGTCAGAATTGTTCATCACAAAAGTAGTGCCTTGCAGGGCGGGCACAGCAATGAAGTTCCTCTGAAAGAAATCACCTTTGTGATAACACATCTGATTGCTGGAATATTGCCAAGGAAACCTTTTTTAAGTTACCCAGCAAGACTTCTGGAACTTGTCGGAAGATTTAAGGCTGAATGCTGAGCTTTCTTTAAAAGTCTCGAACACATTTTATCATCTTCTGAAAAATAAAAAACTAAACATACAGTATATCCTTCTGAGTGCTTGTGGCTGTATCAAACTTCCGCTGTTAAAAAAAAAAATACCAATAGGATGCAGTTTCTCTTTTTTTATGATGTGTCTAGAAGTCAGATGAGATTTCATTAAAGTGAATTCTGATCTATTAGCATCACTACAAGTTGTCAATGAATCCCCAACATAATGCTTACAGACTTATCGTCATTTTTCAGGGGCCCTTTTTAAGTTTGAGACCTATCAATTCTCGCTCACACACCTGAAGTTATGCGGCACGATAATAATTGAAAAAAAAAAGAGACTGATTTACATTTAAATCGAAAATCGCTATCTTTCTAATAATGATGTGCTCTAATCCACCTTCAACTATCATCCGAGGAGGTTAAATTGTGAAATATTACATGCAGTAGTCAGAAGATCCCATTCTTTTGAGTATCTCCTGGGACCTAAACCCTGTTCTTGGGAGTTTTTCTTCCCACTTTGAAGATAGGGGAGGAGGAGGAATAGAATCGGGAGGTGTGGCAGGCAGTTCGCACACATCTCTTTTAGGCTCGCATTCACGTTGCAAGACACAGTGAATTTAATATCTTCTTTTATCTGTTGTGTGTGCTGCAATGAAAGGGAGGAGTTGCAAATGTCACGTCTTTGTACTCAGATAGTATTCACTTTGGTGTCTTTAGGCGCCTGGGTGATTTAATTCCAAGTGTCTGGATGTGGGTGCTAATTATAGAGAGGTCTTTTTTAATATTGATTTATCAACTTATTTAATTGATCCTGACTTTCGTTACACAATATCTGTTGTATGTTATGCAACGGGAAGTGGTCTGTGTTTAAGTCTATTTTAGAGATGGAAACATTCACCAACCGATTGTTTACGTGCCGTGTAATCAAGAACTTTGAATGTAAAAAGGGCATTTTGTGCAAATGAGTAGTAGAAACACTCATATTAAGGTCAATAGACAAGGTCAAGTGGCTTTGCTGCTACAGTCTCACGTGTTGTCTCAATTGCTCATTTCAAGTCCTATTCAATACTGCATGATGTTCATTTAGTAAATTGTGATTACATTTAGAGTGAAATAGACGATAAAGCAGGGTATGCTTTAGGGCGGGGCTACCTCGTGATTGACAGGTCGCCACCACACTGTTGCCTAGTTATCAGTGTTTCCATCTTCGAACTTTAACCCTTTCACAGTGTGTTTTCAGTTCATCAAAGTTAATTGTCACATTTTGGTGGCCAAACATTGTTCATTGTTCAGCATTGGGTTGTACTTAGTTCCAACATCTCATGTCACTTCTGGTTACAAAAAAACATAAATGCAAAACTTATCTTTAAAATATTGTTACAAAAGATGTTAACAACTTAAAGGTATTGTATCTAGGATTAAATATACCCGTACCCTAGAAAACGGTAGACTTGCGTTGTGTACAGGGAATGTTGCAAAAACAGCAGCTCATCAACATCAGTTAATAACGAGAAAATGTTTATAAAACTAGAGAAACGCCACCAATGGAGCTTTATTTTTCTCTACAGGCTTAAAACGCGATAAAACGTTATTAGAGTTCCTGTTTCCGCCAGAGAGAGAGAGAGAGAGAGAGAGAGAGAGACAGAGAGAAGCTCGTCCTCAAGCTTGGTGGAGAGAAAATTCACAAAACCCATCCGATAATTCCACGGAGCCTGCAGCACATTGGACAATGTGTAGGTGCAGCTGTCAAAACTAAACTAAACTGTTGTCACAAACAAAGCATTATTTATTTCCATTTAATAATCAGAGCATTCATAATGATCACTCCAAATCAGCTAGGGGAAGCGTAGAAACAGCTGTTTACACCAGTACTCCATCTCCCTCTCTCTCTCTCTCTCTCTCTCTCTCTCTTCACTGTCGTTCCCCATCTGTATGTGTATTGGTATTGCTTCAATGATGGTGAGGGGGGGGGGGGGGTAATGGAATTACAGTCAAACATTTTATTTACAAGCACGAAAAGCAAGCAGGTTAACTGGGAATCCCCCTTGGATCCTCTGAGTCTGACCTCTTGTGTTTAGTTTTTTTTCCTCACCTTATTTCTCAGTGCTCACTTTCTCCACCTCACGTTATAATATTGCAAGTTACACTACACACACACACACACACACACATACACATACACAGCACTTCCATCAGGATCAGTGCTGTGTCTGGTCACATCCAGGTCTTCTCAGATCCACTCGGGTCAGTGATGTGCGGTGAGGTCAGTAACAGGGGAGGCACTGAGTTATAAAAGCAAATGATACCCCCACTACAGAGAAACGAGATCGAATGATCCGAGGCAAATATGATACATAATCGAGCTTCACGTCACTTGATGCTTAGCGTCAAAACAACAAGGCAAGAATGAGCAAATCAACTGCATGCAAAACGTTTACGACAACAAATCACAGTCACAACACAGCTGTGTACGAAAACCACGGTCACCTAGCTACAGCTTTGATAGCGCGAGGCCCACGACACATGGCAGAGGCAGCATACTTTCAATATGAAGCCAAACATTAGGTTATATAAAATGCACACTGTCTGTAGATCTAGGCTGCTTGTGGATGAGAGTTGTTGTCGACGGCATTTCTTGAAAAAAGCAGGCAGGGATAGCGGTAGAGCCGCTGACTGCTATATGCAATATTTATTTTTTGGATTGTAAATCCATTTGAAAAGCTCGTACACTTTGGTGTCGCTTTTGCAGGTGTAACGTTAGAGCTGAGACTCCTAGTCCCTCTCGCGATGATATCTTTGAAAGTCCAGTTTCTCGTTGAGCTCCGAGACGTCGGCGGTTACATTGTGTGACATGTGTTGACATTGAGGTTACTTTTCTTACAACTTTATTTAAGTGACATTCAAATCTACAAACAAACATGTCAGACGTGTATTCAACAACTCAACATGATGGTACAGATAAACAAGAATAAACATCAAATTAAAAAGAAAACAGTATATATTATACATTATTCTTCTTTAAAGATCTCATCATACAATTTGACAGTTTAATCACTTATTTGATCATGAAATTGGGGGTCACTTTTGTTATTTTACAATTATGTATGTAAAATTGATCGTATATGACCAACAAGTTGGGCATTAAAAGCACTGCCCGGAACCGTGGACCCGAACCTGTACGGGCAATGATGATAATGATATAATTGCAATGATAGTTTATAAACAAAAGATTCAGTGTTGAATGCAAACTATGGGGTTACAGGACGAGGTGATACCAAGGTTGTAAATTCCTTTTAAATCTACATGCAAAATCATTCTGCTGCAGTTTCTGATTGTTTAGTTAAACCATGCTCCAAGAAATTTCCAAACCAACAGGAACAACTAAACTGTGCATTTCTGCATTACCTGGTAAAAAGGTGTGGTTGAAAAGATGTAAAGTTATGACGGATATAAAGCCAGATGTTCCACTTGATCTCAGACAAATAACAGCCTGTGACTCTCTGTTATCACTTAGTTTGTCATTAGCATGAAAGTAAATGTGCACCAGGGTGTTTCCTTGTCTCTTGCCAAAAACATGCTGGGATAGATTCCAGTCCCCTCCAGTAAACCTGAAAAAAGAAAATGGGTAGAGAACATGGATGAGTGGATGAATTAACCTGATAGATAATGGTATATGTTCTTAAACGGAAGACATAGTTCGGTGACCCCTAAACCTCATGCCTCACTACCTACATGTACTTACTGTAAAAAGGAACTGTGGAGTTTCTTGTTTGTCATTAAGATATTTACTAAATTAAACGACACAATTTGACAGATTCTTCCACATACTAAATGGCCCTGGTGCAACGTGCATACTAAACAATGCCACATGCTTGGTTAACTTAATGGAACCATGCGCTTGTTAGAAGATTTGGCACGACAAGAAATTAACCACCAATACTCAGATATTTGACAAATTAATTTACCAAAATTATAGCAGTATATGTATTTATTTTGTGTCAGAGCGAATAGCACTAAACCATCGACCACAGCAAAATATTGCAGTAGTGGTGAACAGGTATTGCAATATATTACACACTGAATGTGTTCTTCAATCAATATTGGTTTGGCAATATTACACATACTCAAACTGTAAAAGAGAGCAAGTTTTTTTTTTTTACCTCATTAATCCTACAGTTTACTTATACAGTAACACCACCCACACATATTAGCATTTTAATCAGTGGCAAAGAGCCCTTTAAAAACATGGGCCAGAACAGCTTGCCTCCAAAGGCATTTGCTCAAATCAATACAAAGTTCAATAGCCTTGATCCAAGATCTGTGTGCGGTTGCTTCCAACATCCCCTCTTACTGTATACAATTATTTATCTTACAGCATAATTAATAAGAAACCCTGGCTGCTCATACCCTCTAACTCTGCATAAGATCGTCAAAGCAACAACACACACTGACAAGTCACGTAAAGCCTGATCAGTGAGCAGTGATTCAAATGAAAGTTTTATGCTGAAGTTAGGTGTGATCTCGCAAGCGTAGACGCAGCTGTTGCTGTGGCGGAGAGTACGAGGAAGAGGGTGAGAGGAATCGTCATGACCTTCCAAGAGAAAAGCGGGTAGGTCCAAACTTTAAACCACGCAACATTAGGGGTGTCACGATTTTCCAAATCCATGATTTCGATTTGACTTTTGATTTTAAGGTCATGATTTGATTTTCTGACCGGTGTCATTTACATTTAAAAAGAGAGGCTACATGGTATCAAGCTGATATATCTGTCATTTGTTTTTGGGAATGTGCCACACTAAGGTGAACTGCACTGGGTTGTCTTTGATCTGCACGTTCTGGTAAGATGCACTGTGTCGTCGTGAGTGTTGTTGTCGTTGTTTCTGTTTTTTTCGATCTCATTTCGATCCATTTTCGATTTAAAACCAAAATTGTGACACCCCTACCAGCATGTGTAACAACTTCTCTTTGCCAACTCAAGCACCAAGAGGATTACAAGATCTAAATAGAAAAAAAAAACAGACTTCCATGAGAAAAAGACATTTTTCAAGTTATAGAATCATCTCTTATTACCCTCTGTTGACTCCGCATGCTTTATCAGGCATACAATTTCAGGCGGCCACACGCACATTAGATGCTGACAGTCTAGCTGTATTTTCCACATATATTGTATTAGACTGGGCAAGACAAAAACATGTTTGTAAGGGATAATTTATGTCAGAGTTAATATGTTTTGCATAGCAATTATGGAGATTTTATTGAATATTCTGAAGCCAATGAGAGCCAATATACAATAGACATTACAGGGTTTCCGAAGGAGACAATGCAGTTTTAGGAAAGTAATATGTTTTTCATTGTTTTGGCTCTCTTCCACCACACTTGATTTCAAATGAAACAATGCCTATGAGAGCAAAGTGCTGACTTTCAGCAGGTGTTCACATCAATTCTGGGTGAACGGTGTAGGAGTCGCAGCCCTCTTTTACCCTTGGGGAGTATAAAGAGGGCAGCAATTTTTCTCCTTGGTTCATTGAATGTGGATATAAACACCCTCAAATCAAACCTGAAAGGCAACAGAATTGCTTCTTCTGATTTTGGCGTTATAGAAACAACGTTGTTACTGTTATCAGCCATGTTCAGAGCTCATGCTGCTGCCAAGCTGTCCTCTGTATGTCCATTGCAAAGCTACAGAGTTACTGTATGTTGAGGTATAAGGCAAAATCCCTGGCTCGTGTTCAATAAATGATGAAAGTAATAGCAAAAGCAAAAGAGCCCCATGCACATCTTAATTTAACCATTTTTTATGTCCTGCTTATAAAACCACCACTGAAAATGTGAACCATATGCTTTTTAGTTATCTCTATAATTATTCAACAATGGATTATCATGAAGTTTGGTTCGGACACAGATAATGAATTGTACTGAATAGATCAGCTGACTTTTCTTTTAGCATCATGTCATTATGTTTGGCTTTTCTTCAAATGTCTTCACAACAACTGGATGGCTTGTCTTTGGATTTTGCACAGACATCATGTCCCTCCTCAGGATAAACTGTAATAACCTTGGTGATTCCTTAACTTTTCATCTTGTGCCCTCATCAGGTCAATTCCTTTTTTTGGTTTGTGACCAAATATCTGCAAAACACATTACATTCCCAAAAGCCTCAGCCGTACTTTATATTAGTGCTAAGAAGCAATCGCTAGCATGCTAACACCCCCTAACTAAGATAGCGAACATGCTAAACATGTAACCTGCACCTGATTCTGCATCAGAATATTCGCGTTGTCTCTGTGAGCATGTTAGCATAATGATGTTAGCATCTAGCTCAGGTGCAGTCTCACGTAGCCTTTAGCGTAGCTGTAGACTCTTCTTCTCGTTGAACCAGTCTCCTGACAGGTGTGGGCTAAACCAATCAGGTTGCTTGATGCTCACCACATAAAATACTGTTGATATTCACCTTTACAAAATGTAAGAAAATATAGCACTATTCCGAAGAAGTTAACATTTCTGCATTGCATTTGATGGAAGAATGTGAACGTGACATAGTTTCTAAGGGATACATGTTTGTCCAATTTGTAAAGTAAGTAAAGCGTATATAGAAAATATAATAATATTTAAAATGCTCTAACAAGCCATTAATAAATGTTACTGATTTGACTCGATTATTTGCTTGTGTGAAAGTGTATTTAAAAAGTGCAGATACATTTGACCCGTAACATAACGGATTCATTTTTTAAACATTAATTAGAATGGTCACATTCCAGTTTAGTGTTGTTCATACACTGTAAAATCAGTCTATTGTCTGAATTGCTCTCTTTTATTGTGCTTTGTTATATATTTATGAAATCTTTAATATTGAGCCACATAAATGGAATGCTACAGGAATGTTAGCTGTGTTGATTTTCTTCCATGTTTCCTCATAGTCCACATCACTGTCACTGTAAACAAAGGAGACTAGAGGGGCACCAGGCTCAATGAACATACACTCCTAACACTGCTTGTTCCACATAAATCAAAAGAAATCAATGCCCGATTGAGGATTGTGGCCTCTGTTGTGCAAATGAAGCCTGGCTCCTGAATAAGATAATAAATCCCTGCCACATTATTTCAGCTTTTGATAAATGGAGGAACATGAGAGTATGTGTGGGGGGAGGGGTGCGGGGGGTGCTGCAAGTGGGAGCAGGGGGCATACATCTGACTGTGAACACCTCTAATAAAACATGAAGAAGGCCTTTGATACACCTACACGATACTGCAGTTGCTATACATCATGGATCAAACACTGTGACATATCCCTGTGCAGAAATGTTTGTTATTTACGATTATTCATTTCCGATACATTAACTTCAAAACTACATCACTGTTAAATTGCATTAAGTATTTACAGAGCGTGCTCACAATCACGCCAGCTCATGATTAGCTTTTTTTTTTTGGGGGGGGTTTGATAGTGGAGGCTGATCCGGTCATGTCTGTAATGTTGCTAAGCTATGCACGGCCCAGATGGCCAGAGCGCCAGTCGGGAGTATAGGCCACAGAATGTGAGAGGTTTGCTATCAAAAGCCAACCAGGTTTTAGCCTCTGACAGATGTGGGATCAGCTTCAGATGCAAGCTATGCCAAAGGGCTGGATTGGTGCAGAGGGAGGAAATGACTTGACTCTCCTGGCCTCAGTATGTCTTTGTACCCTGGTCCTCAGGGCATGAGATGGCAGGAATACAGAAAGAGAAACTCTTCTCGAGTACATGCCACCAACCACCCCTGCATCCACTCCACCATATGCCTCTCTGCACCTCTTGATTGCTACCCGAGTCCATTAGATCACCTTTAGTTCCATCGACGCTGTTGCCCAGCATGCCCTCTCCTTCACTTAACACCACTGCTGCGCATAGCCAGAGGAAAGTAATGAATCAGAATCTTATTTCGTTTTCATTTGCAAGATCAAGACTATTTTCAGATTAAACAACACGTTTCCAGGGTGATATTGTGCATAACAATTCGGAGTGTTTGCGCTCGGGTGCGTGCGTGTGTGTGCCTATGTACATGTAAGTGTGGAAACAGTGCATGTGTTGAGTTTGCTTTGATTATGAATTAAATTTGAAAAGTCATGAACATTGGAAATTGAGGATTTTGAATCCTCTTTTAATGGTCACACAAATGGCTATACTGTACATTTTTTAAACTAGTTCAATTATGTGACGTGGTACGTCCATGAACCCATTCGCCTCTCCTTTTGTTGATCCTCGCATTGTTCAAGATAGCCATAGTATGTGTGTATTGTTGTGTAAAAGTGGTGCACACAATTGTGTATACATTAGTAAAAGTACTTTTATTTGAAGAAACTAAATCCCCCTATTCTCAAACACAAAGTTAAAGGCAAATGAAGTTGTATGCCAGTTTAACCATCTTATGTCTTTTATTAGCCATAGCCTTTTATGTGCTGTCTATGTATCGATGTATATAATATCCCTGTTGGTTAGTTTCAGCTTGCGACTGCTGTTTCTCTTTTATCTGTTAGTTAACTCGTGTTGCTTTGGAAACTCACCTACCACAGTGCTGGCTGTCAAACTTAGTTTCCTGTGGCTACATCCAATACAACCCACTCAAGAGACAATTTGCTTTGCACAAAGTGTTTATGTAATACTGCCTGCATTCTGTATACAATTAACGGATCTTCGTGAGTACAGTGGAGTCCAGTCTAATGTGTAATAAATAGTGCATTATCTACAGCCAGCCCTCAGTAAGTCAGAGCCAACACACTGTCTGCGGGCTGAATTAGTATGCAGGGTTAACACTGCTGAGTTTTGTTGTTCACTCAAAGCCCCCACCACTGTTATCAGCAGTCACTCAATGGTCCCGCCACTGTCAAATTCCAAGAGCTGTGAAATCACTGGAAGTTCACAACAGAAGCAACTGCCATGTTTATTTCATTGTATCCCTTCAATCCACCCATCCCTACCCATCTATTCTACACAGAAATGTTTGCCTCAAAGGCATCACTGTTGAGGAGTCTCCTTGCTGTCTCTCACTTCGATTTTGGCGCCAGCATTCAGCAGAAGGTTAGGCGAGAGGGGGATTGTTGTACCTGGCACAAATATTGACAAGTGCTATTGTAGGTCTGTAAACCTCATGATTTGCATGCACATGGGAGGAAATGTTACACACAGAGCACAAAGGCATGGATGCCAAACTGGATTTGTTTCGGGGAGGTGACACAGGAGATTTGAAGTGTGGTGGGCTTTTTAAGAGGTTAAGAGCGAGTGGATTTTTTTTACTATGTAGATTATGACCTTGTGTTTCACTGTTTTTAAAAACTCCATGGGTACCAGAATGAGACGTGTCATTTCGATGTCTTTATGATTCCATTGTTTTCTAATTCCTACCAATTTAAACTACTGCTGGAAAGCTGGCACATTGGAATCGTCTCTGTGCTCTTAATATTACTGCCCACTTGGGGCTTAAAATAAAAGCCTATACTGTACCATCGTCAAAGGCTTCTTGCTATGTCAACATCTTTTGAATACCAAAGAGCTTTCCCCCCTTTGCTCTCCCCCCCGCTCGTCTCATTCCTTGACATCCACCCCCAAATCATCCTCTTCCACCACACGATCTGCCCCCCTTATTCCCTTTGCCTGTCTCCTCCCTCCATCCAACTTCTAATGTGCCCAAATAGAGAGTGACAACTCTTCCTGTTCCTCTACAAAATTCATGATTAATGTTTCATTAATCATGGATTTTTAAAACATTCTGCTCCCTGGGGCTTTCTTTTATACTGAAATAAATTAATAAATGAGCCAAGTGCGCACAACCACTGAGAGACATTGCTTTTTCCATGCCATCCTTTCTTATCGTTCAAATAATGGTCATTGTTTATGGCACCACTGCACTCAAAGGTGCTTTCAGGGGAAGACTATAAAGTGAGCCAGTGTTCCGCCGAGTTTTACGTGTTGTCTAAATGTTGTATCTTGTCTTTGTCAAGGACTTGGGGATTTTACACCTTTGAATACTTATATTTTATTAAAACTATTTAGAAAAGATTATATGCTGCATATAATCAAAAAGATAATGATATAGTTGGTTATGCTAACAGACTATGGTACAATATTGTTGAACAAAGCATTGGATTAGGCTCCGTGTATTTGTGTTCACAAAATAAAATGGTGAAAGGTTTCCTGAAATCAGAGGGTAGAAGAAAAATAAAAGGAGGCAGATAAATTAAGCAGATATTATGAAGAAAAATATTGCCATTTTTAATGAAGGCTTTACAATATAGGTTCTTAAGTAATGTAGACGAAAGAATGGCGAGGTTACGGAGCTCGTTTGAGGCTCATCCTCAGTCTGACTCCTCGATTTCAATCCGTTGATGTGTCTCACTGGGTCATTGTTCTGCAAGATATGACTTTCAACACTCTGTGAGCAATAATATTTATAACTGATGGCCAGAGTTGAAATGAAAGATCCAGACAGCATTGTCTGACGTCTTCACTTGGTAAACAAGCAAGTCTGGCATTTGATCCAACAATCCATCCGCTCAAATACGTTGGAGCTGTACAATATTGAAGACATTCAGAGACTGTGAGTGTTTATGTTGCTTTGATTGTTGAGAACGTAATCTTTAGCTTCCATGCCGTGCATGCAAATTGTCTCATCTAAGTAACATATTCATCTACAGCTTAAGAGGCCAGTCATAAAGTGATCAAGTGTACTGGCTCAACTATTTGAAGCCAATGACCTGTGGCCTGATCTTGAGAATTATTGGCCAGTTTGACAGCTCAGTAATTACCTGTGCAGAACAGGGTGACTTTAAAGGTTAGTCTCAAAATATATCCAGTGAATTTGATTGATGTGTAACTCCCTCATCTAGAAAGTGCTTCCAGTTTTTCTTTTTTGTTGTATTGAAAAGTAGAAGAGGTCATAAAACCGTGTTCTCTCTGCTCATTAGCGCACAACTATGAATGCACAGCTGTTACGTTTATACTCTTGCCTATAAATGTTATGGGAAAATATGAATCATGGGTGACTTATGTGTAGCATGTAGAATTGGATTTTCTAAAGAGTAACTGACTTTTGCCAATTATTTCGTGTTAGATTATAAAATTACTGAGTGTAGCTTTTCAGGTGTGCCGTAGGGAAATGACATGTTATAAAAACAATGCAAATATTGCATTTGTGCACAATACAATCACCGTTTTTACGATGCCATTGCATTTTTCTATCATTCCTGATGAGCATTTGTGGTGCCATATACAATCCCACAAGCACCAAGTATCTACAGGAGGAAACATTTGTTGGAAAACCAATCTGAAGTGATTGCTGATGTTTGCTTAGAAAGGACCATTAATGCAGAGGTCTAACCATTGCCCGGCGTCCACTCATTTATTTCTGGCAACTTCTTCTCAGATCGATGCAATTTGCCAAGGGGTTCAATCTTATTAGAATTTGAAGCTATTGATCAACACCACGTTATCTACGTACTGTGTTGCATCTGTATTTCTTCCATTTCTACTTACAGCTCCCACTTCTGTCTTGTGATCACATAGCCTGTAATGAAAAAAATCTCATATTAGTTACTGTGGGGAGATTCAGCATGTGCTGCTTCTGCAATAAAAGGAGCCATAAGGTGGAGAGTGATTCTGTACATGCGCTCTGATACCACGGTACTGCCATGATAATATTGATTTTCACTTCCTTTTTCTTCCTGCCGGCAGGACTGGTGGATATATAGATGATTGCACATATTGGCTGATTGTTGAAATATTGCATTTTTTTGGACAGGATTTTGACTCAAGAGAAGAGCAGCGATCATACTCAAGACTAAGTTGTTACTTCACATTTTGGTTAAGGATTACAATGCAACCTGAGCCAGGTAGATGATCAGCATTTCGTCCTAGCATGTGTCCTCTTTTGTGTGCTTAGAAGTGAGAGTGCAACAGCCAAGTGTGGGCTGATGTAAGGACACAGTTTACGAGACAGCGTGAACAGCACGTATTATAGAGAAATTCCGAATATTGAATTTCTCTGAAATACAATAAAATAACGAATGACTAAAATGTAGAGAAGTTAGCATGTAACACTTCTCAAAAATGGACATATTTACCCTGGAGACTCCATTAGAGGCTATGAAGCATTGTTAATGTTTGAAAGCAGATGTCTTACAATGGCAGAGAGTCTCTTAGTGCTCTTGCTGTGCTGAGATATGGGAGTGTGTCATGGACAAAGAATCTCTGTTTGGCAGCTGTTAACTGGGTTTAATAATGGGCCACACAAGGAGCATCCTGGAAAAGTATCACAGTTAATGGACCCAGACTGCATTCACAAGCAGTTTGTTCAATGAATCAATGAAAGCAGAAATAGTGCGTCATCACATTGAAACATGCAGTCACCTCTCTGCGCAAATGACTGAATGAATGTTAAAGATGTTTTTGCATCTACTTCCCCTCTATCTGAGAAGCATACATCTGCTTATCTTTCATACTTGACTTCCATGTTGCTATTTGGAGTCAGAATCAGCAGTTCATAGGGAAGGCAATAAACCTTGTTGGTTGCACTGATTATCTGAATGATACCACAAAGAATATTCAAATCCTTTTCGGTTATCAAATAATGAAATGTCACATAGACACGATCTTCTGAATAACTTCGGTAACATCAACAAGGCAACTGCAGAGAAGTTGAAAAAGTGGTATGCAGCAATAATAAGGAAACTCATTAGGCTTCTTTGAATGGTTTGGGTGATACACATCATCTTTTTTTCAGTGACACTGCCAAAACAAATCAATTTTAAATCAACTATTCTCTGCAGTAACAATTATGTGGTGATATTTTTTATTTTTTTTTTTTGTCTGTGTGACTGGCATTTAATTATATTTCTGTGTTAATATTTCCCCTCCCTCTTTCCATGCTCTCACATTCAATCAGAATTTTTTATGCTGCTCTGATATTTGGAAAAAGCAGTTGAATGTCATTTAATGACAATCTGGTGGGGTGACCAATTTATGTGGATTTTGAGTTGACAAATTAAATATTAACACTCAGTGTCAGGTTTGGTTCATACTCAGAAATACACGTGTGATAAGTGATGATTGTATATTGTACTGCCGAAAAAGAAAGAGAAAATAGAAATGCCAGCACCACTTAAAGTAAGATCTAGGGCATACAGTATGCGCAAAATTGATTCAAATTCTAAAGGTAGATACTGTAGATTGATGTAAATTCACTGCAGCAGTGTATGAAATTGGTGCAAATTGGATTTTGTGCAGCTAACAATAGGATTAAGGCCTAGGTCTACCAAAAGAAGCATGAAATAGCATAAATTGTCAGATATACGCTAACAATAGTTCATGCTCATTGCTGGGCACGATAACCATCTGTATTTCATATCCCCTTTGTCTGATATAATATAAAAAATAAACCATTTAAACACAGTCAAATAAGATGGTAGTTAAAGAGTTTGAAAGAAATAACAGAGGTGAGCAAAACATAAAACATGAAAGACCCAGGCTTTTTAGGGCGAGTTATGGACTGTGGAAAGTTTTGACTTCGTATTGAAAACTCCAGAAAACATACATTTGTGGATTTCTTAGTAAACAAGTGTTACAATACAGTCTTTTGGTGGCATTGTCATCAGCTCCTACACGTGTCATGAACACGTGAGATAGATCTACATATAAGATGACAAGTGACCAATAAATGGAATGCATATGCTTATACAGTGTATATATATATATATATATATATATATATGTGTATATGCACATATAGGGTCATGAGGGGTTATCTCAGATTTGGGAACATTGTGTTCAACAGCACCATCGTCTTTTTGAAGAATGGTGTTTGTCCCTTCAGTGGATTTTCAGAGAAATGGATAATCTATGCCAAGGAGTATGGAACGGCAATGATGAAGTAATATTTATGTGTAATGATGACTGCAAAATTTATTATTTTGCACTTTCACGTAAGTCAAACGTTTTCTTTGTGGATATCAGTATGAGCTTGGATTTCCTTACATTTTTCCTTCTTCAAGCTTTGCCAAGTTACCTTACGAGTCTAGAAAAATGTTCTACAGAATTTCAATAAGACTCAAGACTGGGCCAAACATGCAGGAGCCTCAGTTTAATGTCCTTGGCACTTGCAATGCAAGTTCTCCTCTCATGAATGTGCCTGTATCTGACCCTCTTCATTACAGCCATTATTATTACTGCCCCATTTTCTGCCTCTGTCCCTCTGAGGCAGACACAGCGCTTTGCTTAGCGGTTCCATACATAGCACTCTGCGTCACACCTCAAGAGTTTTACTTTGCGAAAGTCAATATTCACCACTTTACTTAGAAGATTGGCTTACTTTGCTATTCATTTAGGAATAGGACTGGATCTTGGTTGTTGACCAAGAGCCAGGTTGCTGAGCTCAGTTTGGTCAGATGAAGAGCTTTGCAAAGACTCTCTGTAGTTCCACATTTCTGGCCACTTCCAAATAACAGCTCCTTCTGTGTTTGTGTGATCCCCAACGCTTCAGTAAATATTTGATGGCTTCTCCCGAAGCTTAACTCTTGTCAGTATAGATAGTCAGGTTTACAATTTACAAACTGTATACCAAACCATGAACTGTGGACTTTCTTTCTAACATGATCTAATCCAGGCAACTGACAATCAAGGTACAGCATACTGTACGGATATCTCAATTGCATTAAAACATTATTATTATTTTTTTAAACAACTACCTTCAGGTTCATGTCAAATCTTTTTTTGAGTTATGCATTATCTCCAGTAACATGGAAAAGAAGAGTGCGTTATTACTGTTACATTAGTATTTTGTCACCATTGTTTTGGCTTTAATCTTGAGCATTATTAAAACAGCAAATAGCTTTTAAACTAAGAAATGCTCCCAAAAAGTCAAAATGACTTTATCATTATTGCCTTGAAAAATGTAATTTGTTTGCTTTTGTCGCATTTCCTGTCCTATTCCCTTTAAATGTAAAACAGTTTGAGAGTTCCATGGATATCATGTCGCGAGTACCTACCTTTATATCTTTGGTATAAAAAATAAAAAAATCTTAATTTTTACTGAGAAGTTAAAAATAAATATACAAAGATACATTGACTACAGCCCAGTAAGGATAGAACATATGTTAGTCAAGCTGGCTACACAGGTAAAATCCCTCACACTTAAGACTTGACCATCACTTCCCATTGGAAATGTGACATTTCTAAAGATATCAACTATGACTTCATTACAATCTATGTCTACACTACTGTTGGAATGATACTCATCAATTGTTAATGCGTTATGTTTTCCGTTGATTGAGATTATCTGCATTCTAGAAAAAACAAAAAAATGATGTAAAATGTAAATATGTAATATTATATAGCGCTTTTCCAAAACTTAGCGATCACTCAAAGCGTTTTACAAGACATGTCAGCATTCACACAGAGTCACAGGCTGCCATACAAGGTGCCACATGCTCATCAGTAGGTAGGTAAACATTCACTCACACACCGTTGGCCGTCGGGAGCAATTTGGGGTTCAGTATCTTGACCAAGGACACTTGGCCATGTTGACCACGGAGGCTGGGGATTGAACTGCTGACACTCCGACTGGCCACAGCCGCCCGAGTGTATTTGGGGCTGGACGTTTCAGGAACTGTAGGGGGGCGAGAAAAACTTTCAACCCCAAGGTTTACACTCTGTCTGAGTCTGCATGCCTATTTCAATCAAACTATCTATACTGGTTTTTGTGGATTCAGACTTAAAGCATAGTTAAATGTAAAGAAATCATCTCATCCCATGGCATCCTTCTGTAAGAGCAAAGAGTCAGTTAAGTAAAAATGGGTCTACATATTATACATCTGCATCTGCTTTATGTGTGGTTTTGAACATTTGCCCAGCTGTTTTTAGCCCATGAGGTTGGATTTAGTTTCACCACTAGTTGAAAATGTTCTTCATATGATTCATTGGGCTCCATAATTAACTTCCACTATAAGTTGAATTACTGACTGCAAATCCTTTCCTTTTCCTTTCCATTTTAATTAACCAAGGCTTAAAGAGAGTGGGAAAAGTGAGGGAGGGGAGAAATGAGAGGGAAAGAATGAAAGAGATCAGATCTTAAGTAACTGGCAGCCGCTTTGACAGAAAATTTAATTCATTTTCTTTTGAGAGCAATCAGTGTGATTTGAACTGATTAGTCCTAGGAAGATTTCTGAGGAAGCATCAGTTGGCTTCAAAAGCACTTTGTGTGTAGCATGAGATGGGCAGCACACGCATTTACACAGCCGAATAAAACAGATGCTTTCCATGTTCGGCATCTGTCACGTTTCAAGACTTTCCATGTGAAACCAGCGACTGTTAATCTTAATCGCCCTGCATCTTACATTTTGACGATGGATTAAAATAGTTCTGTTGTTGCTCCTGTGACTGGCTCCGCTCTTGTTGGAGACACAGCCAATCAGAGCCTACTATGTGGGCAAGATCAATGTTATTTTTACTTTAACAAGTAGCGTTCAAATCAGACAGACTGGATCTAACAATAGTTATGGTCAGGAAATGAATCCCTGCTCCGATCAATTAATGATCATAAACTGCATTTGATCAGACAATAAAACTTTTTTTTATTTCTTCCATTATTGTTTAAGAGAAGTGAGTTTGAAAGCTGTGTTTATTTTAATCTAACATAGCCCTACATGTGTGTGTACGGATCGTATGTTGTCAAAGTTGAACTTAAATGCGTGTTTCCCGTGAGAACTTGATGTGCTATAAAGACAGAACAAGTCAAGGTACAGTAGCCTTGATGTGCCAAAACACTGAGAAATGTCTTGATGCGGCAATCAGCGACGGCTGAGGAGGGTGTGGTTCTGCTCACACACTGGCAGTGAGTGTTGCCTATTAGAGCTGAGAGG
Source organism: Bovichtus variegatus (assembly GCA_943593645.1). Classification (NCBI taxonomy): domain Eukaryota; kingdom Metazoa; phylum Chordata; class Actinopteri; order Perciformes; family Bovichtidae; genus Bovichtus; species Bovichtus variegatus. Next base: position 2,373,795 of record CALSCE010009526.1, on the reverse strand, counting down.
CTGATACAGACATACTGATAAAAAAAAAAAAAAAAGGCCTGCATGTGATTGGACCGCAGTTCGTGATTGATAATTTGTTATATATAAAGTCCGTTAAAGTGTAACATCGCACACAAATTTAGCTGCAAATGTCATTTTCGTTACCCATTGAAGATTGTTGGTTAATACATAGATGTCAGTACCAACGATCTACCCCAGTTGTTCCAGGTGATTTCTTATAAAAAAATCCACTTTATTTGCTTCCATCAGGATGCAGGGTACTGCTGACTGTTGCCAAGATACAGGTGAACGAAAGAGTAACACACTTGTAGATGAGATATTTCACATAATTAGACAACTGCATTATCGCCATAGGTGTAGAAATATCGACTCTATCTACATTCTGACCCTAACCTGAAGTCTGGATTCTGCCTTGTCTGAAAACGATTGTAGATTCAACTGGCACAGATTTAAGATGTGAGGAGCTGTTTCTTCTGCATGTTGACAGAGAAGGATGCACCCCTGGGCACTTTCCCCTTGAAGGTGTTCCCGACATGACTGACTGTGAAGAGACTTCAGGATAGACCCAAGACATACTGGTGGGACAACACTTCCCAGAATACTCTGGATAAGCTCAGATCAAGAGGGGCTGGAGGAAGATGCTGAGTGTAAGGAATGACTGATCAGCTTGTCCTGCGGTCTCTGCCACTGTGTCCTGCATTGAAAGCTGGCAACATGTATGGATGAATAGGTAAGCTGTAATTTACATATTGTGTCAAACAGTCAAAAAGGTCTTTGAAACTAAAGACAAGGTGCACAACGAACAACATAAGAGAAGAACAACTGATGCAAAAGAAATAAAAGACAGTAATGGCCCTGGAAATGTTTGTTTTTTTATACATTAAGAAAATGAAGGCATTTCACACTTTCACACACAGAGAATGAGCCTCTTAGATGTGTGTACAGTCATATCAAGAAAACAACAAATAATCGTTACAGAACACGAATAAATCAAATAAATATGATCCTATGCATTTCCTGTAAGAGGCGTGCAATTCAATTATCCACCCAGGTCACAATTTTAACGAGTATACTGTCAAACAATAATAGGTTCCTAATGAACTTCGAATAATGGAGTATTGATTCAAACCAGTGCAGCGATTTCAATTAGAAGTTGGAACATGAGAGATGAAATGCCAATTGACACACTATCTCCATCATTACCAGGAACATTTTTTAACAAGGGAAACACAAAGAAGCAAACAAACTGAAATAAAATACCATAAAGTCATTAAATACATAGCGATAACGATGCTTTGCCTATTACTATCAGAGCTCTGCACAAACAACACCCATTAACAGAGCGTTGTAACCAATCAATAATTAGCTCGGAGATGTGTATCCCTTGTTTCAGAAGCCCCAAATGCGTATGAAATGGTTACGCTCAAAGTTAATTGTACATAGATTGCAGACATGGAGTCAAATGGAAACAGAGCACCGGAGACAACAAATTTACATGAGTATCGGCTTAATTTCCATTTCAAGTCACAGTTTTAGTTATTTAATTATGGGGTTTCTTTGTTTATTCATCATTTAGTTTTCTGTCATTGTCATTTTCTCATTTCAAACAGCGTTAATCTCGTGCAATGATTCTTAATATAATAAGCCAGATTTGAAACACAAATTCCATATGGTGCACATGAATTATGTGAACATATGCGTTGTAACGCAATACGCAGATTATGTGACGCTACAAATTAGATTATGTGATTACGTGATCATGTGATTGCACATAACACAAAGTGGACACAGCATCCCCCATCGGTCACATGAGAACATTAGAAATTGGTCAAATATATGCAAGTAATACAATTTTATTTCAAGTATACATTTAAGAAGCTGGACAAAACACTAACATTCATAAGAGAATGGCAACATATAAACTGCTAAAAGTAATTTTTTTAACATACACAAATCTACAAAATCATTTCTCTTCTGCATGTGATCGCTTTCTTTCCGAGTTCCCATACTATATCAGAATTTCTTGAAAAAATAAACTAATAAATACTGGAAAAAGTACATGCCACTTTATGCTCTGGTAGTTTTTGATGCATCAGGTTACTTCAGCAATGATAAACCAAGAGCATGCAGAGAGCAGGACCTTTGTTATATGTACCTATAGTATTATGATGTGTAAACCCAGTATGACGTCCTGCCGTTTAATAAATTCATACAATGTCCAACCATGTTACATACATTTTTCTGAATATACTGTATACTGTACATTAAACAGGCCTTGTCTCTGTGCGATGTGGAGAGTTATTTTTAATAGACGGGTAACCTAAAAAGTAGATTAGCCTCAAATGTAGATGCAATTCTACTTGTATTAGCCTTGTGTGTATTTGTATTAAAGGTATCCAGTAGATGAACCCTTTGTCTCTCCCTAAAGACCTGATTAAGAGATCCAATCACTGAGGATCAGAAAGTTACAATTAAGTTAAAATTGAAGTTCAGATTATCATCTGAATGAGATTTGTATTTAATGAGGTTTGGAAGTCATTACCACTCCGTATATAAGTGTGAAGAGGATTCATTTTTCATTCACCTGAAAACCCTTGAAAAACCTGAAGAGGGCTTCTTTCTTCCAATAATTGGGTCGAACTGACCATTGCTCTCTTCTAATTTAGTGTTTTGGGGAATAGGAGCATGCAGGATATGTGTCACAGTGACTTTATATAAAAAGGCTCCAATGGTCTGAGGAGAAGGAGAGAGAGAAACAATATTGTACTGTATTGATCTCTTTGAATTGTATAGTTGTTTCTATTGATATTCCCCGTGGTGCAGCATATAGGACAGCCTACATTTGGGAAAATGAATGCAGAGAGGCTGTATAAGAAAGTTTGTACACAGACTGATATTGAGCTTGGTCTCAATGGGTTTGTGTGTGTGTGTGTGTGTGTGTGTGTGTGTGTGTGTGTGTGTGTGT
>CALSCE010009526.1:2302976-2370820 GCA_943593645.1 Bovichtus variegatus | reverse complement strand
GTGTGTGTGTGTGTGTGTGTGTGTGTGTGTGTGTGTGTGTGTGTGTGAGGAGCCACAAGGGCATGTCTGTGTAGCCTACATCTATATTTTGATTCATGTGCTTCCAGCTTGTGCTCATGTGTGAAGCGATGGGAAGGATCGCTCACCTAACAAAATTAATTATTAGTAGATATTAACACTAGATGCAAGGTAATGTTTTAGAAAGGTACAAGGTTTTTAGTCTTTAAATGGGAAACTAAGTAAAAGATTGATGCCAAGAGACTTCAATGTATGCCATTTACACTTTATTTTATTAATTAATATTGATTCATCCTTCTTTCTTGCTATACCTATAGTTATTTGAGACTTTCCTAATCAAAAAAGCTAAAGTTTTACTATTTTTCTCTTAAAATATGTGACTTAAATACCAAAGGCTGGAGCGAATGTGCTTTTTCTTTCATTTTTTTTTTTTTTACCAAAAGGGAGACCTTTCCCTGACCTTAACCTCATAGATTTACTTTAGTTGCTCAAAGGAATAGTTGTGAAATACACTCATTCACTTTCTCGTGGAGAGATAGTCGAGACAAGAAGATTGATACCGCTTTCATGTCTAACGCTAGAGGGTAAATATGAAGCTAGAGCCAGCAGCCGGCTAGCTCTGGCACTTCACCTGTAACACGACTTGTCGGATTAAGCAAACGATACGAGACGTCATGTTTTCAAACCAATGCTAGCCTCATATTTGCTGTTTAAGGTGTAGGGTGAAATTAAAATAAGATTAATAGTTTAGCGTTTCCCCGAGAAACGTTTGCTTTCCCTCGTTGAATATTTCATGTAAAAAAAAAAAAAAAAGAAAAAAAAAGGTCAATGTAGTTTTTAGTTCAGCACCATGGAAACAACCACAACAATGGTTTCATAGAATGTCCTTCTGAGAAAATATAAATCATTTATTTCAATGAAACACTGTTGTCAAAGCAGGAAAGTCAGTAGGCCTAAATGCAGCGGCGTTACGCACGTCCATACATCGTGTCCACCTTTATTAAGTGGCCCGAAAATGACAGCAGGCTGCGACAGTTTGACCATCGGACGCCTACACACATCGGATGCTTGGTTATAACTCGATATTCTGCTTTTTTAATGAAGGAGGACGCATCATCTCCATCATTTCCAAAGAAGCGTCTCATGTTTTATCCTTGAACACACATTGCAGTGCGATCACTGTTGTGTAACTAAAACTACTTGACCATGTACGAGTAGAGGTACATAAGAACTATTGCAAACATAGCGTCAGACCGATCATAATCATATAAACGGTTTCAACAAAATCCATTTCTTTGTTTTCTAAACGCAATAGCTTCTTGGGGAAAGCAAAAGTTTTTTGTTTTTCTTTGTTACCTAGCCACTTTTTTTTTTTTTCCCCATCTTTCAATTTTTGAATGTTTAGAATAGATTTAATAGAATAGAATAATTATAATTGACATTAATGGACATTGTAAAAGTTGCAATCAATTCAGGAGGACGACTTTACGTCCACCTTCTCTAATTGAAACACTTAATCCTTGAAGGCACTTTGATTTTGTACCAGCTGGCAGTGGTCCACATAAACAGGCTGTGTATATGCATGACAGAGCATGCATATGCATTTCTGATGCAAGTAAAAAAAATGCCATTGTGCAGCTTCTGCGTTTTGTTTAATACTTGTTTCCATGAATGTTTTTTTTTTTTTTGGGGGGGGCGGTGTGTGCAGACACTCATATGTCACCTACCCTTTGTACTCTAACTCAGCCCCTTCCACCCACCCCTCCGTCTCACCCTCACCCTCACTCTCTCTCTGTGTCTCCCTCTCAGTGTCAGTGACAGGGTCTGTTACATGAGCAGAGTGCCAGCGCGTTTGATGCCAACTTCTCCCAGCTCCGGGGTTGTGGTGAGCAGCCCTTTATCTCCGGGAAACAGATGTGTCCGATCACCTCCTGGGGGGGTGGGGGTGGTGGTGGGGGTGCTGGTGTGGCCAGGGAGGGCGAGGAACGGGAGGAGACTAGCAGGGTTTATTTTTTTTCCTCCTCCTTCTATTCCAAAGTCAGAGTCATCCAAAAAAATGTGCACATACGCACACACACATAGGCACACACGGAGACACACACGGAGACACACACTCATTCTGAAACTCCCCAGTCTAAAGGGGATGGTGATTTATGATTCATGTATTAATTAACATACCCCACCATATTCCTAGGGAAGTGTTATGTTATGCTATGTCATAGTAATAATAATACATTTCATTTACATCGTGCTGTTTATGGTACACAAAGACATAGTATTAGAGCACCTCTCTCCTTTCTCAAACATTCCTTCCCTTGCTGGGAACAATGGGAATAGCCGCCGCGCTGACCTGTATGATATATTTGTAGAACCAAACTCTGTATTTGTTTCAAAATCCGTCTCCTTTCATTTGTCATTCATCGGCCTGAAATAGACTCTCCATCTCAGAAGATGATAGAAATGTATCTTCGCAGTGGATGACTGTAGTTCGCTCGAGGCCAAGCTCTGTTTGTGTTGTTTTACCGAGCAAGATAAGGCTGCAGTGCATCTACCAGTCACCGACACACTGGTCAAAGGTAAATATTACTGGCATGTTTACTTACAACATTTACTGGGATGTCTTTAAAGTCTGTTTCATTTAGGTTGCAGCAGTCATAAAATACACATGTATTAAGTCTTGCAAATCCTCAGTGTTCATCCGCTCTAACTTGAAACCTGTTGAGAAGGAACGGATGCTTCCTGAGCTGGCATTTGTTGATCACTATGCAACATGCATTTGCAGGAGTGTGCTTTATACCAGCAGTCCGCTTAATCACGACCTGAGGCTTTTACTACCTGCTTTTCATTCCCTTATTGCCATCTGGCAGCAGTGGCTCTGCTTACAGCATCAATTTCCTGCAATTAAATGTTTTCAATGGTATCCAAAGACTTGTCTCGTGTGGTTGTCATGCAAAAAAACGACCAGGTTCGGTGTTTTCCCTAAGCCAGTCAGGTAATGAATGCATCAAACACATCTGTTAATCTCTGAAAATGACAGTGCCCAGCGGAAAGTTCTATTAAGAGACCCACTAAAACCCCCTCATCAACGTCTTTCAGTGGCAAAGTAGAAATATGGAGGCAATTAAGTTGCACCTCTGAATATGGTGTATTCCAAAGAGGTGATATTGGAGTAATGTGCTCAAAATAAAGTTAATAAAATGTCTGCAGGTACCAGTCCAGTGGGGGGGTGGGATACTGATTAATAACCCATTCCTTTTTACGAGTGTATTCTTTATGAGTTATTATTTTAATTTGGTGCGGTTGGGATAGAGGTCTTCCCTTTTACACAGGGTGCCCCTTTCAGATCGAGATAGTTACTGAAGGGGCATTGCAAACACTTTTCACCTCAGGAGCTATCAACAAAATAAGACTTGAAAACATTTTGAAGGGCAATATCTCGCTCTGTAGGTTTTTTTTCAGTCATGGCGCCCTGGGTTACCTGTTTTCAAGGGCACGGTCATCCATGAGCAGAAGGCACCAGCCTTCCTTTATTGTTTAGAGTGAGCAAAAAGCTTAAAAGCCTTTAGTTTTGCTTATCTTTGGTCTCAGAAAATGGGCTATTCTACAAATATGAAGCCACGGCTCCAAAAATTGCTAATATAATGCATAATATGAACAATCACTTCCTGGACATTTCTTCTGAAATTGAAAGAAGAATATAAGAATATTCTTTGTTAGCTAAAAGTAAGCCTTGAGATTTCCTGTATTTTCGTCATCACTAACAAAGATATTGGCCGAACGATCGTGTAATGCATTTTCTACCCTTTGGGCTTGAATATCTACTTTTACAAATACTTCTTCTAATTCTAATACAACAACATCAAACTAAAACTTATTTTGGTTTGGGTTTGCGCACTTCAGTAAATCCAACGTTATGTATTTATTTAAATTAGGAGATTAACATAGCCACTAAGAATGATTCCCTTACAGTAACTGTCAAACAGCTTGGACTCTCAGTATTATTACACGCCATGTATTAGTGCCCTTGTTGTGGTGTTTCTGCGGTGAGCAGCTCGTCTTAATGTACCTGTTTCATTCGGCTAGGTTTCATTGGGCCTCACATTTGTCTCCGTCTCACATTTGTCTATGTCTCTTTATGTAACATTGTTGGACAAGTAACAGGAGGCTATGAAGACTGAGCTTGCTACCTAATTATTTTTCCTTTGAAAACAGCAAAAAAATCTACGATGTGAGTGACCTTTGGTATGCTGTGTGTGACGGTGTGCCTTGTTAAAACAGGCCTCCACCATTTTTCCAGCTATAAAACGAAAGGTGTACATTATTCCTCCCTTGATTCTCCTGCCGCAAAACAGACCATTCTATGTAATTAGCAGCAAAAACCATTTGCACACATGCTACACACAGTACTCACTGACTTTTTACATTCCAAGAAATAGGTTTGTGATCTCTGACCAGAAAATGAAAAGATATCTGAGAACTAAGACGCTAGTTTAGCATTAATAAGACGGCGTGTGTACAGTGTGCAAACTGCTTGATGTGGCATATTTGAATTTGAAACATAGAGTGCAGCATCCTCAATCAGCACACGATGATGAGTGAACAAAAGCCTTTGTCTAATACATTTATTGACATTCCTGATGATAATTTTCTCTTTTACACGATACAAAAAATTGCTCAGGTGCCCTGACCTTAGAAAACGTAGTCTGACTAGTACAGAATAGAGAAGAATGCAGGCAGATGACTGAAAATTAAATATCAAATAGAAATAATTATTTAAGTTTACCTTTGTCCCTAAGAGCAATAGTGGTCACTGAGGAACATCTGTGCTTTTGCCCATTCTCAGGTGAAAATCTACATCAAACAGATTTTAAAGAACCCCTGTCAAAGTGGGTTAGGGTTAGGGTTAGGGTTAGGGTACCTTTGATGCCTTTTGTGTGCATTAAAAAGAGTTTGGGAGTTGGAAAACTTGTGCCTTGCTTTACAGTCAGGTAGCATTTTAAAAGATAGAGAACTATACCAAAAAGTAACACTGCAGCCACTTTAATAGATGATAAATAAGATACAAACTTTATCCCAACTACCCCTTGAGTAATGTTGACAGGTCATTTCAGGATTTAGAAAATGTGCACAGTCCCTGACATTAATTCTCAGTCAGCTCCCTGAGTGATGCTACAAAGACTGGCATCCAAGCGGCATGGTTTGTTCATATAAACTTGTCAGGAGTATAATGTAATACTGATCCTGACTTTGCTGGTTCCCAGAGGACGACTGAGTAACTTCATATAGCGAAGACTTTGAAAATACCGTGCCATTGCAGGTGTGTGTTGAGAGGCTCTCGAACAACTCTAAGACTTGATGTACAATATCTTGTTGTAGTGTGATTCCTCTATGGGCTCACAACTTGCCCCAATCCTTCACCCAAGTAATGAGTCAGACATCCTTCTGAGTGTATGATATCACTTCGTAAATGACCACATGGACATGGCCGGCGGGAGCCTGTCGAAGGCTTTGACTACCTTGCCTCAGGACAATGAAAGTTGGACATATACAGCAAGTGTCTGTACTCTTGAGCTTGCACTTCTGCCAAACCCCTTCTGAGTGTATAAGGGCCCAGATCATTATGATGGAAGATTATGAAGGCCATTCCCATGCTGTGATTATCCTACAGTTCACAACAAGTCATTTTATACAGGTCAAGTTTCAAAGGTTTCACGACAATGAAATGGCTACTATGGGGACTAACATAATCACACGTGGGCTTAATGGATTCCTCAGCTTTCCAGACATACCCAGTGTGTATAATTCCAATACTGTTTAGCGACCCCAGTATGCAGGAATATTCAAATACTCCATTTTTAGAATAGGCGGAAAAAACACATTTGTATTACGTGCAAAAAAACTGCATAATTTTTGCATCAAACTGCATAGGATGAGCATATAGTGTGCATTGCTATAAAGGGGAGACTCGTAGGTAATCCAAGAACCCATTTTCATTCAGATATCTTGAGGTGAGAGGTCAAGGGATCCCTATAAATATGGCCATGGCAGTTTTTCACTTTGAAGCGTTATTTAGCCTACTTCCGACAAGAGAGCGTGACATTGTTGATACCAATGGCTCCCTTGGGTTTTTTTTACTTTCATATGATACAACTATAACTTTTATTTAACTAAAGTCAAATTTTAAGAGGATGACCTCATTTTGTTGCCGCTGATATCACTCGTCATCAAGTTTCTAATGTTTTATTGACCTTGGATTTACAACTCAAGAGCTTAAAAGTTTGTATTGAGGTCTTTTGTAATGATCAGTCAATGTAATCTCTGCCGGACAATTAAACATGCTGAATGTCAGGATCCATTCAGTGTACATTGGACAAAAGCAGTTTACATTGCAGTAAAGTTTTCTACAAAAAAGTGTCAATATTTCATCATAGTGAAAATATCCTTTTCAGTACGCCCGTTGCTTTTGGCTGTACAAAAGAGTGTTGTTCTGTGTCAGTGCTGTGTGCTGTAATGAGTGTGAGAGGGTCTTTTTAAAGATACCATCTCTGCCAAGAGGTGCTGACATGCTGGAAATAGAAATTGTTACTGTAAGGGCACATTAATATGGACACTTGAATTACTATGTCGGTGTGTGGCTTCCACAATTACTGGCAAATTAGCATAAGAACAGAAATAGCTCTAATGTGCCCTGCTGGGTGCAGAGTTAAGAATAGTTTGGGCCCAACACTCAGTTTATACTCTCGAGAAAAGAAAAGCCACACATTTACTTCCTATGAAGAACGTCCTTGCCCTGCTACAATGAATTTTAGAGAGTTAAAACTTGCCCCTCCTCCCCTTCCCAGTTACCAAAATAGAATTATATATTCTAGTGGCTCATCAAGAAGAAGTATGCTAATAGCAGTGCATGGTATCCTATCTTCTTCACCAAGCATCTCATCAGCATTCATTTGGTCAGTTGTTTAAACAGTAAAGGGCTACCTACACAACTCTTGTGTATAAGAGTGTAATTAAAGAAGGGCTCATGTGCAGTGCAAAAAGAAAACCCTGAGGACGTAATGTTAGATCACTGTGATTAAGAACTGAGTGCCATATGTCCAGAGCCTCCCGACCTGTCATCACTTTATTAACACTGTCCTCTAAACACACTAGAGGTCAAAACCACAGCGAGATACCCAATGACTACTGTGTAGCTTTAATAAAGTACACATTATGCCTCTAGTATCTTTTTACAGAAAATGATTATTTTCTTGTGAATACTGCATTTAACTGAGGGAGAGACTGATAGCAATCGTTTTGTTTACAGTAGATAATAATTACTACTATTACTACTACTGCTACTACTGATAATATAACAATAGTAATAAAAAATAATAATGACATTTAGAAAGAGCTGCCTTGAAGTGCACATCTTTTCATCTGTAAGGCAAACTGTAGCTGGAACCATTAATGGATGTGTGTAGGGGTGCCTTGAGAAACAATAATATTGCTTCCCAATAACCTGTGTGCCTTGAGTCAGGGTGTGTTAGAATTGATGAGGAAGAGAAGGATATCTCGCTGAAGAGGTTACTGCAAAGACCAATGCTTTCACCGTGGGCAATCAACCTCACAATGGCAGAGAGTGATGAGATGTATAAGAGTGGGCAGTCTCTTAACAACCCATAGAAATTCATTTTTATACAGTCAGACAGGGAACCACAGAGGCTAAGGAGACCGAGGACCTGCATGCCCAGATCCCTTGGGGGGTGATGAGCCAACTGAGTCTGAAAGAGAGAAAACATTGGCTGACAGCACAAAGAGAAGACTGTTTGGAAAAGACAGGAGGAAAGAGAAAGAGTTGGGTGGAGAAGAAGGAGACATGGAGAGATAGAGAAAACAAATAAAGGTAGAGCAAAGAACAATAGCGCTGAGGAGGAAAAACGCTTTAACTCACTTTGCAATCAGTCATTTTCACACATTCATCGTTTTGGAGCTGCTATTCAAACTGAGATAGTTAGCATAGTTATCACCGTGATATCCACCTTTGTACACACAACAACCACAATCCCAGTGTTACAATGGGAGGGAGGGATCCTTTTCAATTATCACCACATTTTCATCATTACATATGGGAGTACATTTGTGCTCATTACTCTATTGGTTCCTTGAAGTGTGCAGTGGTGAATACATTTTCTTAGCTTTGTGGGGATTCATTTATTTTAATTTCGCCCCAAATCTTATTTCTGTCAAAGTGGTGTCGCTGCAAAACTGCTGAAATCTAAATTAAGACTAGACACAAGAAAACCTGATATATATGATTGAAAACCTGTGCACTGCTCCTCTATCAATTACATACTCAATGGCGTGGTGTCTTTGGCACCTCCAGAATTGCTTTAATTCATGTTTACAGGCTGGCTGTTTACATGAAATGGCTTAAAGGCTTTCTCTCTCATTTGCCTGTGGTAAATGACTCGCCATCTGCTTTGGAGTCTCTATATCTTTCAAATGCACAAACAAGACCCCTTCGCTCTGATACTTATACAATCAATAGTTGAGCACCAACATGATTTACCCTTGGGACGACACTCCCAGAATTTGGTTCCAGTGCATTTTATTGCACTGGGAACAATCTAGTCATACGTCCCACCATACCAGGAGAGAAAGTCAATGTAATAGCTCCCTTATGACTCCCTCATGTCCCTTATAAGAATTCAAGGAGGTTGCTTTACCCTGCTTTTTTATGCTTAATGTGAATCTCCTGCCGAGTCCTGCAATGATAACCAAAAAAGGTTTACAAGCACTTTGCAAGAGAGGAGCTGTTTTATAGTTTGTGGATGCTGTTTTTTCGGCCATTGATTTTACCTCTTAGATTACTCCCCATGGAAGATGATGTTGTAAATCCAAGTATGCTTTAATAACATACACCTCAAGGTGTCCCTGCAGTGTACACCCAAAGAACTGGAGGACTGAGAGCGGTGCATTGTCACAATTCACTGTTGTCACGAGCACTTTAATTCAGATATGTTGACTGTTACTGTGGGTAGGATATATATTTTCCGTTTTATTTCATGCAAGTCAGATGTTTTATTCAACGTAGTCTGCCCCTCCCGCCTTATCTGAGACGGACCAGCATGTGTGTGAAAAGGGCATTTCATCCAGATGTGTAAAAACTTGCCCCCACATACTAAGTTTTAAATATCGATAGGAAGGCAAGTTAAAAGGGAACGTAAGCACTGTTAATAATTCATGTAGGCGCACTCCATTAACTATGCCACAGTATAGGCCTAAGGGCCATTTTAGAGTGGGATGGAGGAGAGAGGTTAGCTCATTCCCTGATTAGCTAAGTGCTGTGATCCCATGAATCTCTTAGACTAAAACTTACCTGTAATTATGAGAATGGGGAAAACAACCTGATGTTTGGCATATACTGTATATGGCACGGAAAATATACTTTTGTTTGAGATTTTACTGTGAATGTCAACTTTTGATCTAAAACAACTAGGATGAACTGCATCCACAGCACCTCTGATTGGTGATATACCCAACTGATTTATCATGTCCAAATATCATTATGTTTATTTCATGATAAAGATTGCTACCTAAATCAACGAAGATTTAGGGAAAATGGGTACTTGATTTTTGTTTTCAATTGCCAGTATTTAGTGTTTAGTATTCTCCCAGTGTTTCAAACACGGCATATCAAGGTCATGGCCTTGCTTTTATTACTACAAAGAGTGTAAAAGAAAAGGTAAGTATTGCAAATTTCATTAGTTGTCATCACATACAGCACAGTAACCAAAAAAAACCACACTACCTTCCATACAGAAGCTTTCTCATTCTGTTGCTTTCACATTTCTTTGTCAAAAGCCCCCAGTTGGGTTAATTGGCTGGGCAGCCCTGCATCAAGCCAGGGTTATTGATTCACGCCTCCAGCTTCGACTGCACCTAATCATTTAGAAATTACATTTTTTTAGGCTAAAAGCATCAGTAACATGCTACGTTTCTGACAATGTCTCACAGCACTGTAGTGATACAGGGACCTTAAGGCCTGTCAGTGGGAAGTGTTGTCTTAGCTTCAGAACACTACAGGCTCCAGAGTGAATGTCAAGAAAATAGCCAGCAGAGACCTCCAGCTCTCCCAAGCTGGAACTCATTGCCCCCTACACCCTTGGCTGGGTGAGTTCTCACGGAACAAAGCTAGTCTCTGGCCGACCTCGACAAGTACTCTATTTCCAGATCTACTGGCCCAGATGATGGCTTTTTCCACATCAATGGGCACAGTCACAAATATAGCAATCCAAAAGGTGGAAGCAGCAGTAGTGGTAGCAACGGCAGTTAGGGTAGGTGGAGTGGAGAGGAAAGGAAAGTACGAGGGATGCAAGCAGTGGCAGTAGGAGAACCGCAGAGGAGGAGTGAGTCACCCTCAGCAAGGGCTCTCCATCTGGTCAGTCAGCTGACTTGCAGCCCATTACATTTAATCTTGTCCTGGTGTAAATATCCATGCCATTGTGAAATGTGCAGTTCAGAAAACATTTTTTTCTATTAATCTTACAAAAAGAGAAAAGGGACTTAATATATTGGATGCTTACACCATAGTGATCTCTGTGACCTCTGTCTGCTGAGACAGAAAACAATTGTTCCCCTCTCCATGGATTTAATGGGAAATGTTGCGGATAGAGTGACTGTGCTACTTGCAATGTAAAGAAAACAGTAGAGTTGGATCTGAATAAGCAATTCAACTCTGAAACTGTTGATCTGTAACAGTAAATGTCATAAGACATTTGACTCAAATTGCATTACAATCATACAAAAGTTGTGCTTATTATTGTTGCATTATTATTGTATTGCTACAAGTACTATAGTAATGGGACACTAATGCTGGGCATCTTCTGGTCATTTATCATTGCAATCAAGGCTGGGGCTTTTAGATTCACTCTATTGATATTCATACAATAAAGGATATTGAGAAACCCAAAAAGTAATATGGTTAATCTGCACTTAAAACTTTTCAATGCACTCAAACAATATAGCCGTATCCAAGACCTAAGCAGAGTCTGATTCTCCAACCCTCCAAGTCTAAATGTTTCAAATGACTCTTCATCTCGACCCTCCTTTCCAACCTGCCTCTAACAAATCTGAACATGTATTCATGAGAAATCTCTGGGCCTCTTATTCCATCTTTTTTCATGCAAAGACAAGAAAAAACATACAAATGACTGATGTTCGACCCCACCCTCTGCTTGATAAATTGTATCTTGTATTTTAAAAATCTTCACTGTTTTTTATTTAAGTGGTAAAACAAGTCCAGATCAGTCATGGCACTTTGAAGGATTCGGATGTCGTTGGATGGCTGCGGTTGACATGGCTGACGAGAATGGTGCCTTTGGATTGGTTGACATGTTCAGTGGGTCAGATCGCCAACAAAAAGTGTTTCAACTTACAAGGAAGCACACAACTACGCAAAGTATCGACCAAGGGGCTGGAAGGAAGTACCAGAGCCAGGAATAGCAATGTTGATTGCTCAGGGAAAAAAATGTCTGAGCCCCAAAGCAAACATCAATTAAATTGTGTTAGCTGTGGGATTCTGTAAGTTGTCATGTATTATGATCAAAATCTATATCTATTTTTTAGTTTAAAAAATAAAGGGTCTGGATATTGGATTATTATGGTGACAACAGTGTTAGCAGCAGCAGAAGCTTAAATTGAATTATGAATGGGTGAGTTCATTTCCCTGCCAATGAACTTCATATGTGAGTCCCTTTGGAGGTGTACCGGGCAGGAAGCTGGAGGACATCTTGGGACCAAACTCTGTAAAGAGACCACATTTCAAAGTGCTGCTGAGATCCATACTTCGAGGATTTTGCCGGGGAAAAGGTTAACTCGAACCCAAAAAAACGCTTAAAAACAATTTGATCTGGTACTCTCACATCTAGGATCATTAATTTCATGGCGTCTCTTGACTAGTCTTAAAAATCCATCTGACACAGAGGAAACACAGACTGATTATAGTCCACGCAGTAGTTATTTTAAGTGTAGTAATTATTTTGATAAGCATCAGAGTAATTGGCTTGAGATAAAGGCAAATGTGAAGTGAAGGAAATTAAAACCATGGATGGAATAAATATTGAAACAAGTTGATGCTGATTGTCAAAGCAAAGCATATTTTCTTCATATTTGTCTGTGAAAGAAATTGTCGGCAATAATACTGCTCTCGTATGTTGACCCATGCCACCCCCCCTCCCCCCGTTTTTTATTCTATTGCTATAATTAGAATTGCAAAAAATACAAAAAAAATCACATTACAAATGCAAGAAAGTCTTGAAATCAGTTGACATGAGGCAACATGTTTATACTCTCATGTGAATGGTTATCTGCCTGGCACTACGTAGGCCATCACTAAATCTCTTTACTATTCCTATTTAAATCTGCACACATTTGAATGCTGAGCTTTCAAATTCTTGACCAATTACTGCTGATTTCTACAGCGTTTTGTTCTCCATTTACAAAACTTAACTCCTTTTTTTTGCCAATCCTTCAAACAAAAGAACATCTGTTTGTAAAGAGGATTTTCTACAAGTTAAAAGAATTAAAGACTATTTAAAGATATAACGTTGTCTTCTCAGCCATCAAGCTTTTGTGGCAGGGGATCCCAAACTGTTGGTAGTGTATGTTTTGGTGGAAATATACTGTCATGCAGTTGCAAAATATTCACTGTTTTTAAATTGGATACTCCTACAATGTCTGGATGAATCTAAAGTAATGTCAAGGTTACACAACAAAACACCATCACAAATGTGTTTTTCTTATTATTACTTCACTTGGATGTTCTTCGCTGTGCATAATGATAGAAGTGAATTTGCCTGTTTTATTGTTACTGTACAGGATTTTGTGACAGCACAAGTAGTGTGGAGGCAAATCATGTTCCAATATACAACTTACACAAGTGCAATTAGGAGAATGGACGTTTCAGTGAAGTAGGTCAGGGGTCCCCTACCACGGACCAGTACCGGGCCGTGGATCATTTAGTACCGGGCCGCACAGAAATAATAAAACTTACATTTTTTTGTGTTGGTAATATTTATTGTAAACATTTTTATGTATTATATTATACATATTACAATCTAATGATAATGTAAATAAAGTGCATAATATAAAATTGAATAATTACATTTACATTATATATATAATGATTAAATAATATGTTTTGGCACTTTTTGCAAATTGTCTTGCATGAAGCTGGTCCGTAGTGCAAAAAGGTTGGAGACTGCTGAAGTAGAGGACATCACTTGTCCAGTAATTAAACTTAATAAACTAAATAAATACAATTATACAAAAGAATAAAAACAATATCATAGCATCTGGACTTTTTAACAAGGTAGAAGTCTTTAAAACTAGGTAATTTAACTTTTTTGTGAAGACAATTTCAGTGCCCAAGGGCAAAACTGTGTTCGCCAAAGGATGGGGACATTTTTGTTGACTGACAGAGCAAGCTGGTTGCAGCTTAAAACCAGAAACAAATTATTAATAACACCAGAGTGAATCAATATGTTCTAAAATGTGTCTGGAGGGGATCATTCAAATGTGTATGCTACCTTTTGCGTGTACTTAGCAACTATTTCCTGCTCTGGCACTCAACATTACCACTGAATATGATCACCTTTTTTTCTAGTCAGCATGATCCCCAAAATGTCACTACTAATGCAAAGTAGTTGCATGTCAACAGGTTCTCTCCGTCTGACTTTCTGTATGTTTACACCGATAATCAGAATCAGGATTTACTTCATTCTAAGCACCATAATGGTTGTTGGTTTGCTGATCAGGTGAAAAGGTGGTGGACTGATACTTGGATTGGTGGACATACTGTAGTAGCCTTAGGCAAAGTTGCTAGAGTGAAACTTACTATGTGGCAGCCCGCACACAATCTCAATGCATGCAAACCGCTGCAGTTCCAAGTCTTTCTAGTGGAACAGCTTACTATGCATACGAATATTAATGTATGGAAATACTGGTATGCGGCTACTGAACCAAAACCATATCTGAGTGTCTGGTGTAGAAATGCTAATAAAGAGCTAGAGGGGATGGGGGAAATCATTTGTGATGTTCTATATTTGAGAGTTAGAGTTAAGTGTATGGAGTGGATAATCTGGAAATGATTTCTATTATGTAAATCTGGATGAACACAAGTGGCATGAACAACTCACCTGCACTCTTACGTTGTCTTTACATAAACAACATCTTCTGTTCATGAGATGAAAATGAAATTAATTCAATTAAAAGGCATTTATTTGCCACTTCTGCAGAGCCACCTCTAATTAATGTACCTGCTGTGTAATTGTTCAGTAGGGATAAACGGAACAGGTCTCATTTCCATTAATTAGCAAGAGCAATGTAATGTGGAAACATTTTATAAAGTCAGTAGCACGCAATTATTCAGCAAACTCATATCCAGAAGATGGAATGATGTCAGAAAGCAGCTGTTCTCATGACACTGACATAAGGCTCCTATTTGGACCTTTAATCATGTCTGACCAATATAGCCATTGTTCCTTATCTGATATTACTGTCAGTGGGCTTATGACGTACCAACTAAGGCTTGACAAAAAGATTAAAATAAATCGAACATCCTCTTCTGCCTTTACATTTGGCACATCATGAAGGCTGAATATTTTCCCTTAAACTATTCCTGGATCATTGCACCCCTTCTCTGGTCCATGATGGATTAGATTGTTATTGTTTGGCTAAGACACAATCTTTCAAAAAAGTTAAGATAGATAAGATAAATCCTTTGTTGTGTTCCAAGAGGAAATTTGTTTTTACACCCCGCAGTTTACATGGCAATATTAAATATTGAATATTTAAGAGCAGTAATACAAGACATAGTCAATTCACAGCACACAGACATGCATAGTCTACTTATTGGGCAGACAGGGTGTGACAGGACAGTTGAAATAAAGAGCTGTAGTAATGCCACCACAAGCTCCTATTTTGTTTTACATGTTTTAACTTTATGAAAACCTAAAATATGACATAAAGTTACCAGTTCATTAGATGATTGAATTTTCTATAGATCAGATACTCTGGAACAAATGTTGTTGGCCTAAATTGATTTCTGAGTCCTTTGTGCTCAAGTGAAACAGTACAATGCAGATCTGTATGTATCCAAGAGACGCAACGTGACATAGATGGGTTGAATCATCCTGCCAAATGCAGAGAAGGGACTCTATAGGAAGGCAAAGGGAAGATGAATCACTTCACGAGGGGGGAAGACTATTTCACTAGGCACCGAGATCTGGCTCTGAGCGCTAATTTTTTTTTGTGTTTTACATTAATCCCCGCTTGGCAGTCACCTTTGTGGGGCAAGCTTATTTGTTAGCATCTCCAAAAAAAGCACTGGCACTCCTTACATCAATACTCTCCAAGTTTTGTATTGAGAGGCATAAATGCAACAGTGAAAAGAGAGAGAGAGAGAGAGAGAGAGAGAGAGAGAGAGAGAGAGAGAGAGAGAGAGTGAAGCAAGATAATTAAAGCCAAACAGACAGGGAAAAAAGGCCTACAATGAAAAATAACTCCAAAACCAACACATCGAGAGGCTTGGCAATCACAGCCGGGGTTTTGCAGGCATCACAGACACCAGATCCGCTAACAACACTCTGGTCTGGAATAGTGTCACCCCGTGATTGATTCCCCCAAGCCAAGTGATAAGTTTTCTGGGGTAGGCAATCTGTGAAGAAACGAATCAGTTGAGGTGAAAGAAAAACAATGTTTGAACCTGATGCATGGCAGCCAATACTTTGACTAGTAACATTTGCTCTGGGGTCAGTCACCTTGGAAAGGCAATCTGCTGGGAACAACAGTGCTGACTATAGTGTAAAGTAACTGCTCTTACCTTGTTTGTGTTATAATGCCTCTTTTGGAATATCACCAACATGACACAAAACCTGATTTCTACTGAAAATGTATTGTTTGTTGATTTCACAACCAAGACATGTATTAGATTCCCCAGTAAGGATTACCACCATATCTCAGAAAAAATGCGGTTAGATCTACTTGCAATTTTTTTCACATTCCAAATTGAATTCTCAATGTTTTCTATGAGTCAGTCTGCCTCGTACGACTTCATCACCAAAACCAGGAGCTGTGGCCTACTTTATCCAGCTCTGCATGTAAAATATCCCCTGTTTATTTCACATGCAGCTCTGACCAGTCAGAGTCCAACTGAGACTATTTATGGGACAGAGTGGGCAGGTTTGTGGTCCAGTAATCCATCCCAAGCAATATTCATCATCACCTCTTATAAAGCACCGTGTACCAGATGTTAAATGCCGACATTCACT
This sequence comes from Bovichtus variegatus, assembly GCA_943593645.1. Classification (NCBI taxonomy): domain Eukaryota; kingdom Metazoa; phylum Chordata; class Actinopteri; order Perciformes; family Bovichtidae; genus Bovichtus; species Bovichtus variegatus. The sequence goes on along the minus strand of CALSCE010009526.1, from coordinate 2,354,492 downwards.
CCCTCGTGCTCTAACAGGAACAAAATTAGGACCAGAGTAATGGGGCATGCAGGAGCAAGAGGTACTTTCATTTCCTTATTTATCACTCTAAAACCAGTAGCGATGATGAAAAAGAAAGAACCTTCAAAGAACTCGAGAATATCACTCAGATTTCCAAACACAGAGACTCAATCTCAGCTCCAGGCAGCAGCAATGGTAACGATCACACATGAGTATATTTGGCTATCACAGTCTTCAAGCATGTGAAAGACAGACTGTCCCACAAACAAATAGGCACAATAAGGAGACAGAGAATGCTGGAAAGGGGATGTAAGGTTGGTCTTGAGGGCTCATTACGTGGTATAGGGTGACAAGGTCAGCTGACGGGTACCAGGGGAGAGAGACGTGGGGGGATAAGTGACCTGGAAATGGATATAGGAAGGACCAGGGGATAGAGGGGTGCACCAACATTGATTTATTCAGAAGCTCATTAGCGGAGACAGGCCGGGGCATAGGGGAACAGGGAGTTCACCCTCATCGGAGCTCATTACACACTGCAGGAGACTGACCCAGCCTGGGCCAAAGTGGCACTCATCAGGGTAACATTGACGTACTACCTTTACCCAGAAAAAACCCGACTTGGCTTCAGTCCATGCTGTCTGTAAGAAGTCTCATGTGTCTCATCTGTCTCTCTAACACACACACACACACACACACGCACACACATTGGTGCTGTCTCGTTCATTTCTCAATCATTATACCTCACTCTCTGTCTATGTCTCTGTGGGTTGACTGACATTCAGGGGAGCACTATGATCTTCCTATGTTCACATCACACAAGATGAACTTAAACACATGAAGCAATGCTGGCACAGCTGCTGGCATGGGGTCCGACATCATGAGGAGGAACTGCGGAGCGTGAATACATTATCTTTTACCAAAGGAGGCACTAGGGTATTGGCTTGAAGGGAGTGACTTTAAAACATATATTTTTTTTTAAAAGTACATTGTGGTTGTTGTTGGCAGAAATATAGCTACAGTTCAGGAAACTGGTAGAGAGACAGCCCATGCACCTTTTGTCCCAGAATTCATGTGTGAGTGATCACCGCATCCACAGTGACACACTGTGTACCTGAACAATAGCATTGGCTGGGTGGCTAAAAGGGAGCCAATTATGATGGAGTTGGGGTATCTTGCTGATAGGAGGCGAGCCAATTAAGCTGACAGAGCTGAGAGTGTTGTGCATGGAGAAAAACTAGCAGGACCTGCTAGCCTCGGGAGCTACACAGAACCAATGGGGGGGCTTGCACTCACTTTAGCCCACTCACAAGCCCTTCTGGGGTGTGAAGTGACATCACACGGCTCCAAAAGAGCACTCCTTTAGCGCTGGGGGAAAAAAAAATAAAAACGACAGTTGTGGTCCAGGTGCGAGTTTTGCTTCACTATGTTTGCTTCATATCTGTCAGCTGTCCTTCAGATTGATTCAAGATCAGCCATGCACCATTAATTAGTTAGAAATTGAGTCCTATTAAACAAAACAACTTTGTCTCTTCCCCCTCATCTCACCGGCAGAGTTATATGAGATGTTTTCAGGGAGATCTTACCGTCAGATCTATTATTCATCTGGGGTGGTTTTTCTTTCCTAATGACATGATAAGACTCCAGTGAAAAAGAAAAATGCTCATTAAACTATCATCAATTGAAAATAGATCACACCTTTAAAGAGATGGCTAAAAAAGAAAGTGGGAGTGAGAGCGATGTTAAGCAGGGGAGACGGGAGTGACTGTGGGAGTGAAGTGAGACAGGGGGAATTGTGTGTGTGTGTGTGTGTGTGTGTGTGTGTGTGTGTGTGTGTATGTGTTTCAAGGACGGGATTAGATATTTTAGGAAGGCGAGAAGGAGAGAAATAGGTGCTAACCAAGACATAATTAGCAGTCATTTAGGCAATGGTCATAAAACACGAAGCTGGCATTAAAACGCACAGCTTTGCAGATTACTGTTCAGTTTCTGCCATACATCCTTTAATTAATTAGAACCCCTAAAATCAGGAATGAGGGATTAACAATGATGCATGCATGCTTGGCCAGGCTTTCCTTTTTCTTCATCTTTGCTTTTCATGCATCTAATCCTTGACGTCAGAATTCACGGATCGGTCTAAATTAACTCTTTGACTCATGAATGATATATTCTTCTTCAAGGGTTTGTCAACAGGAAATATCTAATTAATCCCCAGCGCTCATTTTCTATTCACATGTTTTCAGGCTATCCCCAGTTTCTAACATTAATGTTAGATTAAATAATGAGTTAGAGCACATTTTCACTTTTGCAAATAGCATATGTATAAAATGTATAAGAGGAATGGAGCAAGTTAGACTTGCAAGTTTGCAGCTCAAGGTCAGACAAATTGCTGACTGGTGGCAGAAATTAATGATAAGTAATTACAGATCTCTTGAAAGCTTCGAGGGATATGTTTCGAATGAGAATGTATATAAATTAGATTGACTGATTCCTTCTCATGTAAGTTCATAAAGTGAAGGTGAAGGATAGAAAAAAGTTGGGCCTGTTTTTTGAATTTTCTCTCACACTGCCATTCTTTCCTCTTCTAGTCTAGGTGCAGGGATTTAACAAGTAGATGCCTGAAAAGCTTTGGATCAGCGTTAGCTAAATAGATGAGTTGGCTTTTCACTATCAGAATTGCAGCTAGTCATGCGTTGCGGTGCAGTGCGAGCATGCAGGCTATAACTTGTCCTGGGCTCTGGAAGCTGCATGATCAGTGGTTATGGAGCACTGCCAGCGTGGGTCGATCAGGGCAACTAATCTGGGTTAGGAAGTTATAGATTTGCGGTCTCATAATAAAGCCATCCTTGGCCAACTTGCCGAGTGCTGTCACTGAAGAAATATGTTTGAGAAATGAATTGAGTGCAACCCTTTTCATGGGGGACAGTCCCAATTGTGTTGAATAGGAAAAGCAAATGAACAGTGTGTGGATTTGTAAAGACGTGTGGTCAAGCCTATAAAGCTCTGTGTGAAGTTTAAGCCTGTGTGAAATAGAACCTCCAATAATGCAGGAAGCTTTACTGAGTGTGCATCATACAGTAATGCTATGCTCCACTCTCACTGCTAAGTGCATCCACCGTCTTCTGGTGTTGGCTGCTGAGCAATTCCACATCAACAGCTGAGAGTTAAGTGCCTTACTCAGGAGTGCAACTTATTACTGATTCATTTCACTCGCCATTTCACTTTGTCAAGAGTTTCTGGTTCTGTCTTGGGGATTTATTAGCAACTAACTTAACTAATATTTATGTTGTTTGTTTTTTTTTGGCACAACCATCTTGGTCGGTCTCCATGGGTTATTCTTATTTTGCCCTGAGTACATATCCACTTCACAAAGCATACTTCTGCCCCAAGAGCTTGGAGCAAATCGGGCTCCCGAACTGCCAACTGTTGTAACCAACACAGAGCCTGAGCTGTCACGCACAATCACATGTGAAACGGGACACCTGCCATAGAGAGATTGAGAGACAATGAACTCATATTTGTACCACCCAGGCACTGTTCTTTATGCAAAATGAGACTTAGAATGTAATTCTGTTGCAATGTGTAATTCCGAGCCACCTGCTCCAGATAAATAGGGGGCAGTATTTCACCTCCACTGCTGGGTCCATACAATCTAGATTTGTCAATTTAATTCATCGGTCTAAACAACACTGCTATCTTACAATCTTCACATGGGGCTTGGATATTTGTGTGTTTACTGTGGCACTGGGGACTGTACGGTCCATGTCACGCTATGTTTTGATAGTTTGTGTGTTGGCTTGGGTCCGGCTCGGATTCGCCCGGCGAATATCCCAGCACCGGGAGTCACAGCGGACTGATGGAGCGCTGGGTCTAACCTGTGCAGCGGCAGCAACAGAAGGTTTGATGATCCGGCGGCTGAATCAAAATACTTAATTTCTTAGTTGTGACTCCAAAATCAAATCATCAGTTCAGTTCAGAAAGAAATAAAAACGAGAATGCTATCACAGAAGCATTCTACAGCAGCTAATTATAGAATTGAAGGGATGCTGTAAAGACGACTTTTTTGTGGAAACTCAGATAAGCAATCAAGGTGCTTTCCGTTTTGAGGATGACTCAAACTTGAGAAGTGGGAGAAGAGAGTAGTTTTTATCAGAAAATAGAATAATGTTCAGTCCCTGAGTGCTGCTGGACTTCCAGTCAAAGATTGTGCGAAAAGTTATTTTGTATTTTTTTCCCCCAGGATATTGATTTTCAACTAGTTTGCTTCAGCATTCTTCTCACCAACTTAATTTTACAAAGTGTGGACAGGGAAATATTGCTAGGAGTCCAGTAGACCTGACAACACGAGCAGCCATCACACATTATACACCTTGCACGTCTCTTGTACAAAGAGAACAAACTGCACAATGCTCACTTTGCAGTTTTCATCATGCCTCAGCGTAACTGTCTTTTTCTACTCCTGTTTGCCCTCTTTAAAATAATTTGACTGGCACCTACAGTGTCTGCACAGGTGATAGTTGCCTGAAAAAAGGCCAAATATACAGAATGATTTTTTAAGCTTACTGACGTAAAATCATCGGGTTTTTTTGCAAAGTGAAATTCAATATAGCTATTTCTTTTCTTTTCTTCTATTCTTTGGAAGAGATTGGGGATGTGGATGATCAATGGTTACCCCGGAGGGGACCTGTGTCTCCATGTATGTGGTCCGCGCTTGCCAAGCCCTGTCCCATTGTAATCGTACTGTAGTGTGTGCTGGAGTAATTTCTTAAAGAGCATGCTACAATAAAATCAAAGCAATTACTCAAAGAAGCACATCATTCAAGCAAATTGTCCTCCACCAAGAGGCTCTGATACTTCTGCACTCACAGAACAGTGAGAAGGAAAATAATAGAGGTTGTTTCGACAAAAAAAACATCATGATGAGAAAAGAAAAGAAAAGTTTTAGACTCATTTCACAAATTTACCCCAGCACACTTTGCCCTCACATTTCTGAGCATGTAAATTGATGAATCAGGTCGACATTTATAATATTTCCCTCAATTGCACCAGGGCTGAACAAGATTAAATTGAAAGCTAATAAGACATGATTCAGTGTGCAGGCAGCCATTAAATTTCCACCTATTCATTGTCAAGTCAATTTGGCATCTGCAGTTTGTGTGGCAATTTCTGTCTCACATCCATCACTGGCTCATCCCAATCCAAGGCAACCATCAAGGGACAGTTCTAATTCGCTGGTCTAATTAAAAGATAATGCATTTCAGCATTCACAGATGTCAATGGAGTTCATGTGCACACCTTAATCACAAGATGACTACTCTGATGCAGTGGGAGACATTGACAGAGCTTCTTGTTCATTCGCCGATTGCTGCCCATTAAGGAGCTAAAAATTAGCTTACTCTGATGTACAATGGGGCTTCATGTCAAGGACAAAAACATTCACTCCACTCCACTCCCTTGGCTGATTGGTCTTACATTGAATACAGACGGGGAAAAAAGAAGAAAAAGACGAAGAGTACTGGTAACACTACACAACAGAGCGGTAAACAACATCAACCTTTTCAGTGTAGCAAAGGTCATACAACAACCCCTTTACCATGGCAACTATAAGTCTTCAAAGTCTGATGCAGAGAAGTTTTTTCCTGACTTTGTTCTCTAAACAGTGAAATAACTTATGCAGCTGCCTTCCTCCCACATATTTGCTCTGCTTGACTAAGCTGCCAATCATTATGACCGGCTTACTTAAAAAAACCTAACACAAAATAATTCATTCTTCAATCAATGTCAACGAGAGTAAATACCTACCTGTTAATTGCGCAAACCTTTACTTCACACAGATGGACTGTGTAGTTGGAATTAACAGCCTGCTTGCAGGAGGAGAGAAAGAAGTTCATGCCACCTCCTCCAACTGCTTTTTGCTTCGAACATTGTTCTTAACTTCATTTTGATGATGACCAAGAGAGGTGACCATAAGCCTAAGGCTGCCTCTATGAATTGTATTGCGTTGCATGAAGTTTGCCCAACAACAGGAAATTGCTTGGAAATGTCACCTATTCCGTGGCACTGTGTCTCGGAAAGAAAAGTTTGAGAAAGGCTGAATGCCATTTCAGGCATGTCACGGACATCAGGCCTTCCCTTGCAGCAGCCTTTTAATAAGCGATCTAGCTGTTTCTCCAGGCAGGTTTTTTTTTGTTTTGTTTCTTTGATAAGTCTGTCAGTCATTCAGCCAGCACAAGGTAAGATTTTCAACATGCTTCTTCCCTTCGGGTCAAAAGGAAGGGTGAGTCAACTCATATATAACATATATAACACAACATGTTGGTTTGAGAAAGGGAAATGCGGCACTTTATAAACATTAATGTTACAGGACAAACCTTAACTCAAATGACCTTCAAGTATTATCAGTAAACATTTGTGATAAATGCATGAAAAGTTATTTGTGTTGAATAATGCAAGGTGTATGTATGTATGTAACAGTAGGGAAACATTTAGTCCAGCGTCAGTCTGTAAAAGGCTCATACAACACATTTACATTCACACTTGTACCCATTACCTGGATTGAATACAACATTTTATTTATTCATCTTTTTGTAATTCAATAACAATGATCTGCTGCTGGTTTATTCAGGTCTTTTTTAATACACTGTAAACTAGAGCACAACTAATTAACAGATGTCTATCCTGGTAATGATGTATATTACTTTTGAAAATCACTCCTACATTTTTCACCTGAATGAGGATGTCGCCGAAGCTTTTCTTCTTAATTTTAAGCTTTCAAAATTCCACTTTGAGTCATTTGTGCCACTGTATGGTGAAACTTCATGAGTTAAGAGTTTAATTTTAATCCTTCAGTCTACTTTGTTTTACTGCATAATTTATTTATTTTGAAGGGGGAAATTAAACCGTCAAATAAGATAACAATATGAAAGTTCAGAGGTACAACAATGTTTTTCATCCACACATATTTATAGAGGATGGAGACATTTTCATAACTGCATTAACCTGTAATCCTTAGTGCTGGGACCCCGATGGTCACTCCCTCTGAAATTAGACGCTGGAATGAATCTTGCACACCTTAATGAACAGTCTTATCTCGAGCTAGCAGATCAAGATTAATGAGTTGTAATAATGATGCATACCTGTAAAGTGACATTCACTTCAAGGATATTTAATCAAGCTTCATCCTTCTGTGTTCTCGGCAAGATTCATAATTGGAAATCAGGATGGATTGTCAGGGATTGTTCCTCATAAAATTACGTCCTGTGTCTTATAGAAAGAATTCTACAAGCTAATAACACTATGCCAGCCGTAAATATTAATGTGATTTGCATTAATCTCCATTAAATTACTGGATAAATGATAAGGGGGTTTTTTTTATATCAGAAACAATTATAACCCATCAAATACAAAGCCCATTGTGTTTTGTATTGAGTTATCGGACTGAAATATTGTTATGCTCTTATCATGAATAACCTCCCTAAATTATATAGAAATACCTATTTGAGTTAGAAAGTAACATTTTCAATTAAAATGTACCATAACAGCTGTTGAACGTTACCGAGCACGACTGAAAGGAAATTAACAGAGAGCAATATGATTTCCACTGAAGCTACATGTAAGATATATATACATTTGTGGCTATATACAGGTAAACTGCCAGTCTAATTAAAGTGAAACTGAAAAGTGGGCTACATCATGTCATAAGGGCTGCCTGATTGAGGGCTGTAAGTGACCATTCAATAACGCAGTATCAGCAGAAGCAAATCAAAGGCAAATGTTTACACAATAAAATAAAGAGAAAGGCGTGGTAGCTCATCAGATGACTTTATTGAAAAGATCAGGGACATTTATTTTCTGGTTTTATATTTGATCTTTTATTGTTTTCTTTTAGTACATATATTTTATACTGCATACTAATTCTGTTCTGTATTTTACAGACCGTCTCTAAGTAACTTGGGAATATCTATGATTCTAGTCTTTTCTGGTGCCTGTGAGAATAATCAATATGTAAACTGTTACAATGAGCCTTATTGTGTCCTTATTAAGATGTAATATGTGATATGTAAGATGTTATTGAATTAAGTAACTACTAGTGGCCATTCTACTGTGAAATAAGATGCAATATTTGTAAACTGTGAAGCAAGGGGCCAATAGGACCTGGCCCCAGCCAACCAATGGGAGAAGACTATACCTGAAAGGTGGCGGGTATAAAATACGTTGTAAACTAGAGATCTGTGAGACAGAGAAACTACTTAAATGTGGTCTGTGGACAGTGAAATGGTCCTCAGCTGAGTACTTTTGTAATGTGTGCCATATCATCATGGAATAAATACAGCTAATATGAAGAGAAGTTTTCTGAAATTGATTTCTATGCGTCTCTATTTCTAAATAAAATAACACAACATGCCACATATGATTTAATCATCGCGGCTTAGCTGCATCTCTACAACAAGGTTGGAAAAACCTGCGGATTGAATGGTTGCAAGGCGTAGCAGGGAGCGAATAAAATAATCTCTACTGTTTTTCCATTGACATTTTTCTGGATAAAGGTCATTCGAGGGTGCAGCTGTAGCGGGGAGGATATGGCCGGGACCCTTCAGACCCTGAGAAGCCGAGAGGAAACACCGACTGGTAGTGCCTTTGTTGCCTCCAGTTCACATGGGACGCTGTCGCAGACAACAACCCCGAGAGGGCGTTTTTTGTCGAGTTTAAATGAAGTGTGTTTTCTTCGATGCAAGAGGGAAACTTAAAGGATTTAAGATTGTATTTTCCTGTTTTGGTGTTAAAAGTATTTCCGTTATTCCAATAATGTAGCAAACGCGCCGCTCGTGCGCAATGCATCCTGGCACATGGCACAGCCGTGAACTCAGCTTTCTTGGTCAATACAGGACGCACTTCAGTTCTTCAGTGGACTGATTGGACATCCATATAAAAGGTGGCACATTTTCCCTTTAAGAAATACTCATCATCATCCTCCTTTGTTTACTGTAGGTTAGGAGGAATTAACTGATGATGAGGGGGTTAATTGCTACATGAATAACGGATGTGGGAAGGGGCATTGAAAGATAATGGGCAGATCACACCTACAGGTTCTACATAAACGCAATGGATCTGAGATCTTTTAGCATTGGTAACCACAAGAGCTGAGCTTGTGTGAAATATAAAAGGAGAGGTTTATTCATCTGTTTGGTCTTCCTTTGGTACACAAACAAAGGACACTGAGTAAGATAGACACCTACATCCTCAGCTCTCAGACTCATTTGGGACTCATTTGGAGCTTGAGGACTCATTTACAACCATTATTATTTGATCGCCAACATTTACGGCAAAAGAAGATATTTAATAATAAGTTTGACTTTTCTATTTTATGTTGTTTTGCTTAGGATTCTGTGTGTACCTTGAACATGTAAACAAAGTAAAAAAAACGACATTGCAAAATCACGTTTCACAAGTTCATATGTCAACATTTTACATTGTATAACAGCGTAAACAAAACTTTGTTTTTATGACATTTTTTTCAAAAAGATGCCATTATAGTACAGTTACCTAATAGGATTAAGAAAGTGTAAAAGGCGTTGTAACTTTTATTCTCACCCTTTCTCTTCAGTCCATATGTACTAAGAATTCTATATCCAGTACATTGTCAAATTAGTTAAAAGCTTTATCCCTAGAAATAATGTCCCAACAGTTTCCCACTGCATACTGTAAAACTGGTAGTGAAGGGAAAATGCCATCTCTTCTATCCATCAGCACAGTTTGTGGATTACTTCTTTACTTTTAGCATAGTAAAAAAAAAAAGCGCCTTTGAATGTCAAAAATGCATAACAGCCAATAACCAGTTAAAATAAATATGACTAGTTAATTGGCTCCATGTGGACTCACAGTTAGAGTAGCGGATCGATGGAAACAACTTTTTTCAAAGAGAGCCAGACATTTTACAAAACAAAAACTTTGGGTGACTGACTTTGGTAGAGAGTTTCTTCTTTCTTCTGTCTTTCCAGCAGATTTTACTTCAGTACTGTTCAATGCATACAACTTGCATGTGCTACATGTTACTTTGATAAAGCTTACAGTTAGGGCTGGCTCAGGCTTGCCTTGGACCAGCCCGTAGTTATGCTGCTATAGGCTTAGACTGTCGGGGGACTCACTCCTCTCTTTTCCTCCTTTCCCTATCGCTCTCTCTCTCTCTCTCTCTCTCTCTCTCTCTCTCCTCCTCTTCCTCTCTATCTATATGCATTCATGTCTCTTAAATGCATGTTACTAACTCATCATCCCCAGAGTCTCTGTGTCTCTCATCTGGCAGGTTGCCACTATTAAAGGTTACATCTGGAACATGAATCGTGGCTGCGCCTGTTGCCCTGGTCCTGCCTGACGCTCACGCTAATATATATATATATATCTTTTGGAGACACCGGGAAGTTTTTTGACATCCTCCTGGATCCATCAGTTTTTCCTTGTGCGGTGCGAGGGTCTAAGGACAGAGTATCCTGTACTGTCTGTAAAGCCCACTGAGACAAATGTGTAATTTGTGATATTGGGCTATATAAATAAACTTGATTTGATTTGACGTCAGGGAGACAATCTTTTACTAAAAATAAATCTCTTCTTTGGCAATTTTTTTTATTTAGATCTATTATCTCATGCAGGATACAGATGTTTTAAGTTTTGTCCATAAACTGGACCATCTTGTCCCAAATTGACTTTAATATTTTTCTTGCTGACTGTTCGGTGTTTAAGAAAAGTATTTAGAAGCATGCAACATACATACACCGTGCATAGCACCTTACAGCATAACGCACTCCAGCACCGTATAACTGCAAAAACAATACTACATTTGTTCAGCCTATTTCTTTTTGTGTGTTATGGAGGTATCAATTCACTGGTCATTTGAGACCATTCTTATGGAGCTGTGTTGAACTGTGTTACATTTAAAGATGTTTCTTATTAAAATGTTCCACTGTCTGTATTTTTGTCTCATCCCCTGCAGGTGTAATCAAACTTGTCTCTGAGTTTCTGTTCAGTGGGAGGTAAAATTATCTGGCAATCAACCAGAGGGCAATAGCCTCTGGCAGTTATATTTTAGGCAGGGCTATACTAGATTTAATAATCACATTTTATGCTTCACATTTGATAATCTGATGAATACTTTCACCACCACAAGGACCTACTAGACCAGTGCCAACCTTTTTGCTCATATCAGGGGGAACATGATTATATCTTCGAGAAGCAGATTTTAAATTCAAGGTTAGGAGAGCAGAAATCTCAAACCAAACTAGGTCCCCAATAATGATTGTACCTGCTTATGCAACAGCCCACATGAGTCAGATCCTCATCTATTGAACCAGAGGAGAGAACGCAGCTTTTCTAAACAGGAGCTTTAAGCATTTTAGATGTGTTCCACTCCTGTTTCCCATCTCTATACTGTGGGAGTTTAATCTCATTCCAACTGACGTATCCCCAGGCATGTTTAAAAAAACAAAAAACAAAAACGGAAACAGAAACAAAAAAATTAGGACAGATTGAAGAAGATTTTTTTCCATCCCGCTGAAGAGCACTAAGGTATTTGGGTATCTCTCTCTCTCTCCCTCTCTGTCTGTCAGTCTCTCTCACTGTCCATTTTTACAGAGATTATTTTATCTTATTTGCTGGGGTTCTGGCCGTTCTGGCCATAGGGCTGAGGGGGCTTTTATGGACTAATCCCCCACAAAGCCAGTAATAACCTGTCAGTTCATCCCCAGCCAACCCTCTTACCCCCACCCCTCCCACCCCCATCCAAGTACCACTAACCAGCCACAAAGATACCAGAAATCGGAAGAAAGGCAGGGGGCCAAAAGAGAGAGCCGTGTGGTGGTAATGCCAGGCTTGAGGCACAGGGCCACGCATCCTAACTGAACCGTGAACCTTTTTTTTTTTTTTTTTTTATACAGGAAATGGACAGATATCTTTCCACAATGAACTGTGACGGCAGAGACCAGGTCTTCAAACGAGCATTCTGTCTGATGTTCGTTTTTCTGCCTACAGTCTGGTGAGATGATAAGAACTCATGGGAGAGAGAAAAAGCCAGGGCGGAGTGGCGGGGAGAATGTGTAGGTTCACTGAAAAAGCTACTACACCGGACCACAAATGCAACCAGAATTGATTGATGTTCAAAAGATAGGTGTAACAGGAAGCAGAAAAAAAGCTGCGTTCAAAGCAGAAACTGTTCTACAATTTAGCCGACGTCTTGATTGCTCTCAACGACAAATATTTATTTTCCTATTGTGAATAACAAACCAACAGCATATGTGGGGGGTTTCAGTCTGATTCCGGTGATTTACTATTCCACTTTTTTTTTGTTTTATTTTCCAGCAAATTAGAATTCAGTATTTAGTGAAAAAAAAAAAAAGAAAAAGCGCTTTGAAAGGCAACAATTTAACCACCAACAAAGACATCCATAGTGATGAGACTGATCCCTCAAAAGGACAGATTAGATATTAATCAGGTTTGCTTTATGAAAATGTCATTCATATGTCCATCCAACATGATGATATTGTCTGAGCTGACAGGAAAATAAGAAAAAATGAGCTGTGAAAAGTCAAATATATAGCACTATTAGTTCAATGGATTAACTCGTGGATTAGCATTTTCTGCACATTTCTTGTATTCTTTTTGAATAGGCTTAACTGTCAGGATTATGTTTTCATTTAAACCTTTTTCTGTCAAAAAAAACAAAACAAATCAATATAGCTTGTTTGCCCATTTGAGGTTGTTGTACAGTACTGCCTCAATGGCAGCCTACTACTGTGCGTGCAGGCTTTCATCTCATCCCTGCCTTGTCTTTCTGCCATACCTTCCCTGTTGGTTATTTTTAATCTCCCTTCCCTTGGTCTCATCTGGGCCAGATGGAGTCTGCCCTGAAGCATGTGTTTGGGGCGAAGCTGCACTCCTGGTTAGCCTCTCTCACTCGTGGAATGAGGCCTGTCAGAAGGCATCAGGGTGACTCATCTCAGGAGGATGTGCTAACACATCATTGCCCCAGACTTTTCTGCGAGGGTTGATCGTCCATGAACAATGTAGTTCCCATCGCAAGCTCACACTTGGCCAATTCATCATCTAGCCTTCGACATGGAGCTGGGACAGAAAGGAATAAGTTTTAATTCATGAATTGTGAAATGTTTTGTTTGTGTTTTCCCACACAGGCATTGACAGCAGCACTCCGTTTGAACATAGTCATTTTCTATTTGTTGCTACTATACTGCATGACCTTTCAGTCTATAGCTCATATATTTAGTTTTGACTTACCCATGGGAGTGGGTAAGCATGCGTCCTCATATTCGGCAAGTCTCTGTTTGTACATAGACGCTAAAGGCTCAGCGAAGCTCTATGTGGCCTCAGTGGGGATGAGGCATTTTTGTTGGGCACCTGTGGCATTTGCAATGAATTTTACGCCAGTTTCTGGGTTATCTTGTCCCCTACCGATTGCGCTGACAAGATTGTGGGATTTGCGCAGTCTTTGTGTCCCCGCAGAGTTTAAATTTGGGGCTGGTGCATGGGAGCCAGTGCGGACCCCTGTCAGAGCCCTGGCAAAGTTATGCTGTCTCTACTCAAGACCATCCACTGAAGCAGCTTCACTGAGTCTCTACTGAAGAAATATAAACCTGCATAATTTACACATTTGAGCCTCATACAATTAACACAAAGTGTTATAATGTAACTTACTCAGTTATGCATCAATGCTAAAACAAACATTCATATCTTATTGCAAAACCAGGCCCCTTATAAATAGAAAGCGTCGAAAGAATTGATTGGAATGTGAAATGAGCAACTGTGGAACAGATTAAATTATGCCTCTAACAGATCAAGAGTTTTGGAACAGCAATAAAAACAACAAATTGCATGACCAATCTGAGCAAATGCAGAGTCTTTTTTTAAATAGCAGTATAGGTTAGTAAAAGATTATATGTGTGATGCTATTCCTTAAAGACATTTGCTTGCGCATTGTGTTGTGTTTTTTTTCTACACACATTCATACGATTCTTTTCAGGTTACCTGTTTGTGCACATGAACAATAGATATTATTAAATGAGATTGTTGTAATATAATCTCTCTAAAGAAGGAAGTACAACATATCTTGAGACAAAGCTCATGACAGGCCTACAGTACAAAGTGAATAAGTAAATAGATGTAATTTAGGTTAGATTATTAGAGATGCTCATAAATAGCATACCCTTGGATTATTGTAATGAGAGTGTTATTGGTATTGTAGAATTAGTCAAATCCTTGTAAAACCACTTTTTAGATAGTTATTTACTGTCATTAATCAGTTGTTCACAGAGGTGTGAAAAATGATTTGTGAAACAATGCCTTCTAGCCGTGATATAACAAAAATTAAAAAAACACAATGATGTGGGTTTGAAATTGTTATGGGCATTTCCTCTGTTAGCACTATCATTTAGATAACTTTTATTTTCAGTGTTGCAGAAGAAATTCATATTTTACCCCAGATGAAACAACTATTGCTTTGAGAGCAATATATTTATTTTGAGGAAACACACACTACACACACCATATGCCTTGGAGACATGTTCATGTAATGGAGTGATTATTCCAAAGTAATCAGCAGCGAGGCTTGCATATGAAATCCATTGCCCCGAGCCATCAATGAAAAATGTACATCTCAACATTTTTTACAAATGTACATCTACACCAAGTCAGGAATGTTACACGGGCTTGCCAAAAGGAGAAATTGAAGGATGGGTTTTACAGTACAATCATCTAGTGATTCGTCCCTGTATGTTACAAATGATGTTGCTTTATAAGAAACATACACAGACAAATTCTCACATTTGAATCGCGCAGCTCTCCATGGAGGTCCACATGCTTACACACAAACAGAGGCATTATGTCCCCGAGCAGGCAGGAGGACGGCAGTATGTGTCCCTAGGGCAGGATGATTCAGTGTAGATGCACTTAGGGCACGATGCAGTTCCACTTTCACTTCCTTTTGAATTGTTAACTCCTTCCTTAGAGAGCAGACACAAAGTATTCTGTGGCCGTGATCCTTGAGAAAACTCATATCCTCTCTATACAGGACAGAGACAGAACAGAGTAAACAAGATAACATATAGAGGAGAATATAAACACGAAAAGTTGATAATGCTTCAACTTTATTTTGTTTCTAACTATGCGGTTTTGAAAGATATAAATATGGATTTCAAGTTAAAACATGTATTCTTACAGTACTAGTAATATTGATTGCTCTTTACAGTTACAAGTGAACTGCTGTTGAAAGGGCTGGGGGGAATTCAGAGATTATGGGCTGCTGTTAGGTGTTATAAAATCAGGGAGTGTACCTTAAAGGTGCAGGCTTTGAAGTAATGATAACCATAGTCATTTTTACCCTTGAGAAGCTATAACCTTCAGTCGTATTGGAATGCTGTGGGGCTTCTTGTGTCTAGTACACGAGGAGCACACTTACCCATTAGTATTAAGTAGAAACATATTTTTACTTCTTTGTCTTCCAAATGCAGTTGGTCATACATTTTTAATGGTTAGTATTCCCGGGCAGTGAGCAATGGAGCATACTTGTTATCTTTTATGTTTCCACTGCATTCATGGCTTGGAAATCAGTAAACACTCCCTGTTTATATCCACTCTATGCACTAGTCAGCCTTGTGTTTGTGGTTATTCAGCAGATAGGTTGAGAGATAGATATAGTGAGACACGCACACAGACAGACGGACGGACGGATGGATGGACAGAAGAAGAAGAAAAATATTTAAAAAGTGAAAATTTTACCAATGACTAATTATGTGCAGTCAACTAGGGACACGAGTTGAAAATGAGCTAAAGCTATAAACTCAGCACATCAGTTTCATGCTCTGTATTTGATCTATGTTAAATTGCGTCGTCCTTATCAAATAAAAAGGAAGTGAAGGAGGTTTTGAGTAATATGCATCAATCAATAAACAATCGGTGACACATTAAAACGTAAAAAAAGATGAAAATATACGAACGCAAGGGTGCTACACCTGGCTGGAACCATACTCTCATCTGTGTACTGCCATAACTCTCCCCAGAGTATAACATGAGATGTGCCACAAAGCATTTTTTTCAACCCACAGCATTGCGAGCACTTGACATGTGTCTTCACTCACCAAGCAATTGATTTATAAAGCAGCCTAACCAGCCTGAAGGAACAATATCCTGTACTGCTCCTCACTTCTGCATCCCTCATTAAAGCCATGATTGGCTCGGACATCCCTGGAGATAGCCATATTAGGGACCAAGATACCGATGGTCCCCTATCTTAGAGATGACAGCTAGTTGTCAAGGTTTATAATCTAGCAGTGATCTCAACCAATCTAACGAATCAAATCACCGCCATTCACCGTTCTCTAAATCCATCCCTGTGGCATGCTCTGTCTGCTCTGTACTCCAGCTCACGGAAATGAAGGGAGAAGGGCAGGCATAGATGATGGTAATACAGAGAAAGGCAGAAAAGAAGCGAAGGGTGAGAGAGAGCGACAATCTTCCTCCCACTTTATTTATAAGTCTCTCTGCTGCAAATCTGTCAGTCCAGAGACTCTTCCTTCACATTAAAAATGTGGGATCTGCCATGTAAGCCTCTCTCCACATATGAAAATCAAAACTCAAATTCCTGGATCTCGTGGAATGTCATCTGCGTTTTGACGAGCGGGGCCAGCTGTACACAGATGTGTGTTGATGCGTGCAGGGTAATTGGAGAGTCCGTATTCCATAAAGGACCTATTAGTTCTAGTGGTGCTGATTGGCAGTGGTGTGCAGCGCCTCCCCCGTTGCTCTCGCTGACCCATATCCAAAGGTCAGATATTGACTCTAACATGCCTCCATTATCCCACTCATTAACCTCATGATCGCCCACAGAGACTTTGATAATGTGGCTGGTGGTGGAGGGGGAGACACAAGCCACAATGGAAGCTGCTGTCACTGGGTGGACAGTGGTACAGGGGGTCGGGGAACCAGCCAGCCAGTCTGCTATCGATCTATGTGGATCCGGAGGTCCTTGTCTGTGGGGGCATCTCCCTCAGATGACAGATTATTGCTGGTTTTGCTGGGATTTGGGCCTTGAAAAGACTCCCAGCACAATAACTTTGTATGGAAGAGACATACAGTATCTAATAAGATACCAATAAGCTCAGAAAGAAAGAAAAAGGGAATGAAAGGATTTTTTGGAAAGCTTCCGGCAATGGGAGGCAATCTCATTTCTTTTCTTCCCTTTTTTTTGTTTTTTCTTCCTTCATTCCTCCACTGTAATTCTCCTTCAATTCTGGAATTGCACAAGTGGGATTTACAAAACAGATTGACTTCCTTTATTAGTTCAGTATGTCATTATACATGCAGGCTTTGAAGCTGTGCTGAGTTTTTCTACTGTGTATGGATATATGCGATGTACAGGGACTGCAAACAGGCATTACAATGACCTCAGAGTTCTCTCATCACGGCTGATGAGAGAGTCAAATCATCAAGGGCCAGGTCCAAACTGCACCCACACTGCATCCAATCCTCAATCTGCACGCAGAGCACACGGTGTCGGCCAAATACAGCAGAAGGAGATGAGAATTCTGTGCCAGGCATGACTTAGTACGTAATTAAGGCCCTGGCTCAGGAATGGCAAATCAACTTGCTTCATTTCCCAAAGGAGTTATGAGAAGTTAGGAAGGATAAAGGCAACCAAGGTACACATTTTCAGGCGCTGTCTGCAAGCTCACTGTGCTGAGGTTTTATAAGACACGGAAACATGCTGTATAACAGTCAAAGAGTTTTGTCAGGAAGTTTGGTTGCAGAAGTTACTTTGCAATCAATGGCCGAATGGGTATGAAGGGGGACGAGGAGCAGTAGCCTATGAGACATGGCTCATCAAATCAAAACACTGTGGTCAAAACATGGACGCCATTTAAAAATGATGTGCCTTTTCTGGTACACTGTGTAAAGAATTCTCTCTTTCATTTTTTCCTCTCTCTCTCTCTCTCTCTCTCTCTCTCTCTCGCTCTTCACCCTCTCTTTTTCCTCATCACACTTCAGCCTCCACTGATGATGCCCTGAAGCAGAGCCTGTGTGGGTTGCATACCAAGCAGTATAAGGCTGCTTTAAAAGCAAGCGGCCAAAGAAGTCGAGAGGGGTATCAAACAAGCTGCTGAATATGCATATATAAATGACCTGTTCAGTAATCATGAACAACCACACAGCAGCTTTTCTAGGGGCTGTTTTGACACAGCTGGGCCGCAGCCCCATTAGTCCCACAAATATGTCTTTCAAATCAGTGGTTTGGAGGCATTTCTGTACACATGCAGAGTAAACTCTGTGTGTTCCGTGAGCAAAATGCTTTAATTCCTGCATAATCATGAGGTAGAGTGCGTTTCTTCAAAGGGTCACAAACTCTGATTACAACTTATTATTCTGCCTGTGCAGTAGTTCAGTGTCTATAGCAT
The DNA here is from genome assembly GCA_943593645.1 of Bovichtus variegatus. Classification (NCBI taxonomy): domain Eukaryota; kingdom Metazoa; phylum Chordata; class Actinopteri; order Perciformes; family Bovichtidae; genus Bovichtus; species Bovichtus variegatus. The sequence continues at coordinate 2,336,049 of CALSCE010009526.1, read as the reverse complement.
TTGGCAGGCTAGGTTTGATTGGATGCCTGGTTGTTGGCTCGTCGACAATGAGGTTGAAGGAAATGTGTTTCTCTATGATACTAGTGTTGTTCTTTTTCAACTGTGCACAATAAAAGGAGATTTTGTTTTTATTTTAGATAACATAGCTTAATGCTGTGTAACAGTATGCAAGTATATCACAACATATACCTACATCTGTGCAGTACGGCGCTGTATTTGTTTCCCTATGCTATGCAGATAAAACAATATTTATTTTTAATGATTGCAACAATGCTGCGGCGTTAATGTCACATCAGTGACAATTAGCTATGTTCAAACTGTGATGACTTTGAGAATAATGCACATAAATTGTATTCGTAGTTTTACATCAATTTGTGTTTCTTTTGTGAAGGACCTTTAACGGGAGTGGAAGTTTTTTTTCTTTTTGAGTTTCACTCTCATCTCTACCGCCACCTTCTTCCAATAACATCCTCCAGATACAAAGGTGCTCCAGGCCAAAGACTTGGAAAACGAGTCACTTTTATAAATATGCAGGCTTTTAATAAATGTTCCTCATAATCATTGATGATATTATCTGCCAGGGATGAGTCACAGAGAGAGTGAAAAAAAATAAAAATAAAAAATATCCATCCACTAATTTAAAATGTATAATTGAAATGTCTATGTTCCTGCTTTTCCTGCACAAACCTTCACACGCACCGATACACACAGCTCTTCTTTGGGTTGCTGATGGCCGCTTCAAACAGCTGTCCTGGAGGGACAACACAGCATCTTGTCTGCTGGCTCAGTTCGAGATGAGGCACCGGCACTCCTGTCACACAGATAATACCTATGTTGCTCAGTTCGAGGAGAAAAAAGAAAGACACAAGCTTTTCTGGTGTCGCAGTGGGAGGTGAGTGCAGTCCTAATCTCCACTGTCGAGCCATGTAAAACTCTCTCCTTTACTTGACCACAGACCCCTCTGTCTTTGAAGATGACACTACAATACTCTCCAAATGGCCTGTTCTGCGGGAGACTTTGTCAGCATCTTCACACGCTCTCTCTTTCACCCACTCCCCAGGTGGCTGACGCTCCTCTGACAGTGCTGACAGTCAGGCCCATGCACTGGAAGACCCGTGTTCTCTCTGTAGGCAGGCTGCTTTGACGTTGATAGATTATTTTCTTGCTCCTCTCTCTCTCTCCCTCTCTCTCTCTCTCTTTCTCTCTCTCGCTGTGTCTTGCTCTCTCTCTCTCTCTCTCTCTCTCTCTCTCTCTCTCTCTCTCTCTCACTCTCTGGATTTTGCTGTATTTAAAACCCAGCAATCTGTTTACTGTAGGATTACTGCTATTGTATGTTTCAAATTTGACAGCTGCTTCATTCAACTCCCCAGTGTGGAGGCTGCACGATAAGGCCGATATGGGTTTCTAATCTTTTCCCTGCCTAAATCCTTTCCAAATCTTCTATTTCTTTCTCCCTCCCCATCATTCCTTGCTGTAAGATTAGAGCATTTTCCAGCACAACTCTTGGCTTTTGGCGCAGAGCTGCTGGAACACTCTGGTAGGACTGCTAATGAAGGGAGCTGCTCCTTTGACAGCTGTTGCATGTGATGCAAAGGTTCCTGTATAGAGGCCGCAATCAAACGCCCTCCACAACCCTGTCTCCTTGTATGTGGATGTGTGTAGTGTGCATTGACAGCATGCTAAAAATAATTGGGTGACTGGTAAATATCACTCATAGAGGCAGAGTGTGATCTCTTTGGGAAACTGTTTCATGGAGGGTTTTTGGAGGATATGTTTCATTGAGATATAGCCAGGCATTAAAATGTACTGACAAATAAGAAGTGTAATGTTTCTTAATGGGCTTTTTCTGCTTGGGGCCCCATCTAAGCAAAATGAATGTTCACTCACAGATTGTACCGGCTGATTAATTCAGTGTAGAACCTGCAGCTTGCCTGTTGTGATTCCTCTGAGGGCCCTCAAAGCCTTGCACTGCATAACACACAATCTCCTGACTAGAAATTCTATTTAGGCTAGGCTTCGGGGAAACTGATGGATTAATATTGGTACAGTGGCAGCATTTAGCAAACACGCATCCATCACAACTTTTACAAAGAATGACTAATGTCTGATTGTATAGGGCATTAGCCACTGCACCAGCTTAGCTCTTGAAGTATTATTTTCTTCTGTGAGGAGCCAGCTTCCAATTATGCATAAATCAACAGAAATGACAGTTATCACTGAAATGTATTGCTGATGGCAGCCGAATTGCCTTCGGTACCTTTCACTACCTGCACATGACAAAATGCGAAATAAAATAAATGACATCATGGCATGTTAGATTGATTTATTGCAGGTCATGCCCCTTCATATGCATCGGAACTCTTCAATTCTATACAGCTTTATAATGGTTTTACCTCTTCTTCGCTTACTGTCACCAGTCTAGTGTTTGCTCAGGTTTTAGGAGTCTTATCTCCCACATACAGGTATGCTTTTTGTGTGATTTGTCAACACAACTCAACCTGTGGCTGTGTTGCTGAGGCTCTTCAAACCTTTTGAGACAGCTTCAAAACACGGAGAATGAACTCCTTCACAAAAGAAAATAGACTTTGCCGAGCGCAAGCCTCTAACGAGTGTCAGACATCCCTGCACAAATGTCATTTGGGTGATTTACAAGCATAACCCAAGGCTAAAGGCTTCCTTTGATGTGGAATAAAGAAATCTATAGATATCACAGGAAAGCTGTACTCTCTATCCAGGGATTGTGAAGACCAGAGATGCCTCTCTTATTGTGGGATTTGGAAAAAAGCAACATTGCATATTTTAATGTAAAAAATAACACTTTGTATGAACATCAATGGGCATATTCTGTCCGCCAAACATGTTTCTTGTTTAATTAGCTAGTTAGTGTGAATAGGGTATTGCTCATTGTTAGTGGAGGATTATGTGGCAATGCAGTTACTGACTACACTTGAAGGTTTAAAGAGTAAACACTGCCAGCTTCAAAATGGCTATGAATAAAAGGATCCTTGGATGAGAGAATTTTATGATCACTCAACGCTAGAATTGGATTTGGATTGATACTGTCACTTTGGGGCTATGGCCATTTTTAAATCATTACCGCATTATGTGGTGTCTATTTCTATAAAGATAGACATGAAGAGGAAACACTTTATTTATATGGCATGAAAAAGAAAGAGAAGGTGAGACGCAGAGGAAGAAAATAGAAGAAAAAAAAAATGAAAACAATTTTTTTTCTACAATCAATTTCATGTGTAGAAACTGAAACCACATATAATGGCTCAGGCTGAAAGGGCTCTCTAGAAAAATGCTCTCTGTGCAGTAGCAGTTAAAACCACTGTGGTCAATACCTTTACATTCCATTGGAAGCATTGTAGCCGTTGCATTTTACATGAAAAATGTGGCACGAAGTGGACCACTAAATCTTTTCATTGTACACGCAAGATCCAAGCATGACAGCGGCAAGCAGATTTTACACTTTGCGATGACAATCCATAAAGTATCGAGCCTCTTAATCAGCAAAATGGAGCAGCTCTTGACTGCCAATTCACGACTTTTGAACAAAAGTTGTGTATTTTCCACTGTAATATACTCAAACCTGTCTTTTCTGGACGTAGCTCCTCTCATCATTTGTCTTGTGGTGCGACTCAGTGCAAGTGGGGGAAATCTCCAAGCAGGCATGCTGAGAATTATTGCCGTAGTGTGAAACTACTTTTTCTCATTTTCTTGTCTCTTTCTATTTTTGTTTTAAAATGATTTTTTCATTATCTATTTTCTTATTTCTCGGCTCCCTCTTCCTTGAAAACCTATACTTGTGTAATACATGTCTAATCAGTTGAAGACATACAAACCATATTGCAATGCTTGACTCTTTTTGAGCAACTGGCTTTGTTGTTATTTTTGTCACTTCTTCCTTGTATATTCAATATATAACTCTCTGATTTATATTATGGTACCTATTGCATAAACTGAATATGGAAGTTGCTCATTTTGCATGGTCAACTGGGAAATAAGACCACGGCTCTCGTAACCTAATAACGGAAATCATTTATACAGCATGACCCAAAAGTTTGGACAACCATATTATGAATACACAATCACAGAAGAGCAAATTACATTAAAAGTTTCTTGCCAGCCTATAATTCTTATATCAACCACATAACTTATCACAACTTAACACATTTCATAATGAGCATAACATTCAAAAGCACATCATGCGAATGTAACGGTACAGTACATGTACTGGTGACAGTGGTACAGACCTTTTTTTTTAATTAAATGCACATAATGTAAAGAAATGCCAAAATGTCAAAATGGCTTCAAAGTCAATTCCCCATTTGCTCAAACATCATCCTGCCTTGCCTTTACAGATCAATTTAAGTCAAGATGATGCAGCAGCAGTAGTCTGGGATTACAGTGTCACATCAGCCCTGTCACTTTCCCCACTGATACAATTCATTATAACCAAGTCCATTAAGAGTGTTGGAACTATCATCAACTGAAAGAAACCCTTTGAAGTCATACTATATCACCATCAAATTATTATGTTATTATTTACTGATACTGAACCCCAAATTGCTCCTGATGGCATGGCCAACGGTGTGTGAGTGTGTGTGGATGGTTATCACTGATGAGCACGTGGCACCTTGTACGGTAGCCTCTGACTCTGTATGAATGTGTGTGAATGGGTGAATGCTGATGTGTTGTAAAACGCTTTGAGTGATCGCAAAAGATTGGAAAAGTGCTGAAATTTGAATTATCCACACTTGTTTGTGTAAGCATTTAATATACTGTATACACTTTAATAATAACGCAGTGATTGTGCACATTTGTTCCATTTTCTCAAAAGAAGATAACACCTTTTTTGGCAGGTATTTTTAGTCACAGCATCAAGGCTTGGCATTTCTCATGGCAGTGTATGACATTTGCGCTCCAGTATTGCTGGAAAACTTGCAGTGAACTTGTGTGATGCGCAGGACAGATTGTGTTGTTAAGTTTGCACAACACATGAAGAAGTGGAAGATAGTTAACTGATAGCCACTGGACGGTACTTTTCTGGGCCGGCAGCTCATGCACACTTGGTGTTATCTGCGTCCAACATGCGCGTCCAGTTGTGGTGTAAGCAAGTAACCGGATTGCCAAAACTCACAGCAACAAAAAGTCCTAGTACTGTCACAGCAGCACTCCGTACAAATCACTACGAGGAGTAACAACACGAGTCACTTGAATCTCAACTGGGACTTAACAACGTCAGCTACAGAGCTGGTTCTCTGCTTGCATGGCTGTTGAAATTGAAGTGATATTAAAAAAAACTATTTCAGTCCCCACCCACACAGATATGGCACCAATCCAATTATATTATCGATTGTCAGTCAGAACCAAAAAGTGTATGCTACCACTAACGCAAGGGGTGTTATGACAGCAACAGATAAATTCAACTTAAGCTTGTTCTTTTTTTGTTTTAACAATTTTTCGGTAATTACAGTTATGACCAAGTTAAGTACATACAAATATATATATACATATATATATATGTATATATATATGTATATATAGCTGTATATGTATATATATTGTTGATTTGTGATTTAGTAGAAACACGGGGTGTGTATTCAACTCTGTGGGGAATTTCTAAGGTTGTATTTGTCGTGTTGTAGTGGAATACATTATATTGTAAGGTGTTGCTATTTGGTCTGTGTTGTACATATTATGCCTCCTTCATTATTCTTTTCGCCTCCTCTTCTAGTTTACCGCTGTATCTCTCTCAAATTGCACCACAAAGTCACAACTTTATCATGTAATAAAATCTCCAGTGCCGTAAAGGTGAATCACTCATTGACAGTGCAATTTCAATTCCATTTTTTAAAGAAAATCTACTACATTGGAAACAAGTAAAATGTTCTCACCCCACCGGCACATTTTCATTAGTTTTTGAACACACAAAGACTTAGATTTTAGTGCTGACTGCACATCTTTTTTGCACTGAATATACTCTCTCTTCTCTTTCACCCACTTGTCTCCTTTCCCCACTATCTATTTTACTCCCTGCCAATCTTGCCTCCCTCACCACCACCACCACCACCAGCACCTTCATCGCCTGTCTGCCCACCCCCCTCTGCGCTTGCCCCCCTACCGCGCTGCGCCGCTTTCTCCCTGTAACATTTGTCTCTCATTTGGAATGAAGAGGAAATGCCTCCCTGTGGGCTCACAAGTGGCCCATCCTGAGGGCTGGCTGAGATTGATGCCTGTGATCCAGCTGTGCTGATTTACTCCCTGCACTCACAGGGAGTGGGAGATTAGACCGTGCTCTGCTGGAGAGGACGGGAGGGTGAGGCAGACAGACAAAACGAGAGAGAGAGAGAGAGAGAGAGAGAGAGAGAGAGAGGGAGAGAGAGATGTCATGTGGTAGATGAAGCCCCGTGGGTCCTCTATTCGCACTCCTTCTTCTTGTCCCAGAACACGCCTCTCATTACCTCTCAATCTAATTGTGCTGCAAGAGCTGCATTTGATGATAACCGTTAACTCCTCGCTAATTGTCGCTGGGGCAGAACATATTCATGCATAGGGTCAAGTTGAGAAAACAGTGTTCCAGGTTGAGAGAATGAGGGGAAAATAAAACGGTGCAGTGGCATTCAATAAGGCAAAAACATGTCTCGGCTGACCATTCCCCTTGTAGAGCAGAAGCAATCCATAGCTGTAATCTAAACATTGATTCTAACATTATCCTCTTGAGGTCATCTGTATTCACCCAACAGGGACGGGTGTCCTAAATTTGCCTTGTCGCCTTGTAGGCTCATTGGCCCCTCCCCAGCCATCAGCCACAAATTGAATGTGGTGATTGATCACAGGACATGGAAGAATGACAACACTTTATCACTTCAGCCGCGGACATCACACTGCAAGTAATCTATTACAGTGAGACACAGAGACGTTAGCTCGTGACACTGGAGTCTATTGTCATAGCTCCGAATTACATGTCCCTATATGTTCTAGAAAACAGGAGACATATTGCTTCAGTGTCATCTTGAAAAAGAGTTGAACTCATACGTTCTGGATTTTATTGCAAAGTTTGACCTTGTAAACCGGGGCTTCAAAAAACCCCAAGAGGAAACTTCCTGAAGCTGAATGAGTTATTTACTGTACATTTCGTTTTCAAACGAAATGTGTTTCTGCTGTCAAATGTATTTGTTGTTTGCCTCGCAATACTAGCATGCATGTCAAATGTAGATTAATCTTCCCATCTTGCAAGTAAAAGACAGGAAAGAAAGGCTTTGTTTTGAACACTTATTGACACTTTAAATCTTGCTGTCTGCTAGAGCATAATCTCGCTGGCTGCAAAAGAAAATGTACTTTTCCCTTTGAGAGTTTTACTTCAGTGAGTTTTATGCACTGAATTTATGGTTTTAGAAAAATGAGCCGACAGCAGACTGCCTGCTCTGCCCATTTCACCTTTAACAAGATAGATGCTGGCACTGATATAGTTCCTTGGAGGCAAGGTTGCACACAAATACTCTGTTGTGTGTTTACATGTTTACTGCATGTGTGTGTGTGTGTGTGTGTGTGTGTGTGCGTGCGCGTCTGTCTGTGTGTGTGTGGGAATTGCACTTCCATCTGCATGTGTGACCGTTATGAATTAAGAGACTAGCACTTCTGTGGCAAAGGGATGCCTTTGCTCTTTAATTCGGTAAACACTGCGATCTGTAATGGCTTTCATGACCTTTTAGGAGGAACCCATTGGTTTATCTGTGGCTCAGGGGGCATTGATTAGGTGGCAGAAGGAACAAATGACTTGCTGGATCTTGATGTGTGTGGGCCTTATATAAGACAAACGCTCCCTCCCGCTTCCTCAGGCATACAGTTGGCGGCGACTCTGCCACGTCCCCTGTGCATCTTGGAAGGGTTTAGTGCCAAGGTCTGATGAGAGGCTGCCATATCGAACTGTTTGCACAACACTTTATCCAAGAATGCGGCACATTGCAGAACATTTTAGACAATATCAGTGTTTAGGTGATTTACCTCCAACATAATCATGATGTGTGCAGTAGCTGCCCCCAAAAAATAGGTCCCATTAAGCCCATACATATATACATATACATACACATACTGTATGTACACACACTAAGGCACCCTCACGTGCACTTAATGTTTAGACAGTATAAGCCCACAAGGCCCCCCCCCCCCCACCTCTCTTCCGCAGTTCCTTCCAAAATTTCCCACTGAAATCCAGAGCGGTTATACCAGATAATGTAATCTCCTTCAAAGAACTGACAGAGTCGAATATTATTTACTTGCACACAGTAAGCCCAGTTATAGTAAATAAAGATAAAAGCAAAGGCCATAATGAGCTCTGAGAAAATAGTATTTGCTGGGTCTCTGAAAGACAGTAGATTGAATTGTTTTACCACGCTGGCTTTGCTACTATAAAATACATTTCCAATTTCCATGCTAAATTGCACAGGCCACACCAAGAAACAGAAATTTGACAAACATAAAATTAACATCAACACAAATTGGTGTTTGCTTTAGATTATAAACAACTGAGAATCACTTTCTTTTTACACAGACATGTACTGTGTGTCTGCTGTGGTGTTTCGTACATCACTCAAAGGCGGGAGCATGACACCCAAAATAACTTGCCACTGTTCCGTGGTTGATTAATATCAGTTAATAAGCTGTTGCATTTCAAATCAATTTACAGTGATGATTTGAAGTTTTTAGAATTATACTATTTAAGGAAAGGCTATTAATTAAGTCATTAAAATGAATGTGCCATTTATTAATTGTTTCTTTATTCTATCCTTAAATGATGACTTAAAACCAATTTCCTGATGGATTTGCAAGTGAATTTAGAACATACAGTGTGCATTTCCGTCATAATCTATCGGACGAATAATTTGTCTTCTGCTCTTTTCACGGTTAAAGCAGAAACAATCAAATGTTTCAATCAATTAACTGATTATAATTAACCATTTAAATTGTAGACTTATTCCTGTATGTGGCAAACTCCAGACTCCACAAAAGAGTGGAAGGTGATGCAAAGTTTTCGAGAATTATCCGTACAGCAGACACATCACGTGGTCGCCCTTTATCTGGATGTGAAGTATCAGCCCTCGTGTGACATTTGCAGCGCCAGTAGAGGGCATTAGCAGGTCAATGGAGTGGAGAGTGAACGCAGCTGGACAGCTGACTTAAATATTCCCCTCAAAAATCGGGACACAAATTGAAAGGTTTGCAATGTTTGTGTTTGCATTAATTCAAGCAACACATGTATTTGAATGTCAAGACAATTTTGAGTTTCAAATTACATACATATAAAAAGCTTTTATTTGTTAAAAGTACTACGGTTTGTATTACAACCGCTGCAGCAGGTGGGTAATTGCACATGAATAATGTAATTCAAAAGTTACATCCAGTCTATTTTAAATATATTTACTGTATATCTCTGCGATATTGGTTGGCAGCTTTCTCATTCACCTATTGTGCCACTTCATGTAATTATAAAACCCACATTATCTCCGAAAGTGCAATCATAACACAAGATGCAGACAAGAAAGCAGAGATATCCTGTCGAGTTGCTGTACAATGAGTTTAAAACAGAGATCCATTAGGATGGCTGTAAATACGTCCTTCAGCTATGAACCCGTTCATATGCACACATAAAGTATAACCTTACCACAACCCTCTTCCCTGCCTATTAATGGACTTCTTGACATGCGGTTTAGGCTGCTTAGCCACTCTTTAATCTGTTTCTGCCGCCCCTGGTTTATGGGGTAAGGAAAATCAAATAAACAGATGTTAATCTCACTAAATTAGAGCACTGGCGCCTCTTCCAAGCACTAAGTACAGCATTATCTATCACATGTTTGAGTCTGGTTTCCCTCATGCCTCTTATATATATATATATATATATATATATATATATACATATATCATTTTTAGTTTATGTTGCTAACAGTTACACTGCAGTTGCATTTCTACTTAATGTGTAATCTGGAATAATGGTGAGGAATACATTTTAGAATTGTGTGATGAACATTATTGCAAAGCATTTGCATCATACGAGCACCTGACTGTTTGTGTTTATTTGTGGCTTTGACTCATTACTTTGTATGTCTGTATCTGTGCGGCATCCATGTATTCCTATCTGTGTCCGTGTGACAGTCGGTAGATGTTTGCTGTTATTTTTTGCCGGCGTTCAGAGCAAATATCAGTGTGTCCCAGCTGAGAAGGCATTACAGGCTGTTGATTTGAGCTGCTCTCGGGACTCCCGACCATAATCTGCGTCTGTTCTTAGGTGTGTTGTACAGGTGGTCGTTCAGGAGAGGAAGGCTGGGGAATTTGGTTAATTAAGCATGGTAAACAGCAGATAACTGCAAGCCATCCTGGTGGGACCATAAACGCATCAGACTGCAAACATCATCCAACTACCTGAGATACATACCATTCAGTCTTTGTTTTTTCTCCTACATTTTTCAAATTCATATTATTGGCTAAACATGTATTCACACATTGCCTTTTGTTGAGGTTAAGGGTAAACTGAGAATGTGAGCTGTCATACCTGGCCAGATTCCCTTCTTGGAGTGGAGGATGTGGTTGCTTTGTTAACGATAATGATAATGCATGCCACACAGATGGCATAAATTATTTAGCGCAACAAGAGGTGGGTACTAATTGGGCCAAAGACGGCTAGTATTCAAAGCAAAAAAAGTACATGTGTGTGTATTTGCATGCAAGGGTGTAGTTCTGAGTCATTTATTTGACTGAATCATTATTCAAATGAAGAAAAAGCGACCTTTGAGAAAATATCAGAAATGGTCCTTTACTCCCTGAGTGGATGTGTCAGTGTCAGTTTGATTGACAGCAGACCTGAAGGGCCATGAAGGGTCAAAGCAAACAAACTTCCGCTGTAGCTTACAATCCAAGGACAGATAGTGTTTTGTAATATTTTACAAATATTTGTAATATTGATGAATGGACCACACCACCATCTAAACCATGTACAAAAGCACAGTGCTAAAGCTTTCCTATTACGTTACATAGGTGTTATCTCTGAGATTTACGGTATTCTCCCGCTCTCCCTTACGTGCTGTGCGTGCATCTTATGTCGCGCTGGTTTTGAGTCAGTGACACAGCTTAAACACTTGCACTTTACACTTGCATGTAGGTTTTTAAGCTGTAGACTACCGTGCTAATTAGCTATCCAGCCTGCAATGTGATGTTAGCAGCGTGCTTTTCCCTGGTGGATGTTTGTTTGGTAACTTGCTCAGCGAGCCCTAGCTGCAGGGCAAGACATGTGTCTTTGTTTTGTTTTTGTTTTTATAAAAGAAGACCGCATTTGCTAGAAAGCTAATGTCGGTTGGTTGTTTTGCTGTGTGACCGTCTGCTAGAACTCTCTCGTTACGGTTTTGCACATAGTTTAAAATTAAATGATTTGTTGGCTTTGTGCAAAGAAGTTCCGCATCTAAATAAGTAAACCTGTGATGTACACTGAGTTTGGTAAGAAATACCGACGCGTAATGTGTGTATTTTAAAGCAAATTACTTACAGTACATGTCTGTTCTAATGCTCATGCACACCTAAACCTTTTTGTGAAGGACACAGCGCATGTTGGGGTGGTTAAAGATATTACATGTCAACCACTGTGCAGTTAAAATTAGATTTGTATCGAAATAAATCTTCATAAAATGAGTCTTCATACGGCCACTGTTAGTATGCTATTACTTTCATATCAATTGATGTCTCCTATACCATCGCACTGAGATCTAATCAGGCTATCACAGTATGCATTTAACACCGTGCTTTGTGGTATGATATTTAAACTACGCTATGTAGTACATTATCTACAACTGAAATGGGTTCTGCGCGGTGTTCCTTTGACGGCTTGATTTGCCATTTCTGTAAAAGGACTGTGGTCTGTTTTAGAAATACCTTGTGCATTTGAAGGAGACAGAGCATATCATCCAATCTCTGGCTATATAGTAAAAGCCTGGCCACATATAATAGCCTGCTTGCCATATGATTCTGGACAATCTTTATGTTTGTCACATGATCATGTTTTTGGCTCAATTCTTGTCAAACAATAGAGTTTTATATACTTCCCACTGTGAGCCGAGAGTCAAATGCACATAATCTCAACCACAAACGGATAATTTCACCAATGAACTTAACCTATCTAACTGAAATTAACTCCTTACAATTACTCATGCCACTCGTAAACCATTGGAGGCCGAAGGAAAACCATGTTCCCATCAGCCTGAAGAAGATTTCTCCAATCTTTATTTTCCCACTTGTATTTGGTAGCATCTGTGTGGCCATTAACTATAGCTCTCTGTCCATTCACACTCAATCACCAAACAATGACAATTGCAAGAGTTTTCACTATAAAATATAGTGGTCAGACTCAGATGATGGTGACCATCTTATCAGGTGCCCAGGGTGAAGCTAACCTCTTTCGCTCTCTCTTCCCATCCTTATCAAGACAACACTGAATGTGCTCACCAGGCTGTGAAATGAAAATCATTGATGGCCCCTCTCTCAGCATCAAAGAACAGCCTTCCCTTTCCCCTCCGTGCGCCATTCATGGGCATATTGAAAGCCATAAAATATGACAATTCCGCTATATCATCCAGGTTAAACTTCCACATAATTGCATTAAACCAATCATACTTCTTTTTACTTGGTCTGCTCTTTTTCCCTCATGGTGTACACATGGACAGTGATGCATTAGCTCATATGACGGTGGTAATGAGAGGACCTTGGTCTCCTCCGTGGTGACACAGTGACCCAAATTAACAGATAGAGGGAGAGTGAGGTGTTTGTGTGTGTGTGTGTGTGAGGAGGTGAGAGCAGGGTTGCATTTCTGGATACTTCTTATTCAGCTAGACTTTAGAAATGGAAATGGAAGTGTAATGTGGTCAAACCTGTATAGTGTACTGTATATAAATGTGTTTATTTGTTTGTCACAACAATTGAAAAAGTCCTGTTAATACTGACAAAACAAAACTGAAAAACTAAGACTGAGGTGCAACGACAGTTTGACTTGTTTGTGTTCTGTGCTTGTGGATGTGTTTGGTGGATCTACAGTTTGTGTTTTTTTTTTGTTTGTTTTTTGGCAAAGCAAGGAAAGTGGCAGCCTTCCAGTGTAATGTGGCCAAGGTTGATAACTGCAACATGGCCCAGGTTACGCTCTGACCGCGCGGTCAGACTGTGAGATTTGGTGGGATTACCAGTGAGGAAATGTTGCTATGGGGACCGTGGAAGGAGAGCAGTGCAGGCCCTTTAAAACATGCAGCAGGAGTTTCACATAGATTAGACATACATGACCACTGTCAGCAGTGCCAAAGCATTTATGGACATTTTGAAAGAGGATTAGAAAGTGAATCCCTTTGCTCAATTTCTGGCGAAGGATTTCTCAGGGAAATTACTTTTCATTCATTTTCTGCTGAACATTACAATGTTGTACGGGGGACATGAAACTTGTAAACAGGCTTATAAATGGCTTAGGCTGCGCTACTGTTTATTCCACGGTGTTTAATTCTAGATAGAGGATTTTACTGCCGTGATAATATGTGATTGTCTGCCTTAATAGATTGCAGTGTGAAACTCGAGTTTTTTTTTTAGTTTTTTTTCATTTAGTTTTTTTATATGTATAATGGTTGGAGCTGTGTCAACAAATAATGCTTATTTTGTCCAATATAATGTTTCAAGGAGTAAACATATGCATTTCTTAAATGTATATATAAATATATATATATATATATATATATATAAATATATATAAAGTATGAGATACTTATTAGGTTTTTTTCAGTTTAAAAAGTTTTCTCCAGGTACACTACATCACATCACTGTAGCAATGAGCTCCTCTTGTTATTTGCAGCCTATACCTTACCAAGCCACTGTAAACTTGTCTTTTCTCATCTCAGTTGTTTACTGTGAAGCATCTGATGGGTGCATGCTCTCCTTTCATCTCCTTTCATACTGTTCTGAATTAGGAAAGTTATGCGTCCCTGGTTGTTTTTGTCACGCAAGCCTAAATTGGACAGGCTAATTGTGTCGTTATTAGATGCAATTTAGCAATCATGCCATTGCAACATTTCTTTGTTCCCCTTGTGAGCTTGGAGCCACACAGCCTGGATCTAATTAAAAGCAGCCAGACAGAATGCATTTGCACAACTATGTACACAACTATGTTCAGGGGATCAGAGTTTTCTGTCTCGTATCGACTGATAATTTGTTGGTGATTTTCAAGTTGTTTTCACATAAAAAAAATAATAAAAATTTTGCAACAATCGTGTACTTCAACAGGCGATTTCTTTCTTTTTTTTTTTTTTTTTAATGAGCAGCATTTAAAGATGTTAAACTGCGTACCACCTGCTCCCGCACCACCTCGCAACACATCTGATCTGACTTGTTAGGTTGTTTGCCCGATGTCTTATTAGCACAGAAGGCAGAGTGACAGGGAGTTACTCACTTTGCCATCTCATAACCTCTATGTAATGAGGAAACTTAGATAAGAAAAGTTTATGCATACAGTATGTGACAACATGTTGGAGACAAAGTGTCACAGTTCAACAATACATGTTAAATGACACATGTAAAAGTCTTAGCATATGTAACACACATGGTGCCTCATCTGACTCCAGAGTGATACAATAAAAGTAAAAAAAAAGTAGTTGATGTATATATATTTTTTTATCTTTTATCATTTAAGTGAGAAGTATCGCATTCATGACGAACAATTATAAAGCCACCAGATTGTTTTCTACAATATAATGTGTTAAAAGTCTTGAGAAGCAAAATACAGCATGTTACCTAAATCCACAAATGCGCTGTAATAAAAAAAAAAAATTCTATTAGCACAGACTGTGGTTTATTTGAATCTGCCTGCTGTTAATTACTGTGCCCTGCTTACTTATTGCTTCAACAAGGACAAGGAAAAATAAGATTTGAATAAGAGAAGGCCACTTCTAGCTAAGGATGTGCAGTGATCTCCATAGTTTGAATACATTTGTAAAAATAATACATCTCCTATCGAAATAACTGCGATGACTGTGGCATTATAAAGCAGCAATAAAAAAAAGTCAATATTTGGAAATACAATGTACCCACTACCTTGGTATAATGAGGCTATATGAGCAGGGGATTAGTTATGTGATGCACCAAAAAAAAAAAACTTTTTATAAGTATTTTATAGGCACATTGTTAAATTAGAAGTAGATTCATGTACTAACTAAAGTCTGATTGTGACAAAGTTAAATGGGACAACTCCGGCCTTTGACAGTGTTGGTAGTTTAGTCAAACGCATAAATTGATAAACAAAAACCAACTTGTATGTTTGCTGTTGAGCCGTGTCAAGGAAAATTGTATAGCGTTTTCGATAAAACTGCGATACAAATGCAACCATTTGCAAAGTAGTTTCAGTTGCTTCAACTCAACCAAACCACAACCGTGAACACAAAGCACTCGTATGAGTCCTGGTGGAGAGAACTGGCAGACAACCTTTTATTGTGGTTTGGATTGGAGGAAGTGCTACCTATCCTTGACCCCGACATCCACTCTAATTTTTCATTTTGTTGTTCTGAAAGAATGTCACATTGCTCCCTTCAAAGTCACTGAATATTGCATGCTGGAACAAAGAAATCACACAAGACAGTGTTAAATGCAGCATTTTTATTTCCCTCTATTTATCAAGGATGTCGTATGGGACTGAGGTCACTGACCAGCCAGGGCAAATGTAAAATTCCTGTAGCAGTCCTTGAGTATATATGTGTTCACAATTTTATTTCACACTGCTCTGTTTGGGTGGAAATTAGGCCATAAAACTGCAATACAGCTTTATCACAGAGAGCACCACCATATTCTGTGTTGTTAGATAGAAATTATGGAACAACAAGTTAGCAAGACCGAAACAAATTACCAGAAAAAACAATTACCATGGCTTTATTTCTTTATTATTTATTACTTTTTGTTTGCTTATTAATGTGTATTATACACTCATTCCACGCACTTGCATAGTTTTTCTTTGCTTCATTACAGATTCCACACACAAAATGGGGGAACATCATTAGGGTACATGCAGATGCGGAGACAGCAGCTGCTAACAATGCCTGCATTTTCCAGATGCTAACAAAGATAGGTCAGCTGTGAATATTTCTGCCCCCTCACATTGAACACATCTGTGCATCACGGACAGTACATGTTTGGGTTTGCTTTTAACACAATACGTTAATAGCAACACGTATAGACACAGTACGCGCTGACACCTCCCGCATTCATTATGCAGACACACAAACCATCAATGACAGGATGCAAGAGGGATGAAAAAGCAACATGGGCCGTGGGTCCCCACTGTAATCTCCCACAGAATGGCAGCGGTGACAGAATGAGTTTTCTCCCCATTGAATAGCGAGACGGCTCTTTGTGTCTTTTAGATTTTCCCTCTTTTCACATGATGTGTGGGGAAGGAAGGATCCCCTTTGTGTCAAGCCACAAGACTTAAAAGCAAAGTTGGATGTGGATGCATTTGGGTTGTGTGAGACGGAGTGTGTGAAAGAGGGATGAGCATACAATGCACAAACTGCCTGGATCCATATTTTTCTTTGATGCCCCGCACAAAAAAAAGGTTTCTCCTGAAGAATGTCATCACTGCATCTGAGTTTGTTGATAGTTTGTTGAAATTAGAAAAGAGTGAACAAGGCAAATGACAAGATTATTGCTCCCGTCTCACTGAGTTGTTCTGTAGTGCACACTCCTCTGCCTGTCCATGAACGGCAACTGCTGCTTTTAAACATTGCCTTCAAAAGGCTGCCGAGTGCACAATTTATTCTTTTTGCTCCATTAAATTGCGGAGGTAGAAGCAAGTAATATCATTAAACTCAAAGAGAAAACTTTTGCCCTCATTTAATTTTAGTTTCTCAATTACTGAGTCCATTGTTTTAAGCTCTTGGGGGACAGATGCTAGATTAAGAGGAGGGAAAGATAAAAGGATTGCGCTTCACACTACCACTCATTTACCTACAGTAGCACTCCACTTCGGCATGTTCACCTTCACTTTCTTCCCATAACACACAGTAAAATGACCAATCCAGCCTTGATTGAACCAAAGTGATGTTACGATAGCAATAAGCAATGGCTGGCAAAACTGTATTTACTGTATTCATTTATTCTGTTAAGTAGAATCACAAGGTTTTATTTGTGTGTGTGTGTGTGTGTAATTATTTCAATGCAAGGTAATAAGTAAATATATTACCTTATAAGGTTATACATCATTTCTAAAAGCTGTTGCTTAAGTAGTTGTAGATACAGCGAGAGTTGCAAAGTCGTGAGTTCACCAACGTTTTTACGATTCATTTTAATGGCAATCTATTCAATAAAACTTGAGAACTTTTACTAAAATTTCAAATTTCGGCGCTAGAAGAAAAGCCAGTGGATCAACAATTTCAGTAGGATTCCTTTTGTTATTACTCTAGAAAACGCTTAATAAAATAGAATATAGAATATAGAATACAGAATATAGAATATAAAATAGAATATAGAATAGAATATAGAATAGAATACTATTACCACGTCAGCCCTTTTAATCACTTCAGAACTTCAGCTACTAAGACATACCGTGTCACATGACTTGCTGATGAACTGTGTAAAACAATACGATGAAGATACAATGAATGCTTCCATTTGTTTTAACAATTTGAAATATACGGTATTTGAGCTATCGACAGAAGGTCATTCTGTTATTAACTTCTAAAGTTTTGTAGACTGTGTTTTGACATACTTAATTATGAGCTTAATTGTGCATTATGTGTTTTTTTATTTTTTTGATGACTTCCCTTTATGCAGTATGTTTTATTCCTTTTATTTAACTGATCTGAGGAAATATAATTTCCTGTTGTCAAGAACCATAAGCAGCAGCATGTTCTATTGAGTACATTCGTAATATTGCTGTCACAACTGCTTATTTCTTTTATTATTTATTTTTGACTTGCCGCTATAAGTGGGACGTGTTTGAAAGTCATGATATTTGAAAGTGCCTAGGGGAAATAGTGTCTCTCAAGCAAGCCTTGCTGCAATTATGTTTTTCACAGATCAATGTGTTATTTATTCCTTAACATGTCTACTGTACATACGTGCAACTGCTCTCATGCAACAAAATGTTTTTGACATTTCAAAAAAATAAGTGAAATAAAAGTGAACATTTAGCTAAAGATAAAGATTCAGACATTTTTAAAACAGTATTACGTCTCCATTTTTAATTGGATGGACTATCAATTTCCATTATATGAACTTATAAATTAGGTAAATATCACATAATACATTGTGTAAAAAATGTATAACCTCAATATTCATGTAGTTCCCCTCTGGAAACTTTTCAATAGCAATCTCTCAGGTCCAATAAATGAGTCCCAGGCTTGGGATGTGTTAACCTCAAAAACACAGCAGTGAATCTGAGAAGTTGCTAAATTTGCCAAGTTTCAAGTAAATCAACTCCCAAGGGAATTTCCCTTGAGTGTGCATGCAGAACACAGGATGATTATATTTAACAATGGGAAAATGTCCTCTGTGTAAGCCACTCGTCACATTCTCTGCGTGCTCCCTGTCTGCTATTGTTCTACTCTGCCGCGTTTGTTTTATACCTGTTATTGCCTGCCATCCACTCCATAACTGAACCAGAACTTCAGATGCCTGCAAGTCACTGTTTGTTCCTTCTCAGAGGCAAGGCACGGAGAGGAAAGAAAGATGCAGGAGCGCATTGGAGGTAATTGATACCCAGTTTAGCATACCAGTGACTGTGGCTTTCAGGACATTAAGGAAATGAAAATGCAAGTCGCTGTACATATTAACAAATAGGGAACCGAAATAGAACTACAACAGCGACTTGAGATGTGAAGACGTCTTGTTATTTCTTTGCAAACATACCGGGAAACAGAAGGCTCAGGTAGAATTATTAAGTGTAGTTTTCATTACATCCACCAGAATGGATTTATTTTTAGAGTAATACAGAAAGTGTTCACAGTACAAAGTCTCACATCTTTACTCATGTCTGCCAATCCTGAGCACCATTACCCAACCCCCATTCTAATTTCATTTTACCTGAAAATGATGCCATCATTTCCAGCATTACCTCAATTTTGGGCTGTTGTGATGATCAAACCTGCGACCTTTCCATCACTCTCTCTGCAACTAATAGTTTTATTTGGCAGCTGATTCAAATGTCGCGCATGACTTTGGAACAAAAGGTGCGTTTCCATCCACCTGTTTTGATGCACATTTTCAATTTTGTGCGTCAAGGAACCCTGAGTGGAAACACAGACAATTAGAAGAAATCTTGAAATATCGGCAAAAAGTTTTCACGCTTGGCTGAAGTGGAAAAGTCGGCGTATCAATAAAAGCAAAGTGAGACAAAGTACAATGGAAACAGATTTAGCAAATACATGATGATGATGATGCACGCCTACGTGAAGCATGTGTCTTATATCCACGGAAGCTTCTGCTACGCTGAAGGGAACCAACATAGCAGCAGAGTCGTCTCTTCATTGCTCCACACAGATCTGACGAAACCTTCCTCACATTAATACACGAAACAAACAGGAAATGTCATAATTACATCGAGTTTTCCTCCATTTTTTTCCTACTGCTTATCTCAATAAACCAACTTCTAATGATTGCATGATGGTAGTGGATGGAAGCAAGGATATACTTGCATTTTCTTTTGCAGATTATCTCAAAATGGGGTTACAAATTTCAATACTTTTGGATGGAAACCCGGCTAATGTTCCTCTTACGCACGCTACTTGCGTAGCAGGCACTCAATATGTCAATTAGAATATGATGCTGCAAGAGAAACAACATTTGTTTTTATGAACTTCTGATTTATTTGTGTAGGTCGGTAGGTTAATCTCCCAATAAAGTGGTAGTTAATTAAAAAACACACCAAACACAACCTGTATGATCATTTAACTGCTTCTGCTTGTTGTCCCATTTGACGTTTTAGTTTTGTAACCGTTCACATTTAAATTGAAATTATTTAGAGTACAATCTTACTAAGTTTTATAATTAAACCATGTTTTTTTCTCCTGCAATGGCAATGTTTTTGCATATCAAAGATAATCTAAAATCTGCTGTTGTTGTTGGTTCATCCTTCACTTTCCTCCTGTGTAAGCACTTTATGTTTTCAAGTTTTTACTGCTCAACTGCTACTGGTATCGCTAATTAAAATCAATATTGCTCAATGCTATACTTTTCCGTCTTCAACTGGTTCTTCTTCTCCTTCTTCTTCTTCTTCTTCTTCTTCTTGTAAAGTGACCTTTATGCACTCCACACAGATGACTCAGGACTGCTGAGGTGCTGCCATCTGGGATTCTCCTCAGGGTTCCATGAGTAACACAATTTCTCAGTAAAAATGTGGTTATTTGCAAATGCAAGCAGCCTCCCACCGCACACTGTGAAGCTCTCATATTCTCTAACATAATTTTACAGTGTGTTTTGTCAAGCGATAGCAGCTTCTAGGGAATTACAGGTGAGGCAAAAAGACAGATTCCAGAGTTAGAGTTAGCTTTCTTATTCTTTTTCTTTCCCACTCCTGCTCTCTCCCGCTTGGAAGCTCGAGAGGAGCAGATGGCTTGGCATCACCCTGGCAGCCCAGTGTCAGCTTGTCTCTTTGGTTTGTCATCCAATCCAAGACTAGCTGTTAGCCTTGAATAAACACAGAAAGTGGCACACAAAACATAGGCATGAACAATTTGAGGGCACTATTGAACTGGAATATGAAAACCCACCAAGATACGCCTCAATCAGGAAACAGGTTTGCACAGCAGGACTCCCCCCTCAAGGGAGAGAGACCATTAAAATGTGACAAAATAAACAAACACATTTACTTTGCACAGTTGGTGTGAAATGTCTTTATTTATTTTCTATCAGCTTTAGGTGAGCTCAGGATGTGCAGAGATTTCTGTGTGATAATTTCAATTTTCTTCCAAGAGAATGCCAAAAGAAAAGCAGTGGGCTGGTGATATTAGTGCGGGTGCCACATACTAAGATACCCTGCCAACAGTTATAAAAAAACTAAACATCTTAATCAAAATAAATATCTTTAATGTCAGTTGGCCGAGGAGTCTCTCTTACAAATATGTTCTGTATTTAATTCTCCCAAAGAACATCAAAACAACCTCAAAACTGTTTTCTTTCAAAGCAGATTTGACAAACATTACTTTTTCATCTATGTCCTTCAGCCTCGACCAGCGCTGCAGGAGGTACTGATGTTGGTGCTGAGACACTCATGTTCGAGCACATTATGCCGTGTGCACAGACAGTAGCCATTATCTCTTCCCCGTGCCTCCCAACAGGGTTGTCAGATCCTGACTTAGGTATGTGAATTGGCACCCTGCATCTTAGTTATTAATTAATTATTCCATTCATTATTCTACGACCTCTCGCTGATAGAGGGAAATGGAACACTTGCATTATTTTCTTAGTGTCCCCCCCACACACCTTAAACAACAACTGCTGCAGTCTTTACGTCTAACACAGTTTTTGACTGTGTATATTTGTGTTTGTGTATAGTTATGCAAAGAGGGCTGCACGCTGTGTGAGTGTGGTCGTGAAGGTGGCGGCAATCGCTTCAGGGTGTCAGATCAGGACACAAGTTTTGTGCACAGGTGAGTCCCTCTTATTGACGGACGCACGCACGTGAAAAGAAATCATATGGGCATCAATCATAGCATGCCAAGAGCAGTCGCTTCTCCTCATTTGGAGTTCTCCCTCACTGCTGAGAAGACATGCACACATGCATTGGCTTTTTCACACGAGCA
This sequence comes from Bovichtus variegatus, assembly GCA_943593645.1. Taxonomy (NCBI): domain Eukaryota; kingdom Metazoa; phylum Chordata; class Actinopteri; order Perciformes; family Bovichtidae; genus Bovichtus; species Bovichtus variegatus. Next base: position 2,314,243 of record CALSCE010009526.1, on the reverse strand, counting down.
ATTAAAGAACTAAAGGAAAATCAACATCAATCAACATAAGGTTTATTTCTAGGATACAGTCAAAGCTTTTAAATGGCCAGATATGCATTTTGGTCCTAAACCGTGGAGCAAATTATAGACAAGCAGTTTAAATTTGATAACGCAAAAATGAATTACAAATGCAACGAGAAAATGTGGCTGAAGACTCATCAACAGTTTTCACAGATAGAGCTATTACACATACATCTGTGCAGGGAGAGCCCCGCACGCACCTCACAACGTTAAACATACTGTAATGATGGCTTTTATTTTTGCCAATTCAAACACTGTGACGCCTCTTTCTGATGCATTATGACAGAGCCAGCAATAACCATGCACCCTAGGATTATTCTGACAGGAAATATTTTGAAATCTAAGAGACATTTACACTTTAGTGATCATCTTTTCCGGTTACAAGATCAAAAGAGACAAGTAGCCGAACGTTAACGTATAAACGCAACAGCACTGAGCGAGATTCCCCCGACAGTTACTCGTGGGATGAAGAGGAGCACACATGTTTGTTTGCGTCCATAGACAGACTTATTGAATGTGGCTTTTCTTGGAACATTCGACAAAACAACATTTGGTTTATCTCCACAGACTAAGTGACGCACCTGTTTTCATGAAGCTCCGCTCCTGTCGGCTTTCATTTGTCTTTGATGGACAACTGCTGTGAAAATCATCGCGGTAATCAAATGTCTCGAGCTTTACAACAAAATTTAAATAAATAAAAAATGCAGTCCTGTACTGTATTTCACGTGATGTGATTTTCCTATATTTACCTTGGAACCTACTTAAATCCATTTCTGTTTCCTGTATTGTCCTTCTTTGAATGCTTGGCAATAATTAAGGGAAAACTGCATGAAAGCAATGCATCATTTACATTAGACATGGAGGCTATTTACATGGCTGACATTTTAGCCTTCTGTCAACATCACTTTACAAATAGCTTAGATTAAGCTGAAGCAAGGAACACACCTCTTGAAATGGAATGTAATCAGCATTTCTGATTAATCCTTTTTTCAGATGCACCCTGTGATTACAAGTGCCCTGCTGATTTTGTATTTGAATATACTGCATATCTGCTTCTATGATAAAATAATCAAAGTGGTAAAAAGAGAGCCCGCATTACACTGTGTGCGTACAGATTGGATTGTATGTGAAGAGGCTATACGTAGAGTGGACTGACTCCTGATTGTTGATCTCTCAGTCACGTGTCTTGTGCCAACTGAAAACAAATACAGTACATATATATATGTGCATATGCGCGTGCAGTGTGTGCGAGAGACAAAGTGTGCAGGAAACAGAAATGAAAGGAAGAACGGACGAAAAGAGGAGACAGAGGGAGGGAGCAAGGGAGCTCGAACAATCATATTAGGGAATTGAGGTGTATCAGTGCTGTTACGTGAAATGAGGAGCCCCACCACAGGTTGGTTCCAGGCAGTGAAGTGATAGATGAAAAGGAGCAACAACAGTAGTCAGTTAGAGAAGTGCATGATTAACTTAAACTAATTAAGACCTCTGGGTAATGGAGGGAGAGGAAACAGTAGCCATCCCTTCCCTTTTACAGTGTGAGCTCCCAGTGCAGAATCTGTGCTGAGGCCGCCTTTGTTCTCAGAGTCCCAGTCCTCGGCCCAGCTGAACGCCTGCCATCTCTACTGTAACCGCCCCCCCCCCTTCCCCCCCCTCCTCCTCCTCCTCTCTCTCCCAAATTTACAGTATGTTTCAGTCTGTATGTTTGTCTTGTCGCTGTTGTTAACTCTGTTGGCCAGAAAATCTGCTGTTTGAACATTTATACGTCACTGATTAGCCCTAATTTAGATTTCTTAGGAAAGATACACCTTAAATGCACCAGCTGTAAAAGCAGACGTTCCAAATTACAAATCCACAGTTGACGATATTCTATAGCTCTGCCAAACGTTAAAGGAATGCATTGACATTTTGAGAAATGCAATGATTTGCTTTCTTCTGGAGAGTTCGATTGATACCGCTCTCAGTTATCAAGAGTGGCATGAATCTTCTCAAATAACCAGGATGGATATTTGGCATGGGGTCAAATAAGATATTCATAACTTTGGAAAAACCACATACTGTCATCATTAATGGAATCCCTTCTTTTTCACATTTAGGATATTGCTAATTGTACACATTCTTAACATCTTTTTTATGTAGAGTGAGACACATTTTACATTATATTTCACAGATTATTTGTGCCAATGATGCCCATAGGAAAATGCATTTGCACTGTAACACTGCAAAGCAAGAGTACATTACATTACGTTAAGTTACATTACATTATTACATTACATTCAGCAGACGCTTTTGTCCAAAGCGACTTACAGTAAGTGCAAACACTCATGAGGATACGACTCTAAACAGCGAGAATCTTGCAGAACAATAGCTTCAAATAAGCCAAACCAAAGTAAGTGCAAGAAAGACAACCAAAAGAATAAAAATTCAACCATTGGCTTCAAACCAGCTCCAACCAAGAGCAATTTTAATTTAAATTTTTTTATTGACTGAGGTGCAGTCGAAACAGGGGGGTTTTCAGTCTGCGACGGAAGGTGTGAAGACTTTCAGCTGACCTGACAGAGAACACTACAACACACAGACGTGCCGTGTTTATCTTAAATGAATTGGATTGTTGGTAAAAGAGACAGACGAAGCTTAACTTAACCTGACTTCCCCTTGATAACAACTCCTCCCGTTGTGTATCAGTCGGAGAATGACAGTGGTAAAAACCTACATGCCTCTTGGTCCACTGCTTACTTAATGGGACATTAAGAGCCAGACAAGCATCACAACGTACAAATAGATTTGCATCAACTATGCAAAATGGACCATGGACCATGGGGTGAATCCTGGGCTTTGCTGATTTGCAAAACAAAGTGTTACCTAATTACGCAAGTTCTAGAATATCTGTTCAGTTCATGCTGAATGGGTGATTGACTGTTTTTTTTTGTTTCTGAGCGATAATTTCCTTAATACTGCACCGGTGGGGAATGATTGGCTGGGTGGATGTGGATCAATGCAGGTTGCTCTTTAATCAGGACACATTAATGCATAAACTGTTTCGAAGGTGACCTGGATCCACTCAGCTTTGAAGTTGTCAGTGATCTTCACTAGTCATCAATTTGCAAGACCTCATCATTCAGATAACCCCCCCCCCCCCCTTGCTCCATCACTTTGCATCCTGGGAATTGAAAGAGGCTTTTTCCTGTCTCTGCTTTGGGTATGCATGGTGCTGCTTAAGAGCCTGCAGGAGGCAAAAATGCTGACATCGGGCAAAGTATTTGGAATTTCTTAATCTGTTTTCTCAGTGTATATATATATATATATATATATATATATATGTATTACACTCCGACTTATCTTAATTAGCCTATGCCTCCCAGTTGTTGTTGCTGTCTTGATCATTCTCAGTGTCACAAGTCAACCGAATAAAATATCCAACATTTTAAATCATAGATAAAGTTATACTTCAGCCACTTGAAATCCTTGCATATATAGACTTTTTTGAAAAATACTTCATGGATCCATCTTCAAATGAATGAAATCAGATTTCTTTTGTCACATTGGAACAGCCTTTATGTCACTCAAACTACAGTGGGGAGTAAAGCCTAGGTAGGAAATCATCACATTTCCACTAATGATAGGGATTCTCTGACATTACATTATCTGAGCAGATTCTATTTCCCCAAAAAGTCCTTCTTTGACTTCCCTAATGAACTTACTTCCTCTTCGGGTTGAGTCTGCTCCAAATGCCAACTTTCCTGCCCTATAATGTCACATTTCCATGTTCAAACGTCAATGTTTAGAATTCAGTTTTTACATGGTACTAGTCTGTGAAGGCTAATTAAAGAGAGGCCAGATGTCATAAAGTATTGTTATGCATCAACTGGTCTAACCCTTGATATTAGAATTAATGAGAATGAGATCGGAATTTAAATAATACATTTGACATTAACTCACCAGTGAACAACATGTTGTGTAATTTGGGCATTTTCCATCGATTATCGGAGGACTTTATTGTTTATTAAGAGGACTTTAGCCTTTTAATCTGTGTACTAAATATTGTATTTCTCCACTACATTTGTATACTAAACAAATGATAATCTCTAAAAATATGCTGTGTTAAAGTTTAAACAACCCAACAACATACGATATGCTTAAGTAGCTTCACCTTAACCAGCAACAACATCAACATGCTCCTTACTTGTTAATGCATCAATGATAATAATTCAAAAATACAAAATGTACAATGATAGAATATTCTGAAAAGAGCCAGTGTGCATAACAAGGACTTTTACTTTTGATAATACTTCGTAAAATAAAAGTAAAATGTTGAATGCTGTGTGTGTGAGAGTCCCAAGGTTGTCTTTTTTGTTACTACCACGACATTAAAGTTGCACCTTTTCAACTTCTTAAAATCATCCAATTAATATAAAAAGAGTTTTCGTAAAATTGTGTTTAACAAATACAATAAAGTTATGATAATTCTTTCAACATAATGTCTAAATGATGCTTATTTGCTCAAAATGAAAAAGCCCCAAAGATCACAAATTCTATATAAAAATGCAACCTGTAAAATAACGGCATGGATTTGACTCATTTATTTCAAAATCATTATCTGTGCCACAATAAAGTTAGTTTTGAGCCTAAACAGAAAGCTTGGAAATGGGTCAAATACAACACAACATCCAATGGAAACATAATACTGTACAGATCATTGACCTGAGTTGTAAAACTTAACTTCTTTGTAAAAGAAAAAAAAAAAGAATTAAATTGTCTAGGAGCGATCCTGGATTTAATGAAGTTTAGGTCTAGTGAATCATTGTGCATACATGAATGTGTTGATATCAGGACCCATCTTCTGGTACAAAAAAAGAAAAGAAAAAAGTTTTCTTTCTCTTTTATTCTCACTTAGTGCTTCATTAAATAGATATGTTGTTCAGCCTCAACTGGGGGAGTTTAGTCCTCAAGACGAGGCAGAAAGATGACAAAAATGGTTATGCTTTATCTAAACCAGCAGACCAAATGCATTTACAGTTTTTATGTGTTACTGTGTTTTTCCTTTCTTTTTCTTTTTTTTCCTTTTTTCTTTCTTTGTCTATTCAGGAGTTGTTGGAGTCGTCGTTGCCTCTGGTTAAGACCTCCACTAGGTCTCAAATGATGTATTTTTAAAGGCACAGGGTGGGGCGATGCGGAACAATAAATATTCTAGGGGCTGTATAGATCAAATCTGGCAACCAGAAGCTCCTGTCATGACCAATTAGAAATGCTTTGTGACTCAAAGAATGGCTCACAGGCATGAGGCAGCTGTACCTGTGGCCATTGTCAGTCAACGGTCAAAACTGCACTGGTTAACCTTGTGTGGAAACGGGGGAGCTGCAGCCTTGAGTACAACAGCAGTTCTAAAGATGAATTCAATTAATATTTTACAATGCCTTCATTATGGGTGCATGCAATTACTGACTTTCCCATAATGCTTGACTAAGTCTCAATGAGTGAAGTGGGGAGCATGAATGGTTTGAATTTGTTTTCCCCCCAACAAAAACAAATTACTGTAATGGTTTAAAACTCATTTAAGTACTTTGATCACTAAGTGATGCATGTGCTGATACTTTCTAATTCACCGCTGCTTTATTAAGCCTCTCGAAAAATTTCAACCCAGTGAAGTGGTACTGCTGCTCCTTCAAAGCTGTGTGGAATTAGATTTTTCAGATTCTGTTTTCCTTCGCACTTCAATGAACTCCTAGTTTGCCCGTGGTGCAGCGACTACGAGTCGGGCTCTGGGATTATTTTCTGTGCCTGTGTTGAACTCAAAGAAAGTTTATGGACTTAGGAAGAGATAAACAACTCATCAGAAAACGTCCAAAAGGTCCACTTTCGTGTCACTGTGTCCTTAACTTCACCGCCAATGCCTACATTTACTCTGTGAATACATTCAGACATCAGATATCGTCATCTTTTTCTAAATCCCTTGAATTAATTGGGTTTTCATCCATACACTTATTGGTGACTTGATGAATTTTTCCTGTATCTATCTCTTTAAGATGCCTTAAAAGTTTTCTGTTATGCTTCTTTTTTTTTTAAATTAGAACCTCTAATATATTGTATATCATGTATTATATCATGTAAGATGACACAGATCACAACAACACCACAGACTCAACATTGTCGTGAAAGGGAAGTGTCCCTTTTCCTTTGGGGAGCAGCGGGTGCTGGGTGAGCTGGGGGATTAACGTGAGGAGTTCAGTGTCTCTAGTGCAGTCAGTAAAAAGTTGTTTTCACAGTGGTTTGTCTCAGTGGCCAGTGATTTCTACTGCAGCCCCTCCCGAGTAATGCCCCCTTAAAAAAGAATAATAAATACGGACCATCACACCAGTGTTTGTGTGCTCTCCATAGGATCAATTATTTTCCACAACGACAGTATATTTGATATGAGATCATGTTGTGCTTCCATGTTTTTTTTTGTCCTTATACGACCAACAGTTGGTTCATTAGAAACTAAGTGTGTCTTTTGCTTCTTCAGATAAATGCACCACCGCCATCATTAGCTGACACTGCATTACCATGACAAGCTGTCCAACTCCAATCTCCAAGGTCTTTTTACGCTTACCTTGTGGATATTTGTCTTTTACTTGTTTACTTAAACGCACCTGATTGGCATGTTTTATTTATTTCTACTTTTCTTTACCGATATTATGTGCGTCATTTTCTTGACAGGTAGATTGGCACCGCTATTAGGATATTATAGCCCAACTGATGTGGGTCCACATTTCTCTGGTCTGGCAATTCTATTGGATATTTGCTATTAAGTAAATGGCCTCTTGAAGATCAAACCTGCTAGAATTCTTCCATCGTATCATTTCTAAAAGGAAGCCTGAAATGTGTTTTCAGTAGAAATATTTGGTGAGATTAGTTTCTGAATTAGTTTCTGATCTAAGCATATTCCTCATCTTTTCTGACGGTTTAAGTACTACATTCTGTAGAATATCAAGCTTGTAGAAGTATTCTAATTAATTTATTAGGTTACGCTGTCGAATAGTGCGTCATTATCGAACCACACTGTGTACAATAGTCACAGTCTTGATCCGAACACTGATCTCTGACCTGTGTCGTTCTAAAGAGCTCTGCAAAGGAGCCTATTAGCAGAATCTTGACACGAGGCAGCCACGTGTTCTGTTGAGGCAATGCCTAATAGCTTCATGCCCCAGATCAATAGATCAATCAGGCTTTCATTACTAATTTGCAGATTTGAATTCCTGCAGCACAGCATATTAAAAAGAGAGTACTCTGTCTTACTGTACAGTACTCTAACTGCAGACCTACAATAACCTCGCCAAATTACATCTGCCTACATGTTGTTCCTCATTCTATTGCTATGCAGCCTAATAAAACAATTGCACCTTGAGCAAAAATCAAGATTTGCTCTATTTTACGAGGTTAATCGGATAATTTATAACAAGCCTGTTGCAAAGCCCTCTCTGCTGCTCGGCAGTCCAGCTGAGGCAGCAGTGGAGGTACAGGTATGAGCACACACACATACCCATGCAGGCGTTTGCTGAGTACACACAACACAAGTTTGGCATGACCCTCATCACAGTCTGGCAGTCTAATTACAGCTCAGGCAGTGGGAATCCATTGATTTGAAGATAAATGTTAGCACACCTGTGTGCTGAATCCATTACAATCTTTATCCTAATAGCTCTGGGAAAATGCTTCATTAAGGCTCATTACAATAATGTCAGACATTAAGCATTAATTAATTTACCATTGTGCATTGTCAGGTTTACTTTCAGACAACAGAATGCTCTGTAGTTCTATACGCAGGGATAGAGTAAAGCTATTCCACATGGCGTACCAGATGGGTGGCACACTATGCAATTCAAATATTGTCAACCACAGTCAAATACAATTAATAAAGTTTTAAGTTGTGAAGTTTCAAATATCCGTCTGTGATTGTCTTAACATTTGGACAGGCAGCTAAGAAGAGCCAAGAATGATTTGCAAATACTGTATGACCCAGATCTGCCAGGTAATGCATATCTAGTACCACCGCTGACACCATCTGAAGGGTATGGTCCTTGGACTATAATGAGCTGTGAAATTACACTATGAATAGAGGAGCGAGGGCTCCAGTCTGCCCAGTTCCTCCTGTTAACTTGGTGAAAATGAGCACAGGACACAGAGGATGAGGACAACTTATCCAACTTCAATTCTGATGACTGAGTAGAGGAATATGGTGCAGGAGGTTCTCAGGAATTTGAGCACTGAGACATAATCATGACGGCTAGAATGGTGAATATTATGGAGCACAGTTATTTCAGGAGTGGGAGCACTGGAAGAGAGGTAATGGCAGGGGATGATTGACATCTTGCGGGGCGCACTCAGCCTCCATGGAAAGAAAGATTTTCGGTCGATAAAAATTGGCTTGGATTTACATCAGCTTCATTATTTTACTCAGCAAGGAGAAGTTACAAGCAATACAACAAGTTTGCCAGTGTTGCAGCACAGTTTCTGTCAGCAGATGGCACGTGGCGAACAAGAAGATGCAGAAGGAAACCTTCGCTGAAATGACAATTTGTCTGCATTTACACTGCAAAGACCCTCCTTGACCTCAGCCGATGTGGTGCAGGGTATTTGAGTCAGATACAATATTTTTTTATCCTAAAGTTTCTACATTAAAAAAGAGAAATAAAATAAGAATAAATATGAGAATTCTCAGATCAAGAAATTTGGAGCAGCGTAAAGTTTCCCTCCCTAAAAAAAAAAAAACATTAATTGATTTATGCTGCATCAACTACATATTTAGTGAATAAAAAAAAAAAAAAGATCTTGAATTGAAATAGGATGTAATAAACATTAGTAAAAGGGCTGCAGCTGCAGAGGACAAGGTCCAAGCATAACAACTAGATGAGTGTATTGTCGTCATAATGGGAGCGGTTGTACTGCGTAAAACTCCAGCTGTGCACTGGACAAAACTAGTTCATCTGGCTGCAGATGGCAAACATACTGATGGAAGAAGGGAACAACTAAGCATGACGCTGAGAAACCAATTATGGAGTTTTTAAGAAGAGAGCTTTGCCTGTTTGGACCTTTTGAAAAAAAAAAAATCAATTGTATGTTATTCAGGTAACATTCAATGATGAAACCTAAAACCTTGTTGAACAAACAAACTGAAACATTTACCCTGAGATACACCTTTTTTACTCTGCACACGTGTTGTCATGGTATTTCAGGAAGTTCATATCCTAGTTGAAAATGCCAATTAACTCTATGAAACAGACCGGCACTGGGAGTGATATATATTTTATATGCTGTTTGTCGGCATGTGTGTGTGTGTGTGTGTGTGTGTGTGTGTGTGTGTGTGTGTGTTTGTGAATGGGTGAAAGAGAGGCATAGTAAAGGGCTTTGGAAAAAAAAACAAAAAAGTGACATGAATGCAACCATATAAATACATGTAAATATCTGCGTGTGGCTCATTGTACTTCATTCAACCCTTTGGAACATTGAAATAGATTTCACCTCCGTGTTTTTCTTCCCCCCCGCCCCCCCCCTCAAAGGCACTGTCAACATCCCGGCTGGACTGCATTAACAATTCATCAAGGGAGCATATACCAAACATTGTTTTGCTCAGGCAATGAAAAGAAAAGGAAAAGAGGTAGGAATTTCTTTCACACCCAATTGATTTCCTTCCTAAAGATAAGATGGAGTGGTGATGTTGTTTTCTGATACTGTTAAAAAAAAATAAAAAATCCTACATTCATTCTTGTGCCAAAGCCAAAGTAAATAGCTCAGCCAGCCCTCCACTAACTACTGAACCAGGCTCCCAGTGAGAACAGGTGGACACCACTGAGGCAGAACACATCTCCCCTGATTCAGGTCATTCCTCGGTTATCCCTTACATTTATATACAGTACACATTTATAAAAAAAATTTTTATTCCCCCTGTCACGGCTCTGGCAGTCACACTCGACCCTCCTTTTAACAACTGTAGCATCCCCCTCCTCCCTCCACCTCTCTCTTTGCCTTAGGCTCGTGGGTGGTTCTAATAATTTGCTTAATTTGTTGCCATTCACTCTCAGGACATAGATCAAAGAACTATTAAATTGCACTGACGTGGCAGCATCTCGGAGTGACTGAGAGTGGAAGGAGAGAGGGAGAAAGAGAGAGAGGTAAGCCCTGCAGCTAAAGAAGGAGACTTCCATCATCCTCACTGCCACCACTGTGACTGTGTGCGTGTGGGCGTGTGTGTGTGTGTGTGTGTGTGTGTGTGTGTGTGTGTGTGTGTGTGCCAGGGGAAGATGAGGATGGAGACACCTACTCTCTCCAATAGCAGGCCAAGTCCTGTTGCTGTGTGGATGCGGCTGATAATGGCTGCAGCCAAGTGAGATATTATGTCAATAGACATCAGAACACTATTACACTCGGCTGTTTAATGGCGATGAACACAGAATGAGTGGTTATTTATACTGGGAATGTTATGGGATTAAAATAAAAGGGTTAGCCAGGAATGATGTAAACTTTTTGGATTTGAGCCTCATTTCCTGATCCGCTCGCGGTCCCAATACCCTCAACCAAGACAATTGCAATTTGTACACTCAAACTACTGATCAGCACTTTCTCTTCACTTTTCTGTTCTATTTTGCTAATTCTAATTAATAAGCCGCATGAAACGTCAACTTAACACAGAGTATGATCATGAAAAAGACCATTAAAATGATGCAATTAGCCAGAGGACTCCGATGAGAGATACATGCAATCAAAGTGTGAAAAGAGGAAGGGAGGTAATGTAGCAGTGGGCTGGGGGAAGGAGAAAAAGCAGATGCTGCAAAAAAAAAAAAAAAAAAGATCTTCAAAGAGAGGGATGGGGTTGAAAACCCAGGAGAGGGAGCTGCGGGAGCACTTGTCTTCTTAGGCATGAATGTGACAGAGCTCCTCCTGGACCTGGGAAGACATAGAGAACCAATGAGCAGCAGGGGAGAGTCTCTTCTTCTTCTTCATTTATCTCTCCTTTTTTTTATCTCTCTTTTACTTTTTTTTGTCTAAAAATATGCAAGTGGAGGAAAGACCAAGCATCTGTTGTAATTAAAAGTGACAGTGACCTGTCATTTGAGAGGAAGGATGATTCTACATATGGACAGCAACTCATGTTTGAATAAAACAACTTTTTCTGACTAAACTTTGTTTACTAGTCAAAATGCATATGAATTGTACATCGTTATACTATGTATATGTATAGT
>CALSCE010009526.1:2226652-2297976 GCA_943593645.1 Bovichtus variegatus | reverse complement strand
TATATCTATATCTATATCTATCCATCTCTCTCTCTATATATATATATATATATATATGTATATCTATATATCTATATCTAAATCTATATCTATATCTATATCTATCCATCTCTCTCTCTCTCTCTATATATATATATATATATCCGTCTATCTATCTATATAACACTGAAGACATTGAAGGACAGATGAAGGAAATAAAATTAAAGTTTTTAATGGTGGACTTACTTAACAGCATTCAGGTTTATTCTGTTTCCAGTTCTGTAAGTTTGACATGAGAAATGGATAAAGGGAACTAAGGAACACCAGCTTAGATACACATAGAGTACTATAAAGAGAAATGCTCTAGATAATGTTAGGTAACTGCTTCCAAACACAGGAGAGGTCTATTCTTATACATCCCTCAATCCTCCATGACATGTTTTACATAATATCCAAGCGTGATTGCAAAACAAAAGATCGCAAGGATAGTGAAACAGGACTGCAAGTCAAAATGCCACTGCCTGATGTTTGAAGATGATAAAACTGGATCTCATTATTGATTAATTCACTTGCCCACGTACAGACCTGGCAGAGACTGTGTTTACATGCATGCTACCATTCCTTCAATATTTCAGTCTCAAGTATAATATTTATGAGATGCTGCATGTAAATGTCATATCCCATTTTCAATAACAGGGATAAGCTATGGTTGCTTTTGAGTAAGTGTAGTTGCCACTCACTGACATGTATTAATGTTAACTAAGGAACGTGGTTTTTTTTTTTCCCTGAATATCCGTCGAGGACATTGTTTTTGACAATGGTAATCCATTGGAGGAGGTAGAGCAAAACTTCTAAAGGCGGTGTGATTTCCTCATATCTCTATAAGTCCAAGTCTTCTCTTCAGTTTTTCTTCACATACTGTAGCCACTGCTTGTTGAGTCACCTTGGCAAGTTCTGTGTTTGTTGCTCTTAATTGCCACGCTTTGATTTTGAAGAAGACTTTAAATGTGACTCATCTGTATCTGCAGTGTGTTGGAAAGTGCGTACGCATGCCAGCCTGTGTACCCATGCATTCGCTTTAATATAAGGCTATTTAAATATGGAAAAAAAGGATTACTAAGAAATTAAAACGAAGTCACAGCAGCGAACAACTGATTTCAACCACTTCGTTTGGCTTTATTGTCTTCATTTTTTCTTCTTCTGTTATTGGTTATTCTGCTGTGCTTTCAATTTTCCCTCTTTTTTATTCTCAGCTTTCTATTTTTAACCGTCCTTCATTCTGTTGTTAGCGGGAGAGAGTCTAGTTTCTGTCATTCTTCCAGTGATTTATTGTCTGTTTGAATATCCTCTTACAACCGCAGGCCCAGCATTGTTTGCCACACAGTATCTCTCCTTCTCATGATTTCTATTACATACATACTGCAGTTATTGTTTCAGTCTTACTGTATCCTGAACATCCAGCTGTATTAGAGTGAATTATTTCAACATTGTTTGTGGTTCTTTTTTCAGAGGCAGATTATGGAGACAAAACTGTGGGCATAGCTTTCCCCTTCTTCTTTTAATTATTAATTAACTACAACACATGCTTTCTCTTGAAGTAACATTAATGTGTAGCATGCTGTAGTGAAAGCATTGCTTCTGTTTTTAGATGATGATCTCCAAAGTTAAAAAAAACTAAAAAACAAAACAAAGGACAGGTTTTTTAACATGATGTTCAAATGGACTTGTGTAAACACACCAATCTGTGTGAATTAAAGTACAGTATGTGTGGAAGTTACCAAGTGTAGTCAGGGTACTTGGTTTCCCGCATCCCCAAGCTGGCCACACTTGGAATAGCTTTGGGAAATGATGGAAATTATAAACCATATTTTACTGTACAGTCAAACATGTCGATGAGAAGGGTAATGGTTCGCTTTGTTGTCTGTTTGTCCAGAAATCAAAACTGGTCCGACTGGTCAATGTTTTTATACCCGACAACTGTCCCTAAAAAAAGTTTGTGAAAACTTTTCAAATTTCAATTCCACGTGTGGCTCATATTGGCTTTCTTAAACAGCACACCAGGCAATGTGTAACCTTAGTGTAACCACTTTTTTAAAATTTTTTTATTGCATGCACTGCTACAATATGCGAAATACACCGGTCAATGTTGTGTACGTAACAAAACAAAATGCTCCTTTTGTCAATAAATAGAAATGTTTAGAGTTTGAGTGACAAGTGTGGAGGGCCACATGTTGTAGACTGAATAGAGGCAAGGAATAAAAAAAACAATATAGCACAACTGTAAATGTGCCTCAAGCAGGAAAAGTTCCATGGCTGAGAGGGAGACACTGTGCATACAGCAACAGTTGGCCGAGTGATTCACAAGTCACAGCTTTATGGCTGTCAAAAGAGACTCACATTACATCTGGGCGAGTCATTGCCAGATGGCGAGTGGGAGAGTGAGTGGGAGAGTCTGTATATATTTTAATAAGACAAACTGAAATATTCAACACACCTCACCTAATGCTACACAATATTTTGAGTGTGAAAGAACAAGGAGTGTTATTGAGTGTGTCAGTCCCCTGACATTTCCACATACTGTACAGTCACAGAAGAGCAGAGTGAATCTACAATAGTGTTTACAAACTTGCTTAAGGATGCAGCTTTGTCCTGGCTGTGTGGACAGGCTAACCTGCCCGAAATACATAATTCAGACATCATCACAGAGGGGAGTGCACAGTCTGATGCGAAAAAGAAGAGGGATGTATAGCAAAAAAGAGAAAACACATCTATTAAATGCATTGGTAACTCTTTGACAACATTGTTAGTAGTTACTAAGGAACAAGTGACTTGATGATTAATTAATCGTAGTTCCTTTATAACTCCAAGTCGAGGACTATAATCAATTAATCAGTACTTTCTTTTTTTGTGCGACTGTCAAATAAAGTGATGCATCCCACTGAGTTGTTACCAAGTTACTCCATAATTTTGACAGGAACTACTGAGTCTTTACTGGAGAATTCACACTTAGTTCCTTAAGGGCGAAACCAGACACAGCAGGATTCTGCATTATGCATATGTGATGCCTTGAAAATAAATGTATTAAAGAGAGTATGTACCAGTGTAAGAAAGGTTAAATATTCGACCATAGAATATGGAAAGGCACTAACTCCAAACACAAACTGCTTCCATAAAGTGTATGGAGTATTTACAAAATATTGTAATGTGTAACAAAATAATAATAAGAATAATAAGAATAATAATACACATTATTTATATAGCACTTTTCGAATACGAGTTTACAGTGAGGTAGCTTGTCTGATTACCTATGGAAGGTTATTCCCCAGTTCTCAGACCCTTACGGCAAATACTCTACTACCCTCTGTCTCAAGCTTTGCCCTGGGGACAGAGAGAACCAGCTGGTCTGCAGATCTGAGAGTACGAGCTGGAGTGTAAGGGGTGAGAAGGAGCAAAGAGATTGCACAGAGCAATAACATTTTTTTATGAATTCTCAAAACCATGAGTAACTAGTGCAATGAGGCAAAAATAGGGGAAATGTGATTGTATTTTCAAATATTTGTGAGCACCCTAGCTGCCATATTTTTGTTTTAGTTGGAGGAGGTTAATTGATTTTTGGGGCAGTCCGACAAATGTTTTGTTATATTATATATTTTATATTATTATATATTATTATATAATTTGTTACAGTAAACTAGATGGCTGGAGACGGACGCATGAATGATGCATCTCTGAAATAAATAAAAGATGTAATCTTTGCAATACTCCTGATTATCCTATAGCTGATTTGTATAGATGCTTATAGAAGGTCAAGTCTGAATCAAAGATTAGTCCCAGATTTCTGGCCTAATGGGTGCACTGTAAACTAAAGTCTGGCTTACACCATCCCTTGGTGCTTTGGGTCCAAACACCATCACTTCATTTTTGTGATTGTTCAGCATTAGGAAGTTACTAAACCACCAGAACCACATGGCTGCAATGCTGTGAGTGAGGTAACTAATGCATGATCTGATTGATTTATGGACAAATAGTGTATCGTCAGAGTTACAGTTAACTTCAACCAGTGTTAACTTGTAGATACAGAACAGTAAAGGGCCAAGTATAGTCCCTCGAGGAATGCCACAGGTGATATTTGTGTAGCATTTTATATATTCACATTTTGCAAAGTCATCCAGTGGCTCATATTGAACCATTTCTGGCTCGTGGGCCGTATGTTTGACACCGCTGCACAAGAGGAATATTGAAAAGGACAGCAGGGAGGTCCGAAAACATGCATGCACTTTATGGATTCTGCAGGAACCAAGTAGGGCAGACATTTTCCTGGGGGGACTGTCGATGTTGAGAAACGCCGTTATCTATACTTCATTAATTAGCAGGTCGTTCATGATCTCTTCCTCAGTTGTTCCTTAGAAACTACTTACAATTTTGTGTTACCAATGCATTTAAATATAAACTTAAAATTGCATTCTTTGCAATTGTAATGTACTTTTTTTATTCTTTCGCAATCTGGCGTTTTGTTCAGTATTCACCTGTCTCTGTAGAAATCCTTGAATATGGTATAACATTAATTTGTTGGCTCATCTATTCTTGTATCTCAGGTAAAATAGCTTCATTTAACATTCCAACTATGTGCTTTGCATGCCCTTGGCATCTGCTTAAAGTTTTTTATGGAACTAAAAGTAAGTGCATTTGAAAAATCAAACACGCAAAGCTGCAGATCGCTTTTAAATCCAACAACCTGGTGCCATCAAGAGTAGAGCAATAAACAAGCCGGCAGAATCGAGAGATGGTATGAATCATGATTGAGATATGATTGATGGTGGACAGTATTTCCTCCTCAACATTGTTTTAGCCCTGTGAATAATGTATTTAGAAAGTAATAAACAGGAAAAAAAGACAAACACAGAGAGAGTGCAGGTGGGATACAACACATTTACACTCCGTCTAAGATTACTCTGTTTTGCTCTGTTGCTCTTCACTGCCGGGCACATCACTCCATCTGTGGGTACCTCTCAATCTGGAATAGACCAGACACTCTCCCACTTCAATGACTCGCTGTTCAGGAGCTGAAAACTAAAGGTTCAGCATTACCTACCAAATTCCTCTTCAAATATATAGACAATCGGAGGTGAATGTGTGCACGACATAAACGAAATAATACTGCAGTGCTGTCAAAAAAAGTATTATGACAGTAATATGTTGCCATTATTTTTTTGTTGCTCTACTTCAGCACACGGTATAATTAAGAAAAATATGACTATGAGGTTAAAATAGGACTCAAGCTCAAAGGGTTTTTGAGAGTTTTTGAGTAAACAACTTTCAATTGCAGCAGGAAAATATTCCTAAAACATACGGACAAGGAGGGCCGAACCAGTCACCTGAACATAAACCAACTCAAACATTCATTTCATTTGCTTGAGACTAGAATGACTGCAGGTCGTTACCAGGGAAGCTGCCCAGTGCCTGTTCAAGTCTGTGTGTCATAACTTGTCCATTTACTTTCTGTTTTATAACAACCCTGCCTCCTCGCAATTATGTTTATTTTCCATATATGCTCATATCGTTTGCAACAATACATGTGTTTTGAGAGAATTGTAATTACACACAGATTGAGTTTTTTTTTTTACCAACACAAGGAGGAAATATTTTTTAATGAACATATCTGCCAAGTCATAAAATGTTGAATACATTGAATGAATCTGCATTGACAGCACATTAATTTGTCTTACCAACATTTCCATTCTTGCAATAAAACATATATTTAACGCAACTATAGCATTAACAATATTTTTAATGGTTGTGCGGTTAAAGCACTTGGTTACGATAAGGGAAAGATCACGGTCATGGTTGAATATTAATAAAAAAGCAGAGACTTGAAGCACAAGAGAGTACATGTTTACTTTATTAAAATTTTATCAAACCCCAATCTCCCTCCAATCTTAACCAAAGCGCTTCTTTTTCCTAAAGCTAACCAGACATGGGATGATGGAAAGATCAAATCAGACATCCTATGATTTGCGTGTGGCACATAAAAGTAGAACTTCAATGGAACAAACGTTGACACAGAACAAGTTCAGGCAGCAATTGCACTCCCACAAGACGTGTTTGGCAAAACAATTTAGCTGTATATGAATGTATTTACTAAGAAAAAGGCATGGCCGCTGTCCAGGGTCCTGATTCTGGGGCCGTCACTGACAGTGGAAGCAGAGATGTTTGGGTATTCTGTATATATTAAGTTATTTAGTCTGAAACTAGTTAGTTCTCTGGCTATTAAAGTAAAGCTTCTGTCTGGCCGTTCAGTGTGATTGTGAAAGATTAAAAGAGTTAATGTACAACAAAAATAAATCTACATACACACATTTCGGCCAGGAAAGGTAGTGCCCAGCTAGAAAGATATGTGTACGGTGGCGTCTCTTCAGCCGTCCTTAGCGGTCCTCTGTCGGCATGCCGCTCATAATGTGATCGAAACGTGAGGATTAAATGATAACAAAGATTTAGGTAAGTCTCAGATTGTTGTTGGAACAGCTGCCAACAGCAAAGCCCAGAAAAGACATCTCTTAACACTGGAAGAGTGACATTTTTGTAGATTCAAACTTTAATTTTAATGGGATTTGATGACTTTATTTTTTAACATACAACCATTTCTACAGGATCGGCTGGCCAGATTTCTTGGCAAAAGTGCATGAAATGTGAAATCTTTTGCATACACGACAGTGTAGTTTGCAGGTCTATAAGTGAGGTGCCACCTTGTCATATATACATATATATATATATATATATATATGGATCCAAAGACCTTTAAACGAAAGCAAGGTCCACAAAATATATATATTTTTTGTAAGTTGTGAAAATTTGAATGCGTCAGAAAAACTTTCTCATGATCGTTTATAAACTTTTGACACTTATTGTGTTTTCATCTGTTTCCAAAACAAAGGAATTATTTTCAGATTGTATTCACCCCGTTGCCTTACCGTTAATATGCATACTCCAACCTGTGCCTGCTCGGTTTTGACTACATTCATAAAAGTGCCATTCATCAAGCCA
Source organism: Bovichtus variegatus (assembly GCA_943593645.1). Classification (NCBI taxonomy): domain Eukaryota; kingdom Metazoa; phylum Chordata; class Actinopteri; order Perciformes; family Bovichtidae; genus Bovichtus; species Bovichtus variegatus. The sequence goes on along the minus strand of CALSCE010009526.1, from coordinate 2,290,956 downwards.
CATCTAGCTGCAGGTGACAACGGCTGTCAGGATCTGACAACACCATCGCGGGGAGTGGGCCAAGTGGGAGCGGCTTTCGATAACATAAAGCAGGGTTGTTTGACGTGAGGAAAGCGACCGGTAGTTAGACACTCAATCAGGAGGGGACAGAAGGGCTTGCCAATCTCTAAGGGTCACAACGCAGCCTCCATCTGTCACTCTGAAGCCCCCGGCTCTCCAATACTCTACCACATGCATACAGAAAGACACTGGAATCCACTAAAGGGAGAGGTACCATGCAGAGCCAGCATAGCAGGAGGAGAGTGACTGCTAATGAGGAGAGTTACACTCTTTACAAGCTAGTCACAGTCAATGGGAGACCTTAAAGACAGCCAAGAAGCTAAAAGGGGACGGGAAAAGCCGACATTATTATTATGATATAAGACTTCTCTTACCAACTCAGTACCATAATAATCAAAACCAGAGACACTTCAATCAACAACTTAAGAGATGCAAAGGGAGTTACGCTTGTGAATAGAGATTATGAGCAATTAAAGATAATGGACTGCATATATATATAGTGCTTCTAGCTACATGCTAAGGACAGCAGAACCTCACACAGAGTATACACTGTACACAGATCTACACTTTCTAGTATCTATTATTTTTGTGAACTCAGGAAGAGTTGAGCCCTCTTTCACGCTTAAGTGTCTTCAGGATTTTTGATACATTCCTCAGCATATGGTAGATAGACATTGCCCTCAACTAGCCAGTTTATACACTAATGTAGAGGGAAAGGCCTGCCTTCCACGAGAAAGCAAAGTCTACATAATTTACTGCGCTCAAGTCAGCAAACTTATGAAATAATGATGTGGCGTCTGTTTACGCGAAGGGTCCTTTTTATTATTCTGGCACAAATAAGAGAGTAGAAAGCAATCAGCTCATGTAAGTGGTACATTTAAACACTTTTGTTTGCTTGCCTGCTGTCATTCAAATGGGGCTATTTAAGATAAAGGAGCTTTCAGAAAATTCCCTTGAGCCGAAGCTGCTGAACATGAGGACTTGGAGTAGAAGCCCCAGACTGCGCTGTTTACACAGAACACACAGAACATTAAATTAGGATGTGTTTAGAAACTTGATGTGCATATTTGATCTCTGATATTTGCCTACAACAATTTTTTTTGTCTATTCAAACACATCTGCAATTTGTATTGCTAAAATTTAATTGTGTTTCTCTGCACACACACACACACACACACACAGATTCTTCTCTCCCATACTTCTTGTTTTCTCTTTCTTTCCTTATTGGATCAGCTAAATCAGCCTTTAAATACAAACCAGTAGAGTGTCTGTTGTATCTGTTGCCACAGTTTTAATTATGAATATCTCAATGTAGCATATCCCAGATGTGCTCACAACAGAATCCAACAGACAACACAAAGGGCCAAATAATGACAAGCAGCGTGGTTGGCAGTGCTGCAACAACGGCACGTGGGGCACAATCTTGTTGTGAAAACGCTGATATGCCTTGAGACACCACATTAGGAGGCCATCCTCGCTTGTCATCAGAGCTTTAATTGCCACGGCCAGGTGCAAACAGCATGTAATCTTGTTTGTCAGCTGCACAGTTTTATTTTCTAATTTTGTCCTTTTGACAAGCATTTGGGGAATAGAGAGGGATTTGGGAGAGCAGGCGGCCGTGAGCGAGTGGGGTGGAGTCGGATTTGGCGAAGCTGTGAGAGGGGAAAAAAGGGGGTGTTGCTTGTGTACATTTGTGCGCGGGAGTGTGCGGGTAGTTGTGTAAGTGCGCACGCACAGTCCCCTCATCACTCCTGTTCAACCTTGTAATCTATGTGTCTCCCCAGTCCCTTTGTCCTGAGGAATGCCTGGCTCAGTGAGTACAGAAAATTACCCTCCTGCTCTGTTCCTCAGCCTCATGAATATCACTCTCACACACACACACACACACACGCACACACTCACACACCCACACACGCGCAAAGTACCCTTAGCTCATCTAGTTAAAATTCTAAGGGATGTGAAATGGGATCATCCGTTTCCAGTTTTTTTTTTCACGCCCACCTGATATATGCTTTGTCCCTAAACCCACCGGTGACAATACACAAGGAGTGAGGACAAAAACGAACCAATTGCATTAGGGCCATTGGCAATACACTACCTCTTCTGTGCAACAATGATTGAACATATCAAGTGCCTCACACTGCCATCTCAAGTACTGGGTTGACCCCAGATGCTAAAATGAGCAACCATGGTGGCAGTGGGTGCCGTAAAAAAAAAGACATCCTTCTCTCAAATACGTCGTTTGCTTGTTTGCTTTCTCTGAGTGTGTGTGTAGAACTTGACCTGTTTGTCCTTGAACATGCATCTGCGTCTGTATGTGCGCCAAGGCAGCTGCGACTGCCACGGCCAAGTGTGTATGTGAGTCATCATGTGTGTATCTATGTTTGTGTGTAAGTAAGTACAGGCTGCCCTCAATCCGACCTCCCCATTACATTTTTTTTTTTTTGTTTACAGGCGAAGAGCTTGTTTGCTCAGCCTTTCAGGTACATGTCCCTCTAGTGCTGCTTCATACCGTGTATTGTGGGAGCTATCTGATCCACCAGCGATCTCTATTCACATTTTTGTCATATTGTTTAGCATAGACAAGTGCCCTTTTTAGTGGTTGAGGACCCTCGGATGAATTTTGTTATGACAGGGTATACTGAGGGAGGAGATGGGTTCTTGTGCATGGAGTGCTTAGGCCATTGTGCTGCCTCTGTATTGATATTCAAATCCGGGGCACAGCCTTGGACCGAGCATGTCAGGTAGGTGGAGGTCGGTTGCAACAAAAGGCTTCTTTCCGACTCCATAAAAGATGAGGAATGGATCCGTGCAAAGCGTGAGCGAGGGCATGAGAGGGTGTCGAGAGGAGAAGAGCAGCGCGACACACGTCACCTAGGTGTTCCTCTCCCACATGCACTCGCTGACAAGACTGAGCGCCGTTCTCTCGTGGATCCCTCTCTACCAGGGGAGAATCAAAATTAATTACTCAATTTCTCTGTTTGAAAAAGAAAGGAGAGTTGAAAGTGATTCAGAAGAAGAAAAAAAAGAAGAGCTGGGATTTAAAAATATAATTGTGATAATGAATGCAAAAGTTCACACACCCACTCTGGATCCACAGAGGTGGCACATGAATACCCGCTGAAGGGAAGTGTGTGTCAATTTGTGTGTAAAAATGAGAGGAAGAAAAAAGAAGAGAGAGAGAGAGACATAGAGAGACAGGGAAATTGTGCCATATTCGTTTAAAAACTCAGAAATTCAGAAAACAGAAGAATAATGAGTTTTTCTAATTAAGTCCCCCACTTTATCGTGTTTTACATAGGCCAAGCCACCAATAATACCCTGGTAATTAATTGTTTTGGAAACTTTTTCACAGTGTCTGGTGATAAAGTTTTAATCGAGCAATACTTGCCAAGCCATGTCACCCAAATATTAAATTATTTAGAGTATGGTACTGGTTAATGCATTTTGGCAGTCAAGTAGCTGTGAGGGTACAGTTGACTCTTATAGTTGTAGCAGCCAAGACAGACATCAGGTTATATTCCTGATGCATGGGAAGCAGGAGAATGCTGGGATGTCTCACCTAAGGGTAACACTCAACTTTCGCCTGACTGGATACATGCAGACCCGAAATGGAGAGAGAAAGCCGAAGAGTTGTCGGGATACAATATATTTTCCATGTTAGAACAACCAGACAGGAAACTGCATTTTTCATTCTTGACCAAACCTCAGGTGCATTTCAAAGTAAAGCGCTAAATACAAAGTCAGTTTATATTTAAGGCTCTCTGGAACATTCAGACCTGTCGCTCTGTCTTTGCCTGAGGTTTGGGTTACTTCACTGGGAATTCTGAATGAAAAAGGTCTGGGACTTTTCTTTTCTACAGCTCGCGAAAGCAAATGATTGAAGTTCAGAAAAGCTAAGAGAGAGGATTGGGTTTTTTTTTTTTTTCTCCTAAACTTACGCTCTTTCAATTCCACAGCTGGCACTTCACCAGTCCACCTACAGAACTTCTTTGTGCTTCCAACAAAATTGCGATGATTACGGCACTGCCACTTTAACGGCCCCGTTGCCGCTGATCCTTATGCTTACTGCAGGTGTGAGGGGGTAGTTCATTTGTTTTCCAGTATATCAGTGGCGAGACTAGCTTTACTTAGCACACTTATTGGACGTCGGTAAGGCCACGTATCTCCCCTTATGTGACATATTTGGAGATAGACATGGGTATGCGTGTACAGCTGGCTGTTACTTTTATTATAGCTCTACATCAGGGATGTGATTCAATCGCATTTTAGCATATCTGAATCAAGATAGGAAACCCCCTTATCCAATTTGTTTAGGTTTTGTGGGAATTGAATTGTAATAAAAAGGTTTAAAAAAGGACTGTTTTTATTTGATTCAGACATAAATAATCATATATAAACCACAGACAGGGTTTAGGGTCTAGTGCTTTCACTACATATTGTGTCACTACTCTGTGCTACAGCTGCAGGAGACGATGGAAGCTAAGGTATCAACAATACAATGAAAATAATATTAATTGGTTTCATCGGTTCAGCTCTGTTCAGTCAGTCGAAGCTGTGTAGCTGAGTTTGTAAACTTCACCAGTTTGTTTGTTTGCTTTTATTTACTACTAATTTGCAACAGCCGATATGTTTTGCAACAAAATGTTTCCCAGATTAGAATTGTGTGAGAGCAACAAGAAAATATCTACAATGAACGTATCTGCGGACGATCTACTGCCAACATACTATATTTATATTGAACATTAAACATATTTCATCAGTCAGATCCGTACGACATCTGTTCCTGATTAACATTTACATGGTTTTGTTTAAGCAACAGTAAGCACTCGGTGAAAGTTGATCTCATTTAAATATTTTAAATGTTAATGCTGAGTTTAAGCATGACACAACAAGACATTTTTTTTATGTTTAACCAAAATTACAAGTTTAAGCAATTGCCCAATAACCAAATAGGCTTATGTTCATGTGTCAAAGACCTATAGCAATCACAGGGATTACAAACACTTTAATAATTCACAATCCAGCCCATAATAACGTTTCCTTCATAGCCTATATTTGGGAGAGCAAATCTGTAGGAAACAGAATAGAAGTGTTATTACATTACATTCATACCTACAATATTTTACATTCCATCTACCCTCTGTTAAATTCCCTCATAAAAAATCTATTTACAATGTGAAGCCAATTTTTGTGTACCTGCTACGCCACCATGGCATTGGTGTTTTTCAGCCAATATCTCCCTTCAGCAATACACTGTACGTTTTAAAAAAAAGAATAATGTATTCCATTGAAGCTGGCTCTGGCCTTGGAGAAAACATATCGATCAGTTTCTATTGATGTTTATTGCTACTGGCAAGATTCACGTGTACGTTGCTTTCATTATTGTATTTCCCGAAGTTTGCCTCAATTCGATTCAAACTCAAGTTTCAAGGAAGGTTGACAGGGGATTTGGATTGTAGTCTCTTTTCTGAGCTTGAGCTCTTGCAAAGTGGTCTGCAAAAAAAGAAAAGAATCTCAATTTTAATTGTAAAACTGTTGGACACTTTAAAGGGAATGCCATCCATGGAAACCGCACACAATATAGTCTGTACATTTCCAGTATCACAGGATGGTTCATAGACTGTATATAACACTCTGGTGTCCTTCATGAAATATCAATCACACGCTGGACAACGCTGCCTTTCATCTCAGAAGCAACTTAGTAATTACACTATATTCACTTTGATTAACAGAGAAAAACTTTTCCCAGACTCTGCACATTTGGCCTTAAGGCAGTGTGCATCATCTTGCAAAGAACTTTTCAGCCAGAAAACAGCAAAATCTTCTGACTGCCATGCCCAGACATACACACATGGCCTACACACACACGCACACACACGCACACACATACACACACATATATAAACAGAGGCACAAATCCCTCTGGCCTTCCAGCCTGCCTTCTTCCCCTGCTGCGCTTGATCAGGCGTCTTTTCTTCATCTGCAGAACACAGAAATGGCTGTGGTCCCATGTAGCCTTGTTTTTTTTTACCCTGCCTTTTCCATTTTAAGCCCCAGCACACCAGTGAAAAGGCAGCTTCATTTTGACAAACTCTTTTTAGGTGTCCATCTACTTACTTGTTAGCCTGCCTGACCAGCCGCCTGCGGGTCTGGCAGCAATCCCATCAGCAACTTCTGTCTCTTGTCGGATTCAAGGCTTCACCCTGGGAAGTCGTGTTGATGGGGGAACAACTGGTCCTTTGGTTTTGATGCTGGAGAAAGAAGCTGTTGGAATGTTTCTAATAAGAAGAGAAGGGACTGAAACTGGGGTTTTTAAGGGTTGTTGGAGTAAGAAGGTGTACTGAATAAAATGTAAGAAACGGAACAAAGCCAAAGAGGAGATGGAATGACTCAAGGAGGAATGAATGGAAAGCTTAGCCTTTGTAGTATACACATATTTTAAATATATATTTAAAACCCAGTTCAAACAACATGAATAAAGCTTTTGTAACTTACGTACTGGCCCCAATACTGGCCTTATTAAGCAGACGGTGTATCAGCCAGACATAGCAGATCCACATTAGTACAGTTTTTTTTCTTAAATGCCTTTAATAAATGTGGTGTTTCGGCTGTCAGTGACAATATTTCAGGCGCATCAGTAAAGTAGCAAAGTTACTGCTATTACCAACTCACCATTTCTTGCATGTTTTTCACTATGAATACATTTGAAGGCAGCGGTTTGTTCTAGTTAAGGTGATGTGCGGCTACAACGTCGTGTTAACGTCCATAAAAAGGATCCTCAGGAGTTGGAGTTGGATTGGTTCTAGGTAATGGCAGATATCCCAATATGATAATTGAAAGACAAGCAATACGGAGAATCCACAAGTTGTGAATTCGTCTCTGTTTCTGTTTAAAAATATATGGGAAAACTGAAATTCAGGGAAATCAAACAGAATAGGAAAGTACAGTATGTCTGATGTGTGTTATAGCCCAGATGCATTAGATCAACACAACAAAAAAAATGTATTATTACTATTCGACTAACGTTCGATGGCCAAAATGATTAGTGCAGATAACAGGATGAACTTAATTTTTTTTAAATGTAAGAATCCCTTCTGTGCTCAAACACACAACTGATTCACAAATCAGCTGTTCACCTTATTTCCGCGCACTTTCAGTTACTCGAAGATCTCCTTAATTACAAGGCCCAGAGGCAGCATTGATGCTTCTGATTTTCGTGAGCACACTGACCGGAGGCAAACAATAAACTTAACTTTCCACTCAGCTGATTCACACTTTCCATGTCCTTCCCCAGCTGTATGTTTCCTACCTGCACAGCCCACTGTAGTCCCAAGGCTAAGAGATTATCGTGTTGATCTCAAAGTGTGAATCAATTAAGCTCTCACCACATTTGTAATCAATAAACAGCAAAGCCACTGACAGGCTTTTGCCTCAATCCTTCTCCCATTGTCAAAATGTCCTCTAAAGCACCTAAGCCCAAACTCCTGTAGAGACAGCCAAACAAAATGACTATTCCAAGCATGTCTATATCGACAGATACTAAGCAAGGGGACTTGGGGGAACCAGAGGTAACAATAGAAAAGGATTTTTCAAGAATCAGAGATGGATTTGTGCCATGATTGTCAATGATCTATTGTCTTGCCCTCTCAGTCAGACAGTGAAGCCCAATTTGAGTTCTTGTTTCTTTTTTGTAACTGTCAAGGAGACAGACGTGTGTCCATGTCTGCTGCTGGGGCAGTCAATGAGCCATTGATTTCGAGAACCACGCTGATGTCTGAGATGCCCATGTGATGGATGTGCCACAACTTAAAAAAGAGAGTAAAAAAAAAAACTAATACGAAAACAAGTAAAAGTATGATACATAGTAGTTTTGAAACTTTATAAATTGCCCACACAGCCATTTCGTAGTAAGTGCTTCCATGCCCATGTTTTCCTTTGATGGTCCTTTGTTTTTTTTTATCTGCCTTCATCTAATACATTGAAATTATTGAAGAATCTTTTCCCTTTTGCTCTTCAACAATGAAAAAGTCTGAAATCATTTCTGCTGATTTCAAACATATTTCACATCAAAGGTGGCCATTTGAGCACAGAACGTGACAGAATATGTATTTTTCTTCTCCGTATGTCTTTGGATGTGTTGCACAAATACCATCTAATGCTATATTGTTATATACTCTCATTATTCTCTGGCATTTGAAAGATGTCACTTGACAAGCCTTATCTAATTCACTTATTTCCCAGCACTAATATGTGCACGATATCTCCATAAGACTATGGTTTCATCAAAGACAAAAAACCTGCCTTTATCTACATGTTTTATACCGTGTGTTCATTTGTGCCCATATCCAACATAAACTACATACATATGCAGGCAGCCGATGGCAAGTTTTCTCAGTTTTTTGCTTTGCTCAAGGGTGTATTTTAGTCAGTGTTTCGGAAAACATCTGCAGTATAGGGGAGAATACAAGGCATAATTAAGCACGCTGACGCATTATAAGCACACAAATATGACTTGTTAGGTCAATAGAGGGTGCGAGCAAACCCTCATTATTATGTTCTATCATTGTGTATTCTGTCGTAAAAAAAAAAAATGTTAGTTGAAAAATGAACAGAAGTTCTGCTCTGCGAGGATAGCCTTGCTGTACCAGCTCTGTTTCTGTGCAGGGCCGGTCTGATCGGAGCCGACCTGCATACATGAATGTCCATATCCAAATACACATACAACATATTCAGAAAAGGAACTGTCAATGCGCATATATAGAACACAACATAATTGGTTAGTCTTGCCAGAAAAAGGGGGGAAACTTAAACTGAATGCACACAGGAATCGTCTTGGCCTATTTACTGTTTCACAGTTGTTTGGTACCATTTCTTCCTTTTAAGGATAAGAAACAGCTATATGTCATTTGTTGAACCATTTGCGAAGGTGATGCCACTCTAACATTCGAGTCATTTAAGACCAACAAGGACAAGCAATCGCAACATCTCGACCATTCATCTTTTGTTCTCTTTTTTTTTTGATGAACTTTGATGACTAGCAAGACGTCCTTCAGTGTTAAGCGTGCAAGGTCAAAAGCCTTTTGAGCTCCAAGTGAATACAGGTTAATGACATGAATACATGCTAGAGCTGGTTGTGAAAGCCGCCATTTGATAGAATGATCTCTAAATGTGCTGTAACGATGTGAAAGAAAGGGTTACCACTCCCAATCCCCCCCCCCCATCACCCTGCACCATCCACATTACGCTAAGTGCCTTGATCATCCATGTGCTAACCCTCTGGGAGAATAGGGGTGGGAGGTGTCGGTTGGTGTAGGTGTCATGGCACATTCCTCTTGCATCATATGAAACCCCCATTTCACGGCTGACTAACCTCGTGGAAAGTAATAGGGGGGCTGGGGAAATGATGAAGTGACATGGCCAATAACTTTCATTATGTGTCTGTAACCTTGTCCCGTTCACTAATTAATTTTCCACCGGCAGTCATGTGCCACCATGTGTTGGACCACAGAAGAACATCCTAGGTAATCTGTCCTCGCTGGCTTCAGCATGGCATGGATGGTATTGCCAGCAAGGAGCGGAATAGCAAATATAGCTGATACTCCAGCCTTAGGTGAGGTTTAGTGGTGGAGACCAATATACAGTATTTGTTTGCTTTTGCAGACTCAGATTTGTCTATCCCTTCCTCAGCTCCTTTTTATAGATCATAGCCTCTTGCCAGATGCAATCTGTCTTACTTCTTCTCTCCCACATAGCTGTGAGCTGAGAAATGTTTTCTTTCTGAAGTTCTGCATCTCTTAGTTTCACCATGTTGTGTAGGATCAGTGTATAAAATAATAGGTGCGCCCTCCAACTATTGATCTGAATCCATTTTTGCTATGTCAATATCTCGATAGGCTCAAGGCTTCTAAAGCTTGCCTCCTCTTTTTCGTTACCGAAACTGTCTTCTTATTGTGGGAAAATAACCATTAAGGATCATGGAAAAAAGCAGAAATTCTCATAGTTTGTACGAGGGAACACCAAAGTGTGCTACAGTAAAACTCATCAATTAGCTTATTTTATTTAATGATGCTGTGGGTTTATGCAAACCAGTTGCAATGAGAAGAATCAGCAGAATGAATAATAGATCACAAGACTCAAACTGAACACAGGCTACCAGTGCAGAAAGCTCCCTATCAGTTCTTATCTCCATACCACTGGTACCAAACAGTGGGCTGCTAAGTGTTTAAACTGGAATTTCTGGAGCCCATTATAGCTTTATTGTATTTCTTATGTCATTATAGCAGATTTCTCTTCAGAACACAATTAAACCTGGGACAGTAACTCTTGCCTTGTGCCTGCCAAACTCCTTCAACAACAACACAGTCAGCCCCATTTAAGAAAGCCCGTGGGGGGTTGATAAAACAGGGAAGAAGACAGGGTTTCACCACCACCTAGTGGCAGCCTCCGGAACAAGACATTGTTTGCTGAATGGGTTTAAACTGCATCCCATAAATATTTCCTTATATAAAACATGGGAGCCTGATCCAAGCATATATTCCCTGATGTCATCTTAAACTTTGCATACAGAGGTAATACTGCTTTTACTGTAGGGATCATTATCAGAAACAGTAAGGAGAATCTGACAGTGTTGAAGCCATTACCATTTGTTACTTTCAGCAGCATTAGGGAAACAGCACAATGGCTCATAAGCCAAATGGTGTGGTATGAAACTGTCATTAGAGAAATGATAGCAAGAAAAGCCAATGGGCAATGGGAATGATAACGGAAGACTATATCGTATCATATTTGCTTGATGTGAATTTTATTTCTCCAGGGTATATCATCAAACCAGCAATGTTGCATCCTAATAATGTCTTATTTCTCTTTCAATTATATTTTATACATCCTAATGATGATTTGAAAGCAAACAAAAACTAATCCAGTGCCATCACTAATGGCCCGCTTTCTACAGTACACGTCCATCGTCATCGGATCAGTTCCAATGAACTGTCATTTCACATGCACACGCACCCACACAAGTGCATTCTTTCACTCTTTGCTTTCATGTGTTGTCTTCTTGTTAATGTGTTTCGTTTGCTATAAATCAAACCACGTAATAGCATTGTTGGAAATAACTTGTCTTCTATCCCATTTCTTCTCCAGTATCTTAGTTGTCTATGAATATATACAAAGGGCAAAAGGAAACCACATCCAAACCCCACTTATCACTGGACAGTGACTGCGACCAAAGACACTGGCAGAAAGAAAGAGACTCCTTAACTATGGAGTTTCATTTTGGCATTGGGGCTCAGCATACCACAGAGACCAGGGAACACACTAATGATGAAAAAGAATGTCCTAGATTTTCAGAGAAAGAAGGGGGCTGGGCACAGGGAAAAGAGATTAAAGGATATGTTTTGACAGTGTTAGCCTGTTCCAGACAAAGTCCTGCACAGGATTCTGGGTATATACTCTTTCTTTCTTTGGCCAATTCAGATTCAGTCATGATACGGAGAACGGGTCGGGTCATTTTCTTTCAAATTTAAAAAATAGTGCAAGTTTTGCAGTTGATATACTGAAAGTTGGCCAGTGACCACAAAAGGGGGCATTTCTCTTTATATTTATGAGCTATTTAAAATTATACCCCTCTGCCAAACACACCAATCACCCGTCTTTTCTTCACCTCCTCACTTATTCCCTCCTTCTGTCAATCAGAAGGAGGGAATAACACACGCATGCACACACACACATACACACACACATACTAGTGTACTGCCCCTCATAAACTCTTCTATATCAACCAATATCCCCTCTGCCCTCTATCTCTGTATCCTCCCACTAAATGCCTCCCCTCCTTCCCCCCATCTCACACTAGGGAAGATTCTCTCTTTTGTCTCTCCAGTTCCTGTTTCAGTGAGGTATACTTCTCGCTCTATGTTATAATAAGGCTTCCAAAGGCTAGTGGTACCACTCTGGCTATTTATTATGTCCATTTCATGGTTCCAGAAAGATCCCTCGTTAATGGCCATTATGAGGTTAGACAGAGAGAGGCAGGGACGGAAAGGAGAGAAAATGGTGAGATCGGTGGTGGTGGGTGGGTCTCGGCAAGGCAAACAAAGCCTTGGCTATTGACGTGTCATGCCGCCCATACGCAAGTCCACACACAGCTGTCTTTGCACAAGCCTGTCTACATTATGAATGGCTATCATGGACCCCAACTGTTGATCAAGCAGTATACAAAGATACAGGCTCAAGGCTGGGGTGAGTATAAACACTGACAGAGTATTTCATTTGATAACAAGCCCATCGTTTGCAATACACCATGACTGTCCCTTCTACATCATACCTTTCTGTTTTTAATTCCATTTCCTCTCCCAGTTTTCTCTCTCATTTCCTCCCATCTTCTGCTGTCTTTTGTGTTCATTGTCCCCGAGGAGGTGGGGGCATCGTGACCATGCCTCAGGCCGGGAAGCAGGTCAGAGACAACAGCAGCGAGGGTCCTGTATAATTGTGCATCTGATGTGCTCGCATTTTCCATTCAGGTGTTAGAAACGGACCGTTTCCATCACCTCGTATGAAAGGCCAAGTCCTTTCTCAGAGGGTGAGTTGCAATATAATGCCCAGCTCTTTGTCTTTTTTTTTTTTTCAGCTTTCCTTTTTATTGTTAATATTATCAATGCATAACAGCATTCCACGAAATGTTGACTTGACTAGAATTAAAGACAAAACTTGTCAAAATATGTCAATATATAGATAGAATATATAAATGTGCAACAGTTGTGGCACACTACAATGCCTGAGTTGGTGACAAGGACCCGTTTTGACCAAATAAAGGTTCTGGGTAGATAGTCCTGCACTTGCCTGGGTTTCTCTCCAAAATTGTTAATCTATGATTACTCTGATGAGGCTTTTAGATATGTTTGTTTGTACCTGGTTTACACAGAATTCCCCTGTTTTGTCAAGTAGTTAGAATATTTAGTCTCATTGTCTCTCATTTTTAAGCTGGATTTCACATTTGCTCTGTGTGGGAGTAGGATGCATACAGTACTTGCTGTTCTTTTTCCAGTATGTATATTATGAAATAAAACATCTTCCGAGAACTACCTTTGCTGTTTCTAATAGCACAGATGGTGATATTTCTGGGGAGTCATCATTTTTTAATAAAGTATGTCCTCTCTCTGGAAAATGAATTGTTAAACATCTCTGTCTGTTACAAGTGAGGTGGTGGGATTGTGTCAGTTTTCTGTTTTATATTGAGGCATTTTTTGGTCTGGGATCTGAAACGACAATTGGATGGATATGGAGTTAAGGGTTATACACGTTGGCCACAATAGTTTCTAAATAAGACATAATAAATTTGAGACTAGGATGTAGATTCTCTGAGTTCACCAACAATCACTGAGAAGGACCTCTTCCATTTACTCTCTCACAATGAATGCCATCATCTGTAATTGTTTCCAGTGTTTAAATGTTATAATTTTGAATTGAGAATTATATAAAAAAAAAAAACATTTGTGCTTAATAAAATGTGGGTTGTGATCATTAGACTGCATCATTGTTTCGTTTTTTTTTTGGTCTCTTAATCTTTCAAATGTTTCAGCAGGAATAAGCCTGTGATCAAGACACACATAATGCTCCCGCTGTACACGACTAGAAATCAACACTTTCATCTAACTCGTCTGACTCTGCATACTCAAACTGAAGGAAAGATTTTGACCACCGAGATGACCTTTGGTTGTGAGCGGGTGTCTGAAGGTAATTTGGTCCGCGCATCAGTTTACTGGGCTACGAGTGTGTGTTGGTTGTCATGTCGGGAGCTCTGTGTGGTGCAGACCAGCACGTTTGCTTCAGCTAATGCGCTAATTGAATCCACAAAGTGCACTCCCGGGGTGTCTGGCAGCAGAAAGGTTGAGCAGGTAGCAGGGGTTGCAAGGTGAGAGGGGCCAAGGAAGGTATTTGACAAACACCCCTAAAAAACACGCATTAATACACATATGTTCGCCACAATCATCCTTTGATCCTGCTACCCCGTGCCTACTGTCACCACTGCTCAGACCCTCCGGCAGTACCTGGGGCTGAAGCAGTACAGGGCTCTGACTCTGAAGGATCAACAGTGGGTGGGGGAGCAGAATTGAAGATTAGCAAGGTGCACTGTGTTTGTCTATTTGTGTGTATATGCGTGCGTGCATGGGAAAGAAAGCGAAAGGAAGACAAGCACATGCTGTCATCAGCGTCTCTTAGGGGTGCTCCAGGGATATCACAGATGCCATTAGCCGGGGCCACATTCAGCAGAGCAGACGATATGTGGAGAGACTGCAGAGCATCTACAGACAGCGGTGCAGACCTGAGACAAACAGATCTGGCAGTTTTAGGATTTGTTTTATGATCCCCGGTGTTCAAAATATGTGGGACGCTAAATTCTTTATAACGTCAGGTAAGTTTTCTATCCGTGACACATACATATACTGACTTTTCTTTTTTTTTTTCATGAGGCTAGAGACAATTATGTAGACGCTTAATGAAAAACAACTTTCAATGACGTCCAGGCGCAATCGCTAACACAGCTAAAGGTTGGTCATATTACGTTAAAAGCCAATTAATAGTCGGCTGCAAGAGAAGTCTGACAAATAGCCCGTTAATGGGACTTTTTAAGGAAACATTAGACAGCTAAGGGAGATTCAAAGAGGAAGAATCATCTGTGTCCAAATTGGAGGCTCATTTGTCGTGAAAAAGTAGGATTGTTAAAAGATGTACTGTAAGTGTAAGAGTCTTTCATTTTGAGAAGCAGATAAACTGAGCCGGCTAAAAGGAACAGTGTTCAAAACAACACAAATAAAATAATGCCAGTTTATCATACTTTACAAGACTTTTGCCTTCGTAGAAGTGTTTTCAGTGGCGACATTTTTCTTTAAGTATTTTCTTTCCCATAGTATATGACGAGCTCTAGACTTGAATTACTCTAATCAATGTGATTGTATCATAATTACCACACATTTAAGCTGTCCTGTAGGATTCTGCGAGCGTATATAACATGAATAATGATCAAAACGTTGCTCCTTTTTTTGTAAGACAAACAAAATGACTTTACTGTAAAAAGTTACAAAATGTACTGTATACATATAGGCAGGCAATATTACAACAGTAAACTGGAGAAGTGTATACAGAGTATACAGAAATGTATGTCAGTATATGCATTTGCATAGAGCGCAAATATTATTCCAGCTTTAGTGTTGACTTACACGGAAGAGAGAGAGGAAGTCCACACAACATTAAAGCAGGAAGGGCGTGCGTGATGAAAGCAGCCACACAAAGGAAATGTCACATAAAGTGTTCCTAAAATAAAAAGAACTGAACTAATTATGCTCTGTTGTTGTTTATAAGACGCCAGTGCCTCCATCTTTTATTCATCAAGATGCTAGGCAGCTGGAGGTTCTCTGTCTTTCTCATGCTCACTCTCTCAAATCTCATTTCAAGCAGAACCCATTGAGCCGTGGAACTGCATTCAGAATCACAATGAACTTGTTTCTCCACAGTAAAGGAAAAGGACGGAGGAGGGAGAAAAAAAAAAAAAGCAGGAGTTAAGCTTTAGCATGGCAAATGGATGGAAAGAGAGATAGAGAGAGGGGGCTTTCTGGATGTTACCTGACAATCACCACTGCACAGCAGGCAGAGACGTGGATTCATAAAACAGGAAATAGATGACTTGTTTTGGTATTGAGTACAAGCCACCGGTTCAGAGTCAGTCAGCCTCAACCCTGTGTGCAGTGGTGCACTGTTTTCTGATATCCACAGAAACAGACAGGCACAGGACAAATGGGTATTTTGACACACAATAGTATATAACAAGTTGTTGATTTGGAAAGAAACTTTCGGAGGGACTGCAAATTAATTGAGTTAGTCATCCCTACTGCAGACACTTTGCCTCGGGAGGGTCTCTTAATGTGAGAATCACATTATCTAATGGGGAATTTCACGCTCGTCACCTGAACTGACCAAAGTGTATCGTCGAGCTATGCCTCATTAGGCAAAATGCAGGATTTTCTCCCTGTGGATATATTGTACCTGCTTCTCTTCTTTTGAGATTTGGAGACATAGCCACAAGTCCCCTTAGGGGATAAATTGTGTCGCCAGGGGATTTGAAGTCTGGTGTTAACAAGACCCATCACAGTTTGACAGCCTGTAGTGAGGGTAGCCTACACAACATAATTTATATTGTAACAAGTAATGAAAGGAGATGTCCAGAAAATGACACCAAACACTCCCATTCCTGGAATTGCTTTTGGCTCAGTTAGAGAGATAAGATGAAAAATGGCCAAGAATGTTTTCTGAACAAAGTCTTCAGTACTAACATTACGGATGAATGACAGCAGCATTAGATATAAGTATATTTGGTTTCTCTGATCTTCCCTGAGCTGATATAAAATGGTAATTCAAGTAACAAGTCCCCCACTGGGTTTGTAGGTGAAATGGTAAAGTGCAAGTTATTTTTGAGATGCCCAGAAAAAAAAAAGAAGAAAAAAAAAACTCTGGAGCTCACAGAGACCTTCAGAGTTGATATGATCCATCTCTGAGCCGCCATCTGGCCTCGGCGTCTGTTAATAGAGGGTTTTGCTCTGAGCTAGCCAACACGTTGCTCGAGACAGACAGACAGAGAGAGAAGAAGCAGAGAGAGGGGAAAGCAGGAGGTAGGAGGAAGAGAGAGAAACTTAAAGGTGAGAGCGGGGATGAGAAAGACGAGAGGAGAGAGATGCAGAAGCAGAGCAGAAGAGACAGCAGGGTGTATGGGAAGAAGACAATTGAAATTAAGTGAGAGAAATATGGGTAGGTACAGAGAGAATGAAGGGAAAAACAAGGTAAAAGATTGAGCAAGAGACACAGGAGCAGGAAATAGTGCAGTGCACTCTAGGGGGGAACATGTACTTAGAATAAGGAGTAAAGCGGAGAAGTGGAGCTTTGGAGTACATGTGCCCCAGGGAGGATAGTGTGAAGTACCTTTTGTCTTCCCACCATCAGGAGCTTCTTTAGAATAAACCTAGCCAAGCATTTCCTTTTTGTAAATCTCACTTTGAAGAAGGGCAAAGCTAAAGCTTCTCCCACAGTGGCGATCGAGTATAGTTGTACCTCGGCCCACGCAAATCCCTTCCTCAATAGCTGTGGGTGTGTAACAGTTTCATTTCCATTTTAGAGCACAGGGAGATTGCTCACCACCGAGACACATAACAGCAGCTTCACCTTGGTTGTGAGCCTGCATATGTTGTCCACAGTGATTGGCAAGGCTGTGTGACCAATTTGATTTAAAGCTTTATGCCTGCTTTCTTTATCCCCGAGACTTGTCAAAAAATGACACGTGGCATCATGGCAAGACAGGCATGATGCTGCTGCTGCTGCTGCTGCTGCTGCTGCTGCTGCTGCTGCTTCTGATTCTGCACTGCCACCAAATCCCACTGGGAAATAACAAACTCCAATGCTGAATTCATCACCACTGATCATCATGATCACTCTGTAATTGTTGTTTTTATGCATGCAGGTGTGCTCCACCAAAGGCCCCAGTGGGAGGGGATTGTAAATGCGAGAGAAATAGAAGTGCTGCTCATGCAACCAGATTGAGAAGTTAGTGCAAGATTGCGTTTGAAGGAGAGATTGTTGCATGTTACTGGAGGGAAATGGTAATTAAACCAGGGGCAAAGTGGTAATGGCTCAGCCCAGAACTGTCATCCGCAAGTCTCAAGTGCCCTGCCTCTGATGAGCAAGCAGTTTTCTGTCAACCAACAGAATGAGAGGAAATAAATGTTTGTGTCCCGTGTGAAACCAAAACTCAACTCAACGTTGACTTATCTTAAAGTTACGTACATTAGTTAACTTGCATAACGTACTTTAACCTACATACTTACGTACCTTGCTTGAGTTACTTAACAAATATACTTATTTTAACCCAAGCCATGATCTTTTTCTCAACTTAACTACAACTAGTTGTGTTGCCTAGTGACGCAAAGGGGTCCTGACGAAGTGTATAAGATGAGTGGGGTGTCAGATAGTCAGTATCCACAACACAATCAGCTAATGGCACACATTTTGAATGAGGGGGCTATTGTGATGAGCTCCATGCACCAAAGCAGAAGTGACCTGAGTATATTATAATTAAAAAAAAGGAGAAAAATAAATTGTATTCTTTAAATGTAAAGAATCAATATGTACGTTCTTAGCTTTTTTAGATGTTACTGTACATTACATTTGATCGAAATTTAGAATCCAGGAGAAATACAAGGATTTGGCAATTTCATCATTATTTTCACCCAAAAGTGGTTTTAGTATGCCTAAGGCTCAATCAAATGCAAACCCCCCACACACACACCCACACACACGCACACAAATGTTCACACTAATTATAAAGAAAATATGTATAAATTAGAAATTAGCATTCTAAATTGTGTTTTATATTAAACTGGGCCTGGTTCCATGTATAAGCATTGCTACCCTGTTATTGTCCATTCAATACTAAGCTATTCAATTAATACACAGGTTCACATGTTCATATACATTTGTGGAAAAAATATAGGTTGGGAAAAAAAAAAATAATAAAACAAATATGAAGAATTGTCTAATCAACCAAAAATGTTGCAACCCCCTGCAATACCTCCGTGGACCCCCTGTTGAAGACTTCTGCTTTAGGTAATTTTTTCAAAATTGAAAGATATTTATAAAATGAATGTAATATTTTTGAAAATCGAAAGACTTTTTGAAAATTGAGGTCCTTTTTCAAAATGGAGGATTTTTTGAAAATTGAGAATTTTTTTTCAAAATGGAAGTTTCTTTTTGAAAATTAGGGTAAATTTGTCAAAATCAAAGGATTTTTTGAAAATTGAAAGTTTTTTTAAATAATGAGATCTTTTTTTCAAAATCTAAGTTTTTTTTTAAAATGTAGTTTATTTAAAAAAAATATAAGAGTTTTTTTTTGAAAATGAGGGTCATTTCTTCAAAATTGATGGATTTTTTGACAATTGAGGTCATTTTTGAAATCAAATTTTTTTTATAAAATTAAAGTAATTTTTTCAAAATTGAAGGTTTTTTAGAAAGTTGAGGTGATTTTTTCAAAGTCGATTTTCTTTTCATTTTTTCTAAATGGAAGTTTTTTTTGAAAATTTTGTTTATTTTTTAAAAATCAAAGGTTTTTTGAAAGTTGGCCATTTTTCAATAATCAAAGGTTTTTTGAAAATGAAGGTCATTTCTTTCAAAGAGCATAGGATTTTTTGAAAACTGAGTTTTTTTTTTAAATTGAGATAATTTTTTCGAAATGGAAGGTTTTTTTGAAAATTGAAGCCATTTTTCGATAATCAAAGGTTTTTATGAAAGTCGAGGTCATTTTTTGAAAATTAAGTTTATTTTGAAAATCAAAGTTTTTTTTGAAAATTGAGTTTATTTTGAAAAATGGAAGATTTTTTGGATAATTGAGGTAATTTTTTGAAAATTTAAGGATTTTTTTCCAAATTAAGGTAATTTTTTCAAAAATCAAAGGTTTTTTGAAAGTTGGTAATTTTTCGGTAAACAAAGGTTTTTTAAAAATTGTGGTAATTTTTCCAAATTTAAGCCATTTTTTGATAAAAGTTTTTTTGAAAGTTAAGGTAAGTTTTAAAAAAATCTAATAATTTTAATAATTTTGTTCCATTAATGTTCGGTATCACACAACAGCTGAGACCACCCAGGTTTCAAATTTGAGAGGATTAAATAGGTGAAACAAGTTTATGCTGCTCGGCCTTCATCGATGTTCCTCCAGACTTTTCCCCGCTCTCTTCAAACCCCCTCCTCTTCTAAGCCAGCGGCCTGTGCGCCTAGAACTCAACTGGATCCACTGAGTTCTGGTAAGCGCTGAAGAACTTGTTAATACTTTGAAACTGCTCCAGCTGGTTCTATCCTTGTGTATACAGCTCGGAGTAGAAGAAACATGCAGTCATCCGACCCTGTAACAACGGGTCCTGAACAGAAGACTCCTTCCAGCATCAGAGAGAGAGAGCCGGCTGAGCCGCATCGTGGCCCAGAGAAAGCTGGGAAACCCCAGTATGCCAGATATATAGAGAGCCCCATAATTAGTTAACGTTATGTTAAAGTCTTCTATTTAAATGTAAACTTTCAGTTTCGATAGCCAAATTAGAGTGCTGTCATTCTAAATAAAATAAATGATCATAAATGAATTATTAATTCTGCTACAAGCACTTCACGCTCCAGTGTAAATCATTTTTAAGTACACATTTCTCACATTTTATTTGTCTTTCTCATGCAGAGGATACAAACAAATTGCTTGTCAGCATGCACATGCAAACCCACAATCACACATGCAGGCTCACACACAACACATACATACAAACACAATGACCCCGATTGCATTGTTATAAAGAGGCATAAAATACAAATTTGTAGTTTTCTCAGTTGCCTCAGGACTGTTGGTGTTGCACTAGAGAATTGAGTGTCTCTTTGAGTCTCAAAGTTCTCATTAAAAAAAGCTTGTTTTTTTTCCATTTCACTCGACTCATGAACGAACAAGATGGCCATGGAACAGACCTGGGGCTAATCATCCAACTGTTTTTTTTTTTTGCTCTTATAAAATGATATGATCATAATTTATCAACGTAGACAAATAAGGACAATTCAGCTGGTGGTAGCTTCAGTGTGGGTGAGAGCTGACTGAACCAGTAACTTTGTTCTTTTGAAGCCTGAAAAAACGAAGACGACAATATTTAATGCCACTGGTGGTTACATTGTCGCACATCAAAAAACAAGACAGCTGGTAAGAAAAGGAGGCATCAGCTGCTCGAAGCTGCTGAGATGTTGTCAATCTTAAACACTGAATCACACATGCAGGACTCATCGTGCACACAATGCAGTCTACTGACGGTTGCACACATAATGTACAAAATAGTAGGGAGACATGAAACACACCGAGGAGGTGAATCCAGATGAAAGCTATTATCTCTCTGGAAGTGTTCTTAATACACCTATAGAATATACGCTGGCAGAAGAGAAGGAGATATATTGTATGCAAACAGGAATTTTGAGAAAAAGAAAAACCTTCTGTAATTCCAATAATCAGGAAGGTGTCTGTAATATTGTGCATGTCTTGCTGTTTTGCTTTGTACAACCTTTATTGTATCAGTTAAACCCCGTTGGAATTAAAATGTCATGTTCAAGGGAGACCTGATGTTCAATAATACGAGGTACTGAAGAACAATGGGAATATGAATAAAAACATGAAATAGTATATATATTGGGTTGAGCATATGAGAACAAGTGTAATTTAGAATGTTTGGAACAATGTCAAAATAACTTCCAGCGTTAAGGTTGCATTTGGCGAATATCCAGTGATGCTATTCATGTTTTTCAGTTGCCTTTCACTCCATCCTGCCTACATATATGGTTCTGTGCATCGTCCTAAGCAGCTATGTATACATGTGTAATTATACCCCAGACATTACATTTGCCTTTTTTTCACTCAACATTCTTCGCTATGAAGCGGTGTCTTCGTTCTCATCTCTCTATCTCTCTCTCTCTCTATCTCTCTCTCTCTCTCTCTCTCTCTCTCTCTCTCTCTCTCTCATGCACACATAAACACCACCACACATTAAGTACTCAAACTCTTTCCATCATCCAGCAAGGGAGTAAAATGTCCCAATTTGGAATATGGCAATCAACCAGCAGCAAGTACGAGAAGTCCGTCAGGACCAGACACCAGAATGAATAATATGTATGTGTGTAGTCTTCACAATATACTGTGTGAGGGAATATGGTAGGCCTTTGCTCTTGCTGGAATAGATACAGCATGACAGACATGGCATGCAGTCAAGGTTTTAACACGGAGAAGAAATCTTGTTCCAACCACAAAGGCGTACTGATGTTTTCCTTGAAGGTGTATTGTTCAAGATAAAAAAAATAAAATATTTTTACCTCGTGTGAAATCACTAGTCAAGCAAAATGGTATCTTTTATGTACAGAATTTGCTAGGCATGAATTTCCATGCAAGCGCACTGTTGTGACAATAAACCATCGAACACAGTTTGTCCACTTCATGTGTTTTGATTATGCATATCTTTGCAAGTCACTCTGGTGAATGCAAATCTCACCTTAGATTCCAAACCAGAAATTGCTTCATAAATCAAAATGAAAATAGTAAAGCAGCTGTGGTCATGTGCCCCCACCTTGCGTGAGCAAATATAACATTAAAACAACAAAACAACGGTACCACATGAAACTAGCCCAATATGTTGGTGAGGGAATAGTACAGACATTATAGCAAATGTGAATATTACATTGTATAGCAGTAGAATAAGCTTGTCAATGCTGTGATGATGTGGTATTGCCGATAAAATTATATAATAAGCTTCCAGAAATTTCTACCAAGATAAGATATATTTGATATATATTGTATATACTGGATATATCTTTCTTTATATATATATATATATATATATTAACAATGTTTAAAATATGTGGATGCGAAAAAGATGCTTGCACTTACATTATTACCTCAAATGTGAATTTATAGAAAGACTCGACATAGAGCCGATATACAAATCAGACTAGATTGAACTATTGAAATATGACTTCAGTCTCATCACATTAACTGGGATGTTTTGTAAATGTACTAACACTGTACATTTAAGAGGATTTAACACAAAGAGGTTGAAGAAAACAAGGTGTATTTGCGGGGAGGTGGGCTTACATTTAGAAAATCTGCTAAGACACCAGAATGAATAATATGCCAAGGAGATGGAGAAGGAACACTTGTGGGAGTAAAAGAAAGGTGGTAACAAGAGAACATTGTTTCATATTGAAAAGGTCGACATAAGTGACATGAGGTTTCAGGTGTCTTGAGAATGCACAAGTGGAAACCATCTCTTCAGTAACTTTACACCCATCAGCTGCCACTTTCTGATCTCGTCCTTATCCTTAAACATGCTTTACTGAGGGAATAAACATTCGAGCTCGAGCCTCTTAAATGTTATCCCTCTGTTCATGGTTTGGGCCATGTAATTCAAGGACAGTCGTATTTATAATGCAGATTTATTTTAATTGTTGATTATATGATTGTGCTTCATACTGAGCATTGACACATAATTATAATCAATTTAATGTGTACACGAGGCGGACTTGTCCTGTAATTTGCATGCGAAAAAAAAAAAGAAAATGGATGGATTTATTACCAGACAATTTATCCCCCGTAATCTTCCAATTTCATAACACTTTCACAAGGAAAGATAAAATAAGTAGTGCAGCGAGGAAAAATATGGAGCATTTAATGGAGTCTGTTTCAAGCATGCACGGATTACTACTAAACGTGTGCTTCCTTGTATGACAGCTAAACACAGTCATTACAATTGGGAAACCATAGCTTCTGGGTAGAGCTACTCTCACACACCCGTGGTTTTCTGAGCAGAATGGAATATGAATGTCAAAATAAAAAAAAGATTTCAGGGGTTTTGTTAGATCTCAGTGATTTCCGAATCTCATTCATTCAGCCCCTCTTTGTTGTGTCTATTACAGTTCTATGCTGCCTTTTCTGCATCCTTCTCTGTCATGCATATATAAATCTACAGTACATATTTAACTCAGCTGAAAGGAGGGATTTTTCATCGCATTCCTTTTTTTGCAGCTTTTGTTTGATAAATCTAATCAGTCTCAGTCTTTATTCTTGGATTATTGGCCAATGGTGGCAGGATGCTGGGTAGAATAGAAAAGTATAAAACATTTTATTTGGATTTCTTTTTTTTTTGGTAAATCGACCGATACAGATTTCATATTGCCAGAAATGTTTAGAAAAACTGGCAATTTGTAACTTTAAATCAGGAAGAAAAATACTGTGTTCAGGCCTAGCATTCATGACTATAGTCACCATCTTAGTATTATACATGAGAAAATAAATCCAGTATCTTTTTACAAGAACCTACGCAAGACCAAAATGACCTTTTTCTTTATTCATGGCCTGCTCAGGCTTTATAAATGAAGTCAGCTTGACAGAGAAGCTAGAAAAGACTTGACAGAATGCACATGATGACAGGTAACGCATCACACTTAATAACAGTATATTTTGTAACTGTAGTGACGGATAAAATGTACCTCAGTTTATTAAGTTGATCAGTGATTTTGATTGATGTAATTCTGAAGAAGGTTTATTGTTGTCTTCAGTTATGCAGCGGGGTGTATGGCCTCTATTGCTCTGGCCCTACCTGCTTACCGTAAGCGTCCCACTAGACTGTAAGGAGGAGCAGGGTAGCCTCTCCCGCTGCCCCTCCATCTCCCAAGAGAAACTTCTAGACCGAGTGATCCAGCATGCCGAGCTCATCTACCGTGTCTCGGAAGAATCTTGCTCTTTGTTTGTGAGTAACACCGACGACTGCCCCAAAAAGAATCTCTGCACTCGTGTTCTGTACGGGAAAGAAATGTTCGGAGGACCCGTTGCCTGTACACTGTAAAGGCATATTTATAGCGTGTGCATAGCCTCGGGAGAAACTGAATCTCTCTTTATACTGAGCATCACATGAAAATAGAAATGTTCATTGAGCTTTAGAAAGAGAGGATTCAACTGAAAGGTAATCCATTTATTACATACAGAGGGAATATTCTTATCCGCCCATGTAGGCCACGAGTTAAATATTTTTTTTTATAAAAGGTGAAATCAGCATTTTGAAAAGCAGTGCCGTAGAAACGCAGCCTTAGGCAAAGGCTACAGTGACAGCAATGCATAATTTTGGGTTTGAGAAGCTGCATGATATTACTCTTTATATAGAACAAAAAAAAAAAAAAAAAAAAGTTATGATCATAAAATTTTGGAATCCAAGAGCAATGGAATTCTGTTGTTCATTCACACGGCAATGCAAAAGAGTAGTTAAAAATACATCGTTTATCAGTTATAGCAGCGAGCTTGGCAGTGCATGTTATTTTTTGTGTCATAGAATCTAGCATGCACTCTAGCAACACTTGGAATGAGCTCTACAATGAAAGCAAAATTACTTTTTGTTGGACTTTTTTGCAATATGCCGGACCAAAAGGACTGGCACTTTCTGTTAGATACTCTGTTATTTGCTTTTGATTCTGACATGATCATCGCCTCACTGCCAGGCTTCAAAGTAATCTTCTATCTCTCTTCTGCACCAAAAGATGTTTTATTGAAGAAGCAGGCCTACAACGCCGTAATACGAATGTGATAATGATATACTGCAGCAGGCGAGAGCACAGGTTTTGCAGCCTGTTGAATCCCCTTCACTCTGCGGCTCGAGATCCAAAATGGTCTTTGAAATGGGATGATGTAGGACTTGTTACTGAGAAGACGCTGCATGAGGTCTACAGAAGAGAACATGCTGCGGAACAAAATGAGTCTCTGCCGTGTCTCCAGTGGCAGAGATTGGTGAAGCTTTTGTCATTGTTTTCCTGATCTTTCTTTTTTTTTTTTTTGCGGTTTCTTGTAATTCTGTACCTATGAGAACTGAAGTTTTTTTATTTTTTTAAATCAGTTAGAAAAACCCACTAAAGCTATTATTTGGTTTTGAGACTACAGTGAAACGTTTTGCTCAAAGCCAGCTAACACGGATCAGAATCCTGCCGCTTATGACCTTTAGTTAACTAACTAAAAACACGCCATTCCATGATTTCACACACCAAACCTTAATGAGGGTTAAGGATAAATATATATAAATAATTTCACTTATTTTCTTCTCTCTTTGCCCCCGTGGACTTCTAGGAGGAGATGTTTATCCCGTTCCCATTGCAGCTCCAGAGGAACCAAGCAGGCTATTCATGCATCACGAAAGCCTTGCCCATCCCCAGCTCCAGAAGTGAAATCCAACAGATATCTGTAAGTGCGTGGCCGCTGATCACCACAAAACCTTTTATTTCAGCTGTCAGGGCTTTGATATTAGCCGGTAACAATGGCAGTATGTGGGTGTGCAACTCTGCTTTTAAGTGTCAATGTGTATATGTGTTAACCAAGGCAGTGTCTTCATCTGCACAGATACAATTCAAGCACAGGTGGTAGTGTGTGTCTATGTGTTTCGACTACCGTCCAACAGGGCACAGCCTTTTAGGCCAAACGTGGGCTTGATCAGTTGGGTGGAAACTAGATCGAGCCACTTAGCGAGAGGCCTATGAAGGGTGATTTAGCTGATGTGAACTAATATCTACAACATTCCTTCTTTAACTAACAAAGTCCAAGTATATATGGCAAAAGCAATATTCTTAAGGATTTTTAACAATATTGAAAGTGCTGGTTGAAAGTTATGCCATCGCCATAATAGTAACTGTGATCTTTTGAAACTGCATATACTGCAAGGCTCTTCTTTATGTTAATAATTTATCCTCTGCCCTTTCGGCTGAGATATTGCCTGCTCTGCGGTTTATTGGCCATTTGTATGGCGGTCATTTTCACTTGCTCTGGAGTCTGCTCTGCTTAGGGGAATTTAAGCAGGCTCAACTGCTTCACCCATGACATTTCAACCCGTTGTGTTTTGCTGAATGTTTTGTAGCCGGTACGTCCTTGATCAAAAAGCCATGCAGTAATCGAGTTCTCCAGTCTTTTTTTTTTTGATTCATCTCTGTTCATTACTATCTAACAGTAATTGTGAAGGACACATGGCTGCTCATTACATACAAAGTCATGAAAAGAGTAGTTCTACTGTCACTTAGTCATATTGTGTAGTGTCCAGGTGCAACTTTGTGCTCAGTTTCAATTCATCAAGAAAATTCTGTTCATTTCAACTCCTCACCCGTGTGCCCCGCAGGACAAATGGTTGCTCCACTCCGTGCTGATACTGGTCCAGTCGTGGATCGAGCCTCTGGTCTACCTGCAGACCTCGCTGGATCTCTACGATGTCGCTCCTGACATGCTGCTTAACAAGACCAAGTGGGTGTCTGAGAAACTGATCAGTCTAGAGCAAGGGGTGGTGGTCCTCATCAAGAAGGTGGGTCAAATCCCATTACTGGATTACTGTTAAACAACTAAACCCACAGTAGCATGTGGAATTACGACATCGCAATGTGCTGCTTGTAAAAAAATGTTGGACAGTAGAACTTGACTTCTCTTTTTCACTTTAAATAACCTAGACAATACACACCTTTTTTTTCTTCTTGCTTGTTTTTCTTAATATTTCCATCACGTTTCCCAATGTTGCCGTGCAGATGTTGGACGAGGGACTGTTGCCCACAAACCACAGTGAACAAGGCCTGTTGCAGTATGATGTGCAGCCGGAGATGCTGGAATCTGTGATGCGAGACTATACCTTACTCAGCTGCTTCAAGAAAGACGCCCATAAGATGGAAACTTTCCTCAAGCTCCTCAAGTGTCGACAAACTGACAAATACAACTGTGCATGAGACTTAAAGTTCAGCTTTTAAATAATACAGCTTTAAATGAATTCCTGAGGTTGGTAGCCGCACACTTATAGATATGGCCATGCCTTAGGCGATTCAGCCTTGCTTGTAATGCAATACATTCTTTATTGATTGTTTTGGAACACCTTCACACAAAACTAAGTAGGTGTGATGCTGTGCCCTTTTTACAACATACTGCATTTTATATTTTCCTGCTCAGTTGTTATTTTAACCTGGCAAAGGCAACAGAGGGCAAACTCCCAAAAGATTATTTGCGTGTCGAGCTGTCAAAAAAATCTGCATATCCTGCCATTGATTTCCATTTCCTTTGTTCTTAACTGGTGTTTGTATTCCTCGCTGGCTCTAGCAGTGTTTTGATTATTCCCACGGCCCCCAGAGTATTCAGTGAGACGGTTTCACTTCTGCATTAGTGAAATGAAACACTTTCACCGGAGATGGGAGTCAAGCAGAGAGCAAACTCGACTTAAAAAAAAAGACACATTTTGTTTGGTGTAAGAGAATGTGAGGGAGAGAGAGAGAGAGAGAGAGAGAGAGAGAGAGAGAGAGACGACAGCTCATATGGGGGACTTACAGTTTTTGTTAGACAGGTTTAGATTTGCTGAGTGCTAATGAAATAATAAGGAATATTTATATGGCTAAATGTGCCTAATTTAACCTGAATGTAATAGAAGAAGCCTGTTATTACCGTCATCAGGGGAGATACATTTTAAAATGTAATAGTAGGTGTTATGAATATGTAATGTAGAATGCAATCTATATATTTATTTTGTACTCCCATGTGTAAATAGAGGAAGCCCAATGTACTGTGAAAACCTTTCTAGAATATCGCTCTTGATTTAAGGCGCTAATAAAGCAAATTGCAGAAAGACAAGAGAAAAAGCGTTGAAATGATTTGTTATGATTTGTTCTTTTTTGAGTGAGTGAGTGAGTGAGTGAGTGAGTGGGTAAGTGAGTAAAATCCACATCCCATTCGTGATGTGTCTGTAAGTGGGCTAAAGTTGCTCTAAAATCAAGAATAAATGAAGAGCAATTTCCATGTTCTGCCCTTTCCACCCCCAAACACAAGAGGGCAGTAGTGCTCTTTCATGAAGGTTATCTTAATCACCTTGTCTACTCAAACTGCCATATGACATCTTGTATTTCCAAATGCTAAGCTAAAATGCGCATCATTACATGTTGTCTCTTTATTTGGGGAGAAGGTAAATAACAACTTTTACTAAAATGGAGTTAACTCCTCTTTTATTTTATTTAGATATATAAGAAACAAAATGTGGCATGATGGAGTGCGTTCGCCACGCATAAATCATTCTAGAAAACGTTTCATAGGAATTACAACATACTGTCACAGATCTATTGATTCATGCCATCCCAGCAGCCACAATAAAACGCCGACAGTAGCTATCCCACTTACAAGTAATAGGCTTGAAATTGGCAGGCAGCATTGCTTGTTCCTGTTTATATCTGCCACCACACCATGAGACAGGGAAACAATAAAAGAAGCAGATGCCAAAAGCATTTCTCTTTCCTCCCCCCCCACTGATCCCAGGATTATTCTTGACTCTTTTTTTCCCTCTCTTGAGTGTCCTGCATCCTCTGCTCTTCCATCCACAGTAACCATATCAGAACATGTAAATCAGCCTTGTGGTTGCCACGGTGAGTCCGGTGTCAGTGTAGGGAGGTGGTGTCGTGTGGCATGGGTGGATGTTGGGGCAGGATGTGGTAGGGGAGCCTAGTGTCAGCAATGTCAGGTTCAGCTTCCTGTGGCCTAATCACTTCAGTATGGGCGATCGGAGGAGATTGGGTAGCCTCTATTCTGCGCTGCAGGGCTGCAGCTTCACAGCCTCAACCTTGTAGTGCAACCCTAACCTTACCTTGTTTGGTTCCTGACAAAACACAAGTAATCATAGACGAGGTAAGCCCTTTGGCCCCACCCTCTTACCAAGCTTTGAGGCCATAAATATTAAAGATTGGTCTATAAGTAGTGAGAGAAGGGAGGGAATCAGAAGAGGGAGAGAAAGATGTTAGGGAGTGGAAGGGGAAAGAAGGACAGAGGGATGAAGGGAGGGGTGTGGGGCCTGGGTGATTTCACAGTCTAACTATTATAACCTGAGGAAAGGAAATCTAGACTGCTGGGATGCATAAGTGGAGCACAGGAGGCAGACAGAAAAAAGGAGAGGGAGAGGAAAGGAGCAGGAAATGTAAAGAAAATGGACTGAGAGACCGAAACAAAGAGAGGTAAAGAGAGCAGTTGTTTCTTCTTTTTTTTTTTTTTTTCCCCCTCAGTGTTTATGCGAAAATTTGTGAGAAAAAAAATAGAGTAGTAAGAGGGTGATATACAGAACCAAAATGACTGTGGAAGAGTCTGGTCACGACACAGCAGTGTGACATGCAGGGAAGTAGGTTGGATCTGGAGAGAAAATGGATGGCTGGAAGGCAGGTACACAGCTAGAGGAGTTAGGTTGGGAAGTGGTGTTGGCTCGGTATGAAACCGAGACTCAAAGTATGAAGTTCTTGAGCCTCCACTAGCTCGGCTGGCTACCACGCTGTTGTTTTGCTTTCATTTATGGCTCAAAACGACAGCTTGGAAAGACCTAAAACATTCTCACAGCCCCTGTATGATCTCCCACACTGAAACCCTGTAGCTCTTTGCCTTTCCTTCCCTCTTCGTTTGCTGTGCTTTAATGACATATTTAGGCTTTAGCAAAGCACTTCACTCTTAAAAGCGTTGTATGTTTACTTATGTAGGAATAGAAAAGGGGGGGGTGGGTGAGCAGAGGTGAAAGGGGGTGGACGGTTTTCTTTTGCATCTAATTTCTGAGAACCCATGCTGCTGCTTTTGCGATACAACCATTTCTATCATACCACTGAAAACCAGCGGGAATTTGTTTCAGCCATCAAAGAATGGCATAAGGTCTCAAATAGAGCGAACCAACCGATTCCAAGCGCAGTCCACCTGGGGCTACACCACAGCACAGCTGTCAGCGAGTGCATGTGTGTGTGTGTGTGAGTGCGTGTGTGCGTGCGTGCGTGTAATCTTAAAGTCCAGCATGTGTGTTGGACCAGTGACACATCTAAACCTCTGGATGTCCGACCTCACCTCACCCTCTGCCTCTTCTTTGGCTCCCCAGACCAGGCATCTCCTGAAGGCTGTGTGGAGGCGTCGGTGAGGGTCAAGAGGTCACGCAGATCAAGGCCATCCTAACTGTTCCAATATGTGAAAAGATGTCATGTTGTAACAACAGCTGGCTCGTGTTTCACCCAGGACAGACAACGTTATAGTGGGCAAAAGAGAAAGCCACGACGACAGCTGAAAACACCCCACATATAAGGGAATAATTTCCAATAGCGCTGGGACATACATGTACCGAAATGTAAATGTCTTCCTATTTGTTGTAGTGCATTAATATTTCCTTTGATGGATAATTACATTGCATTAATACTTACATTACTACCTTTACCGGGAGCTAAGAGATAAGCAAAAGGAATTTCCCTCAAGTGAAACAGCTCTTTGGTTTTGTTTCTTTGTTTACCCAACTGTTAAATCAATCCACTGCTATCTCAAAGCTTCTACAGTGGTGTTCACGGTTGTTGCCATTACGTAACCTGCATGTGGCGCAGACACAAAAAGAGATAATGCCTCAACTTCCCGCTATGATTAATAGGGGAATACGTCGGTCGTGGTGAAACAAGCCCTACGGGGCGTCTCTTGGTTGGAGGCGATTGAACACCATTAGGAATTAGGTGATTACCTCGGAGGCTGTGGGGAAACGGGATGATGCAATGTGAACTCAGCAGGGAAGCGGCTATCAATTGTCCTAAACTGGAGCTCCTTGCCATAGCGAGGAATCATGGATCTGTTGTCCAGCACATTCCAGAGCTGTGAAGACACGGTGATAAAATGGAGAAACATCGGCGGGTTGCAAATAAAAGCTCCAGACGAGGAGCTAAACATATTCACTATTAAACTTAGCCCCGTCACAACTTCTGCGCCCTGTCTCATGAACTTTTCCTACAGCTACATTTATGGCACTGTGTGTGTGTGTGTGTGTGTGTGTGTGTGTGAGTGTTTACCTTCAACTTGTTTATAGCTGCTTGGAATGAGAAAAATCCTGTTCAATCGAAACTTTGAGAAAATCCACATTTATTTATTAGTAATTAACATGGTTAGTTCATAGGTAGACAAATGCAAAGAAGCTGCAGAAGAAAAAAAAAGGGAACATTTTTTGATGTCTTCAATAAAACTGTGTGATCAACAGCAAGAGACTGAATCCTGAATCCACAAACCCAGCATGGGATTTAAGGAAAGGGTGTGTAGGTGTGTGTGTACTAGTTTTTAGCACCAGTTCTTGTGTAATATATTATGAATAAAACAAGATTGAAATGTTCAAGGCTTTCCTTGACCAACATTAGACTAAAATGCCAATTTAGTCAACTAAAAACTGACCAACAGTAAAATAAAATAAAAACTTGCACGGAATTTTGATCTCAGGACTAACACTTAGTCTAGAAATAGCTGACGAACTTAACACTATTCGTTATCATTGGTTGGATTTTTTTTGTTGAAAGATTTGACTCACAATGCATGTTGTACTTCATATCAAATTCTAAAAAAGATATGTTGGAGATAAATGCGTAGAAAAGCATGAAAATTAGTATAAAATGGGACTTTCAACACAGATTCCAATGACTAGATAGTGAGGAGAAATTATGCAAACTGCACCAGCACACCTACTATACATGACTCAGGTCTTTGTGAATGTTCCTCAATCAGAAATGACATAAGTTTTTCCAGACTTTGAGTGGTATTCAGCCTTACACGACATTGTACACGCCCTTGTACGTTGTCTGTCATTTTATGAATGAAAGCAGCAATTGTACCTGTAAATTTATTCTGGCTTCTCCACAAAAAAAGCCGATTGTAGTCGAAGTTTATGGTTTATGTTATAAAGCATCGAGATGCTGCCACTCACTTCCACTCATCAGCTTACTGTGGATATAATGAGACACAAAGAAAAACATCTTAGATGACTGTATCTAAACCGGCGGCTGTGGAACAAACGCCTTCACTTTAGGAAAGAAAAACGAAGAAGGCGGACAGATGCCAAAAGAAGCTGAGCTTAAATCAATGCAATTTCCTCCCTTCACGTCTCTGGCCAGAAGGACCTTTAAGAGCTTTCCACCACATTTTCTTTTTTTTTGTAAGAAATTCTTTCTGCTTTGAGATATACTGTAAATCACAATGCACATGGAGGGGCTGATCTAGTCAGAGAAATCGAAGGCTGTGGAAGGTTATATATTTGTCTTTCTGCCAGTATGCGTCTGGTTATGTTTTTCTTAGATCAAGACACAGGCCTAAAAATCTATTGCATTTCCTTCATTTCAGGAAGCACTTTCAAAACTTCAAATATAATAATTTCCTTTTTGGAAAGACGCCGGGGATTATCCATGTGTATTTGGCTATCATTTATCTGTTCTCTTCCCCTGAAAGAAAAGGATTGGAGAAAAAGGGGAGCTCACAGATAGTAAATGGTTGGACCTCTGGCCTCTGATCCTAAATGGGTTTTTATAGGTGTGGTAAATTCAGTTTCAGCTCAGGGATTATGATCTACTGCCTCTTTGGTTTGGCTCTAGGAAAGCTGCACTCACATCCTCTGCCTATTTTTCCTGTTTGCTTTGCCATCCCTTGTGGAGAAGGGTAGTGGAGGTTTGATATCATCCTGTTGAAAGCTTGGGTGTTGGTGCGGTGGACGATGACTTCACTAAATGTTTGCCATTCAATATTTGGATACTACAAAATCGGTATGCTTGTCAAATTGAAATGAGGCGCCTTTGGCCCATATTTGCAATGTTTTCTGCTCACACTACTCCTTACATTCCGCCCTGCCAGAAGAATGGGCCAGTGTATTATGATGTAGTATCATTCTGCTATAGGGGGAAAAAAAACACTTTTCAATGAATTTTCTGCATGGTTGAATGTCAAGAATGTTTGTAAGGCTCTGCGATATGGTTGATGAGGGAAACGTTTCTTTTAAATATTGTTTTATTATATGTTATCCATTTAAATGTTCATGTTTTAGTCTGCAGGCTCTTCAGCTAACTCTGCAGGTGACCTTCTTCATAATCATCTTGGGCGGCGCAAAGAACCAGATGCAGCGACGGTGCCCTTGTAAAACAGTAACACGCAGATGAGGGTAGGTGTATGCCGCGTGAAATACGCAGCGAGTGGCAGGCTTATACTGTCACCAAGAGTGGAGAAGGTGGACCCAAATGCAGGAGGCTGAAGGCAACAGGGACATTAAACAGAAAGAACTTAACTAAATTCCAGGTTTTGTGCAGGCAAGGCAAGGCAAGGCAAAACAGAACTTCACATTACAAACATAAGGATCCAACAGGGACTGAACAGAAAACGAGGATCTACATACAAATCAGATTAAATACAAATCAGATGAGGGGGTGAAGTGCAGGTGGACAGGAGGTCTGGTGGCTGCAGGGCTAATGGGGGACATGTGAAACTAACAATCAAGACAGGCGGGAAAACACTAAGGCAGGACACAAGGTGAATATGCTTTCAAAATAAAACAGGGAGCAGATCAGCTAAAAGCCAGCATCGTGACATACACACAGTCTACACCCTGTGAGTCAGACTACTCCAAGGATGTTCTTAATTCCACTACAGTGAAATGTTTGAGAGAAGTATCCACCGGTGAGACTGTGTTTACAACAATTAAAACAATTCCATTCCTTGTATGTTAAAACCACTATAACCATCATTCCGGAAAGACTTTGCTAATGATCTACTTTCCCCTTGTTTAATGGACATGTGTTTTAGTTTGGCAGCATATCCAACATTTATTGCTATCTAAATGCAACACGCTGTGCACATTGACCCATCCACTCTTGATCCAACCACCACATGTGGTGCTTTAAATTACAATGTTTACTTGCTGTGGTCCCCCTAAACTCTACCCCCGCATTTGTGGCGTCCTCCCATGCCCTCTACAGCTGACCAACTGTTTATGTAGTTCTGAACCACTTAGAGCAGCCCGTGAGGGTGGTTTGATTTCCCTGTGATATTTGGTAAAGACTGAGGTCAGATACTATTTGACAATAATAGGAGGAGAGTGATATATTTGGTTTAGGAATAGAGACGTTACGTCATGTTATGTCATGGCAGCAAAGGGTGTCAGCAAAAGAGTCATTGGAGAGTCCTACTGGTGAGAAGAGAGCGAGGACGCCTATTCTGACAGCGTTTGCATTTAGACCCAACATTTTTATTTTTGTTATTATATATTGTATGTTTTATAGAATATTACAGCAATGTCATGGGCACGGATGGCCGGTGCATGTGTGCAAAGGTTTGTGCGTGCTTAGTTTCAAGGCTTCATAAACGATTCATTTAGATTTGTGGAGTAACTGAAGGGGAGTACACCATCTGCAGTTGTACATTTTGTACAATACATTTAAAAGCTGTGAATAGATTCACAGCACACGAGTCATATATTACCGTCGTGAACTAAACTATCCGTGTTTGTGCCAGCTACACTCATGGCTCATGGTGTCTGTGTCATATGGAATGTAAATAATAAAAGGACGCGACGCCAGATGTTTCTTGCTGTGTGAAAAACTCACGAGAACTCAACTGGATCCTTTAAAACACTCAATTACCTTGAGATAGCAGTCCAAACCAGGCCGGGCAAAATTGTACATTTGATTGTATAGTAAACTGACTGGCTATCTGAGGCGTGTCTGGCTGGAAAGAGAGGCACAGAGAATGGAGAGAGGCTGCAGTAAAGTGGGAGGTTATGATTGTGAAAGTGTTTGTGTGTGGACAGGGTGTGAAAGAGGTACACCGCAGTGTGTTTGTGTACATGTGCCCGATTAACGTCTGTAAATCAGACCGGGAGCGGAACTGGTGTTGGCAGTTTGTGTAGCCACACTACACACCCAAGCGCAGCACACGCCTTCCACAGTAACGGACACACAGACAGACACACACGGACAAAAGTTTGGAATATTTTAATTGGCCGCTATGCTATTTCAGGATTTCTGGATTAGTTTAAGTTTGTTGTACTGCAGCACATTACAGACACACACAAGGAAATACCTGGTCCAGTGAGGCCACAATGGCAACAGCTAATGTCTGAGCACTTTGAACACCAGCAGTGGAGGTTGCAGTCTTCTTCTTCCCTGTGAATGTTGGCGTTTCCTTGGCATATTACCGCGACCTGTGGATCATTGCAATAATGTATAAATCCATAGCTGTTAATAGTGTAAATTAAGTGTACAATCAAAGACGAGCAAAACGTGAGGATTAGCATCCCTAAATCAGCCACGGGATGCATTAAACATGCATTTAAGTTGAAAAGGAACACTTAAATCTTTTATAACACCAACAAAAAGAAAGTAAGAATTGTATCTACCTATAACTTAGCAAATGTTGAGGATTTCCCAGTATCCTAATTCAGCTTTTAAGAATACACAGCATATGAAACCAGTGAAGAAAATTGTTGCTTTGAGTTGTTTCTTAAACCATATGATCTGGATATCTACTTCTGACAGGGCAAGGATTTGATAGTCTTGCACTCATTTTTATCATCTACATGTTTTGTTTTTTTTCCCTTGTCATCCCTATTGCTTCCCCTCCCTGTCCTATTGTTCTAGCGACGTGGCTTGAACACAGCTTCCTGGATTCCCACTCAGCGAGCCGAAGGACAGCACTCCAACTCCCTGCCAAGACACCTTATCTGTGCCTGCAGCCTGCAGACAGGATGGAGGGCTGAGGGTGAGGTGCAGTGGGTGGGGGTATAAGGAATTCTGGAGAGGGTAAAGGCTACAGGAAGGGATGGGGAAACTACAAGAAAGGGCTTGGTGGAAGATGTATAGGAGAAAAAGTACTGCACATAGCGGGTCTGAATTGAATCAATTGTTTGGTTTGGTCAATTCCTGGACTCATTTTCATCTTTGTCACTTTTTTTTTACTCAGTTCACCAACCTTTATCAACCAGCATACAATTAGAAAAAGCAAAAAAAGAAAAGAGATAAAAACACTTTTTATATTCTTCTACCAGAGTCCTTGGGCAGATAAATAGAAGCGTAATTGTATTGTCAAAATGGCTAATAGTCGACAGGAGGATCAGAGGAGTACACTGCCACAAAGCTGCAGTTTATTCTTTACTGTTACATTCATTGAATGTCCAAATGTCCTTAGGATTCTGCGTTGTGTCCACTTTCTTTGACATAATGAATAATGATTGAAAATCTCCCATATCTTCCGTCAGCAGTAGACAGATCTAAGGGCATCATTCCTCTGTTGTGTTTTTGTTTTGGCCGTTTCAAGGCCACATAACTGCCAACTGGTGACTTTTGAATGGCAAACGTCTAATTAAAGGTACAAAAACAAGGTCTTGTTTGGCAGGAGGATGATTCACCCTTTCCCTCTGTTTGAATCTGATAAGGGGGATTTATTTGACTTCCGAATTCTCTGCTGATGTCTTTCTGTTGTTTGTTTTGGTTTGCCTTAGCACTGAAGTATAACTTGACATTCAATTGATTTTTAGGTATGGACAAGATTGAAAGTTCACCGTTTTGCTTCAGCTCAAACTTCACAACGAATAGTTGTTTGCGTGTGTGCATGTGTGTGTGTCGGTGTGTGTTCATGAGGAGAGATTTCTCCAAAATCCCAGAAAGCGTTATGTGGAGGATATTTTTTTTTCTTTCTCTGGTGGTTTTTTTGGTATAAAAAGTCAAAATCACACAAAGTTGGCACAACTTGAGTCAGAAGCTGCTCTAGCCTGCAGCATCCTGAACCCGTGGGTTTAGGCTAAATGATGAAATATGGGAGCTGTCTATAGGTTGGAGGCTTAAATGTGCCAAGTGTTTATGAATTTCTCAGAGTTCTCAGTGTACTAAAAATAAGAAGACAGCTTCTTGCTTCAAATGAAATAATTCAGATTCAATTTCCATGTTGCGAAATGTTGATTTCATAATTTATCCTTGTTAGCATAGTCTAAACTAAATACCAATTTTGGTTGTGTTTTGTTCAGTTGTGCAGGCTGATTTCTGGAATACTTTCCTGTACCATCAGCACAAATTGTTTCCCGCAGAGCAGTTATTGCTCAAAATTGAAAAAAAACATGCTCATACAATGAACCATTTCTGTTTGGAGACACACGATCCTCATTTAGCAGACTGGCAAATCTCAATACCCACTTAGTACCAGTGCATAGCAACCCTGTGGAATTGAAAATAGTTTCAATGTGAAAAGTAAAAAAAAAGAAAACAGGGTGAATCTCATTATACTAACAGAAAAAAAGAATACATAAAACGTGATTACCTGCAATAACTTGACTGCATCAGCTAGCACATTATTGTAACTGCAACATGATAATGATGATTGATGATGCATTCAGTTCTGGCTGCTGGCATGATGTATCTCTTTCCACTGTATGTTGTCCAGCTTAAGGAACAGTACAAAGCACCAGTATTACTACAGTAAATGATCCACAGGTAGACTGACGAGCTGATATGATGAGTTACTAAACTTGAACATTAAGGGCATGAAGGCTATTAAAATCAAATCCCCCCACATGGACCACATCCTCAGGAAGTGTTTCAATAACAAAAAATGGAAAATGCAACAACATGAGAACCATTTGTTTTCCTTTGGAAAGAGAGGAACGACGTGTGTAAGTTAAAAAAGAGAGTGAGAGGAGAAAAAATAAAACAGATTTTAGAATCATTAAACAGCAGATTGTCACGGTGAGTGCTTAGCCCTCAAATCCAGCAGGTTTCACACCATCTGGTCTGCTAATGCACTGCAGCATCTCTCAACACGCAATGTGAATCCAAGGAAATGACAACTACCAACCACAACTATGCGCCACATTTGTCGTGACGTGCAGCTACCAGATACACCCACTAGATGTCAGTCGAGCTCCTAAATATGCTCTATTTTCCAGGAAAATGGGCTTGAAGGTTGAGCAGAAAAATGAAATGAATGCACGTCATTGGGACATTTGGGTAACACTATGCCCTTTTTCACTTTTGTCTGTCTTCAATGTGATATGCAGATGGAGAGATGCACAGAAAGGTATGTTCACAGCACATGGCTGTTCAATACCTTCAACAGATGCTGCTTTCATTCCGTCTCTCACACTCTTTCATTCTCTATTATTCTCGCTCTCTGTCAGATTACAGTATGTGTGTTTTGTTTCACTAAACAAGAGAAACATCAAAGTTTAAATATGAAACTGAGTTCTGATGGGACATGTTGAGATCTCCCTTGTGGGAGAAGGAAAGACTATAGGGACTACAATACATGGAGTATTAAAGATCCGGCTTACCTATAATATCACCTGTGCGTCGTGTCTGTCATGCAGGAGTGTGTGTGTGTGAGTGATGTTGTGTGAATGTAGAAGGGAGTTATTTAGTCAGGTCAATGCAAGTTGCTGGGGCTCCGCTGCTATTCAAATATATGCTTGTTTAATTATCTAGATTAATCAAAACCTTCACATTTTTAATTACTCACATTACCTATGGTATTGCAGGGAAATCCAATAACCATATGCAATTTTAGGGAAAAGTTTACCCTAATATTAATGGAAGCATAACAAAGAATATGAATGGAGGAAGTCTAGTCTAGTTAAAAGAAAACCGGACAAATTGGGACAAAAATAATGAATGAGTGTGTCAAAGATCTGATAGTATTTAGTGTGATAGACGGGGTAACTTTTGCATATTGGTCTCTTTGCTTCTTTCCTGAGACTTCCTTCCTTCCTTCCTTCCTTCCTTCCTTACTTCCTTCCTTCCTTCCTTCCTTCCTCCTTTCCTTCCTTCCTACCTTCCACACTCACTCTTACCCCTCCGCTCTCTCTCTCGGTGGGACCTCGTGCAGACTCTACCCAAACACTGCTCTCTTGTTTAGGGCTGGGCAAGCTCTCCGTCTGACCACTCCTTGGGCCTAATCGCTGCAGAGTTCTTTCCAAATTGCAATTACTGATAAACAGAGTTGGCTGATGGGGACAAGTGATTGTGCAGGCCATAGCGGGCAGTATCTGGCATCAGCCTAATTGCCACAAACAATCTGCCTCATTTCTTTACCCTCGCTACCAGAGAGTGATTGCGCTGAGCACACTTGAGGGGCAAACCGTTTATGAGTCTTCTCATTTGGGACCACTTTGAAGTGTTCTCCCATGTACAAGAAAATGTTCCTCTCCTCAGCAGTCTGCGTTTTGGGATTGTCTCTAAACAGTTGTTTTAGTCTCTGGCGATAAACAGCCTCCATTTAGGGTTATTTTGATTCGTCATCATAGATAGAGTGGGGAGTACTCGGCGAGTGTGACACACAACATTTCGTTTGATGTTCATTTCCCAGGATGCTGAGAAAAAATCCAATGAGTTTTTGTTTTTTACAACATACATTATGCAGTAACTTTTGTCAATTCTTCGCCTCCAAAAAGGACTTTAGCAAAACATTGCTACACATTCCTACAGTCAATAATGAGGGAGCTGCCCAGTGAAACCGCAGCTTTCTAACACGCGCTACTTACCCTCCTGGATCAGGTAACTTCCTTGCTCAAGGGTCCATTGCCATTACCCAACAATACTTCCTACTCCCAGGATAAACCAACAACCTTCCTGTCACAAACCTCTTTTTCAGCACTTTACACTGACATGATCCCCTCTTTAGAATTATATGAGTCCCACAGTTTCACAGGGCCTCATTCTTCCCAGATGTGAATTTAGGCAAATGTGTGACATGGGACTTGTATGCGGTTTTCCAAGTCACTACTGGTGCACGGATTCTTCCACTGTTATGTAAAGAAAAGGGTATTTCTATGAATCTTTCTACATGTATGTGTGTATGAGACAGGTTGAAGGTAATTTACAGGGTGGGGGAAGCTATGACCTTGTCCTCTCCTCTATCCTGTGCTTCAATCTCAGTCAAGTCCAAACCCTCCCGCAGAAAGAAAGAGGAAATGACCCAACTTAAACAGGAAGTGCTGCAAGGTGACCAGTAGCAGTCTACAGGGAGGTGGGGATGGTCTGCTCTTATGGATGTGTGTGCATGTGCGAGGCAGACAGAGAGGCTTTGGTTTGTGTTGGCCTACCTCTGGTCCTGCTAAACCACTCTTTTAGCAGTTTGGGGCAGGAAACAGCTGTGGAGAGTGAGGCAGAGGTTAAAGTCTGCACACAGCCGTTTGAGGGTTACAGTGCGCTGTTTGCCAAAATCAATCAAATTGCACGGAGCTGGGCTTCTACTAAGCTGGAAAACCACATCATGTTAGCACATTTGCACAGACACGTGGCCACCCTGATGGAGGTGAATCTTGTGAGTATAGATTCAGTCACATGGTATTTTCATCTCAATGAGTGGAAGTCTGGCAAGAGTTTTCTGAATATATTTACACGCGTTTTCGAGATGAAAGTGGCCCAAACAAACGTTCAAAATATCAAGCAGATGAGGTGTCGAGTGAAATAAAGATGAATGAAGACTTGAGTGAAGCAACAATAGGGTCATTGGAATATTTTGAGATTCATGGCTTGCAATGACAACGTGTCACTTTCTGGGTAAATCAGTCACACCCCTCGTCCAACCGGCCACATCACCACAATCCACTGGGTGGCTTCTCTGTGGCTTTTTACTCGTGACAGTTAACATGTCTTCCACTAATGAAAACCATAATGCTGCAAACTGATGGCTCGCTGTGTGCGTGCGTGCGTGTGTGTCTGTGCGTGTGAGCATATAACTGTACAGGATGGTGACTGGTGGACAGAGACGCTCGCCATTTGGCCCTAAAGCGCAGCCTGAAGCACATTTCATTTGCATTCCCATGAACAGTTTTCTAACCGTAACTTGTCCCTGCCAAAGCACTGGCGTTTTGGGTGTGCCAGTCCCAAGAGTCAGCTCTGTCAGGTAAAAAATGACATGTGACTCATTTTGTTTCAAGCCTGTGGGCAGCTCCAGCTTTCACAGACAAAATAATCAAAAATTGGCTCGGCTGACTTGGACCAATATGAATTAGGATTTGAATGATTAGATGATTTTTGAGAAAGATATTAGAGCTTAAGTGATTAGTTTTGCACCAGTGTGCAGTTTCAGTTTTTTTTCGCTTCAACTTTTTTATGGAGAGATGTAAAAATGTAGAGCAATATTTTACAGTTCCCCACCTCAACAACACCTCTTTGACATTGTCTCACAAAACATTTGAATGTTACGAGCTTCACGAAGCTGTACTGAATTGCATCATACGATACAAATGTTGCCGTTACTTTGTCTGCCAGCTGCACTGTTCGCTGGTATTGTGACCCGATGGTTGAAGCAGATGTGTCTGTACCTTGTTTGCAAGTTCAGCTGTGAGACAAATAGCAACAAAAAAAAAAAGGTAAAACTCCAAACATTTCGAAGTATTCAACAATCGAGTAAATATTCAACACTTAAACTAGGAGACTGCGAGGCATTATCTGGTAACAAGAGAAGCCCCGTTGGGACAAGCCGAGGGAGCTGGGTAGACCAGTGAAAGATGCTGTCAGTCCCCACATCTATGACCTCGCATATTATTCCTTGTACAGCTCCACATAAACTAACGCAACGAGAGAGACACCACAAAAACAAAAGCTAAGTCCCTGGGGAGCCCCCAAGGCCAAATACCTCATAATCCATTTCTTGTCAGATCAGTTTAGGACACTCATACATTACCTCAGCCCTCTTTCTGTCACCCTGTGCCCCCTGGGTAGTAATAAGTGGTCTCTCCAGAAAAAAAGGACATTATTGCTCAATAGCTGATAACAAACGGTTCATCTGTAGCACTTTTTTAATAATCATCTGACATTAACTGGAACCAGCTGGTAGTGGTATTTATAGAATGATCTGGAATTTCATTGTATCTGTTATCCAGCTGCCGAGAGTACATCTGGCAAGCAGCCTGCTATACCTTGGACGCCTGAGCCGTTTCTCCCCAGCCCCTCTCTCCCCCTCTCCCTCTCCTTTGTTGTCTCACAAAAGTGTTTTCATTGAATATAAAATGGAAACAATGTAAAGTTTGGCAGTGGTTATTCCAGTAGCTGCAAGCTCACCCAGGATTAAAGGG
The DNA here is from genome assembly GCA_943593645.1 of Bovichtus variegatus. Lineage (NCBI taxonomy): Eukaryota > Metazoa > Chordata > Actinopteri > Perciformes > Bovichtidae > Bovichtus > Bovichtus variegatus. The sequence goes on along the minus strand of CALSCE010009526.1, from coordinate 2,248,456 downwards.
TATTGGCGTTATGAAGGAAAAGAGTCCCAGCACTGCAATCTATCCAGACAAGCAGTTAACAATTGACCTACCTACTATAGATGCTTGGATACAGTTGATGCTGATGATACTGTGCAATTGCATGTTTCAATACAATCTTACTGCAAATGTTTGTTTTTTTTAAGGGAAATTTTTTCTATCTATGAACATGTTCTGTTATTGGGTTCACAGATCAGTGTTTTCTTCAGGAAGAGCATGTTAAGTACATTTAAATCCTCGTATAAGTCTTGTCGTCAGAGTGGACACTCTAAAGAGCTATTTGCAGTACTCTGTGTCAGAGTTGTGAATTATACGGCTAGTTTGAGGGTTAGTTTGGAAGCTCTCTTATGGCTCCGCAGGCCCATTTTTATGGAATACAGTTCCTTAAAGCGAAACTCCATGCAAAAAGCAGAATCCCCTCATGTTCGAACGATGGTAGATCGTTTGACTTGGAATAGTAGATATGAAAAGTTATTTCTCACACACAGCTGTAACTCGGATCTGAGATATCCATCATGTGATGCCTAACATTGACATCATTTGATTTAATGTTTTTATTAATAAATCATTCTGGTGAAACTGCTTTTTTGCGTGCGTTATCCAAAACAAAGTCTGAGGAAACAGCACAGCACCTCTGGATCTGGTCTGCTTTCAGCATCTTGTTTAAAGACCTGCAGGGTGGATGTTTGTTGTCATGGTTCCTTATATCCCATGCTGCGTTTGTGGATTCAGGACTCAGTCTCTTGCTGTTGATCGCACAGTTTTATTGAGGACATCAAAGAATTTATTTTCACTTTCTCTGCAGCTTCTTTGCATTTGTCTACCTATGAACTAAACATGTTAATTACTAATAAATAAATGTGGATTTTCTCAAAGCTCCGATTGAACATGATTCTTCTCATTCCAAGCAGCTATAAACAAGTTGAAGGTAAGCACTCACACACACGCACGCAATTTAGTTTAGAGTCAACACATATACATAGAGGATCCACTTTTGCACGCCACTTTACACAATCGCACTTTTCTCTCCAACAGACACCAACCGCTGCCTTTACACGCAACAACACACAAACACAAACACACACACACACACACTCACACACACACACATGGATGCAAACATACCGTACTAAATTGGTCTAATATTTACAGACTGCCTGTCTAGTGAATCCGGCCAAGGAGATTTGTCTGAATCCTCCCAAAGCCACGCTACACCCTAATCTGTGGAATGCCACTCCCTCTGTGATGTGTCCCTCTGGATGAAACCATTACAGATGGCTTGAGTGTGCGTCAGACAGCAACACATTACAGAGCAACAATCTATTTGCACCTCAGAGGTGAAAGCAAGTTATGTACAAACACTGTGAAGGTGCAATATGAACTCATATAAGAGGGTTATCAGAAAGAATGCAACGGTTTTTAGCATAGATAACTTAGTGGTATAGTACCTTTTTTTATATTAAAAAAAAAAGAGGTCTGCATGTATATTTCAATGTGACATGTTTTTGGGTGTGTATGGATGGATTAACATATCTGCAGTGATCTTCCTTTTAGTTAATTGGATTGTTTTTTTTTGGTATTCAGCGTGTCGACTCATCTGCAGAGGGCTGTGACTGAGCTTCTGAAGAATGTGTGTTAAATTTTCGAACACGTGGCCCTCTCTGACTTAGTTTGGTGTCAGTGTGGCACGTTCCAGTGAGGTGCACATTAGGACCCTCGCTGGATCACAGTCTGTTTCTGTTGGAGCACTGGGCCACATATTTGAACCACATGTGTGTTGGAGACAGAGAGCCCAAATGAAACACACATTGGGTCGCAGAAGTGCTGTGTCTGCAGTTGGATTCCTGGAAGCAGACTCACGGGCTGACAATAGAGGGGATAACTGTCACGGCTGGAATGGTATTCTGGGAATTATGTGATGGACATCGCATTGTTATAGTTTGATTTCTTCTTGAATAGTTTGGAAGCTTTGGTACTGTGTCTGTTTTTCATGTCTTGCTGCAGTGACCGTCATTTCTTGACAGAGGGCAGCAGTAAGCCACTCAAAAACAAACATACTCCGTTTTGGTGCCAGACCGGAGCTGCATGCCAAAGACAAGCCATGAAGTTAAGTTGATCACACTCCGCCTAATTTGTCCAATTTAAGCTGGTCTGATTCACTGGTTGAAAATTGTCTGTCTGAGGAGAGCCAAACCACCATTTGCTCCATCTCCAAAGTGTATTTGAAAGTCTGCCAGCCATATTTGGGGTTGCATGCACATTGCTGCATTGAAACAATATGTTAGTTTGGAGCATGGCTCATTTGAGCAACATGCCAATATGCTGGTTGAGCCATCTTGATAGTGTGCAACAAAGTGGATGACAAGGGGAGTAACAGTAGCTAAAAGACACTATCAACCTTTGGCCATAAGCATTTTTTCTCAAATCTTTACAATTGCTGAGTTGGCCTCTTAAGACCTTTTTTTTTCTAACTACAGTCTTCCATTTAAGAGAATCGTATTGCCCTTATGTGTCCCCCTTAAGAGTTTACATCACTCCATAGACCCAATATGTGAAAAGTAATCTTCTATACAACACGCTGTAGAGAAAGTCAGTAGGTTTACGTGTCCTTCTTCTCACAGATTTCTGATCACAGCTCGAGCTGACGTTCATTTCATGTGCGACGCTATTGCTGCCATCAGTTAAAACCCTTGTCACTCACACTTGAACAGTTGTTTCAATGTTTTACTGGAAACAGAGGCAAGTATGACAGGGTGTGTGCATGAACTGCATTTGAACTCAACTACATATTATCATGCATGGGCGTTAGTTCTTGTCAGTTCAAAAAAGAACACAAACGTGACAAATTAGCTGTAGATAAATGAGTGTAAGGCATCTGATCACTGTAACCAACAGACAGTGGGACCTTGCTTATAATGGCGTGGCCTGGTGGAAAACCGTTATCTATCTGCGTTGCATTCTGAGTGCATGACCACTGTTGGTTAAGACAGAGGGAGGGCAGGACATTAAAATACTAGACTAATAAAGAACTGACTGTACACTTATTGGTGTCCCCGAGGCCCCGTTGAGAGCCTGTTCACGCTTGTCTTCATAAACAGAGGTTGCTCGGGTACAACGGGGAGGGGGGGGTTAATTCCTGCAAGGGTTTATGTACTTGAACTTTGCATTTTTCCATATTTACATTGGTTGACAGTCTCAGTAGATATTTCCCCCCCTCACTGTTTGTTAGTTCTTTCTTTCTTCTCAACTAATGCTCTCCTCCATCTCTCTCCCTCTCTCGCACTCTCTTTTTTAATTTTGTTTTATCTCTCTCTTCTGTCAGTGCAATATCCGGCTCTGTTTCTAAATTAATTCTCTGAAATATTTTTGATTCATGGTTCTTTGATACGTCTGTGTATCGGAACATATTTCGAATGTAAAGACAAGGAGGTCTGTATACGAAGATGATGGATGCAACTCGCTTTGACAGCAGTTCAGATATTTGACAAAAACATAGCTGCCTGTTGTGACTATGAAGTGAATAGAGACAGACACCAGACTGTTTGTGATTGCAGCAGCAAGTCTATTTCCCCTGGCAAACCTGTAAAAAGAAAAAAAAAAAAAAAGAAAAAAAATGCCACAAGATTTTGAAGCAGATCCATTTCCACTGCACTCAGTTTACTTTTAACTGTTTCAGCTCGTCTGTCCCACACCTGGTCGCTGAGCGTGGCACAGAACAGAGCCCGCACTGTTCTGCGCCCAGACAAATCTGCCGAGCCATACGGAAAATAAATCAGCTCCACATTCATTAAACAAAAAAGCTGTGGGCAGATTTATTTCATTATTGGTTCTCTCATTTTTAGCATCCGCTTAGCTTTTTCCCCTCTACCTTTTACTCCCCCCCCCCCCACCCTCCTCACTTACAGAAATGTAACTCTCCAAGGTAATCCTCCATCGCATTGCTTTTGGCCCCTTGTGGAGCAAAGGGCCTCAGCCATGCTTCTCCGGTGGATCCTCTTCAAAGGGAACCAGCGTATTGGTTTTGTGTCTCCACCTCTTTGCTATCTTCTTGTTCTGCGGTCTGTGAGGTGCTGTGAAAAACGCTGGCCCAGCCACCTACATTTCTGAATAATGACCCAGTGAAATGTCCCCTACCAGGAGAGCCTGGGCTCTCTGAAACAACACAGACAAACCTGCACAAATATGCTAGTCTGTTTATGGAGAGGCAAAGCTCTCATGGAAATAATCGGCCTATTAGGGTCGGACATTTCAAAGTGTGCTATCTGTTTTCCCTCTCTACCCTCACTTAAGGTCTTTGAAACAATTCCCATGCCCTGTCCCCCAGCGGCAGCAGTTCTCTATGATAAAATCCATCCCTCACTCATTCTCTCTCTATCTCTTTTGTGTCTCTCTGGCACACTGTGCAACGATAAAAGTGTTGATTTGTTATCATTCTGACTTAACGCTGCTGGTGCACATTGAGGTCACAGAGCACAGCAATCGTGAAGCCACAGCGACCAAATCTGACATTCTTGTGAAAATAAACAAGGAGGTATGTCAGTTTCATTTAAAGTCTTGAGAGATTGTGTTGATTTCTGATTTTCACTCCCTTTCCCTTTTGAAACTCTGCTTCAGAACACCCTTGGTAAAAGTCACAGAAGCAACATTTCAGATCAAATAAGTAGCGGTCGTGGTTTGGCTTATTCGTGTAACTGGAACATGAACCAGGGCCTTTGAGAAATATCACCTGTTTTACACAAATCAAATGGCCTTGTCTCTGCCCATCCAGCTGCTGACAGTACAACTAACTCTGAGCCGCTATCAGCGCCATCCTCCCGGCATCCTCTGAGGAAGGAAGCAGGGCAGGCTGCATCAGTGCCCCACAAGCTTTGCAACGGCAGCTCCTGCAGGGACGCTGGTTATTTTTGGACCGAGGGTGGATCACGTTACGACTACGAAAAGACCCCTCAGACAGGAAATCACCCAGCACGCCACCCAGCAGCTCCTGCATTCTTGGCCCTCAGCCGGACTGACTGAACGCTGGTTGGTGATTCAGCCCCATATGCAGACGGTGATCAGAGAGAGGAAAGCCCAACAGAACAAGAGAGACATCTTTATTTCAACTCCGGATGACCTCTTCCCCTCTGAAATCTCGGCGCACACAACGCATCAGCCCTGTGTGACATGAATAGTATCACCACACCCAGCGAGCTCGGACACTCAACAGTTTGCAGTTGGTCTACTTTTGTAGTATACCATCGGTGTATTTCCAAGTAGAGATTTATTTTAGCGAACATTACCATTACAAACCAAATTGAGGCAGTGATGATATAATTATGTACATTCGGGAATTCCTGTTTTACATCATATTTTAATTCTGGCTCAAATGAATGGACTCACATGCATATTTGAACCCATCAGTGACCTTTCAGGACATTCATGCTTACATATTTTACTCTTAGCTTAGTAAATGTTCTATATTTAGCTTATTTTATGTTATATATATTTCTCATAATGAGGAAGGCTAGTGCTTGCACAAGCTACGCTTTGATTCCACAATGGTCTACAAGGGTGAAAGCAAGATTAAATCAAGCTTCTACATGACTGAAATATTTCTGGGATCATTACCGTACGGCGGCAAGACACTGCATAATGTAGTCATGTGTTGTACTATTTGTTTCATATGAACATTCCTGGGGTTAACTGAAAAACCACACTGTTATTATGTGGGAAATATCAAAGCCTGTGCGGCCACCGGGGCTGAAGTGGAGAGCGTGGGAGGTTTGTGACATACCCCCGGTTTTCTCCATCTGCCCACCGAAAACATGCATGGACTGTATTTGTGTGCTTGGGTGCATGTCTGTGTGGCTAGGAGAGAGGAGCTATGCTCCGTCTAATGACGCTGTTTGGCTGTTTTGCAGCGGACTTCCACCTCATTTCAATATAGTATCATCACACCCTCAGCCAAACTCCTTTTTGGAGAAATCCTCAGTAAGGCCATATGAAATATGTTTTACAGGTAAAACGCTCCAGGAATTGTGCGTTTTCACAATAAAAATAGAAAACATCCGGACATTGTTAAACGAAACTCAAAACTGTGCCAAGTTGAGTCAAATCTGGATAATTCTGTCTGACTTTTCAAGTGTTGTTTGGTTTGTTTGTTTGTATGTACAACTCTGTGTTTTAGAGGAAAAGAATGTGTGCCAGTGCCTGCTTTATTGGTGTTCACATCAGCCTGACCTCAGGGTGTAAAGGGCTGTTGCTTCACCGTTACTTCACCAGCTCAGGTTACACACCACCCATCCACCCTCAGAGAAAGCGAAACGGAGGTGACCACTGCCTCAAACAGTCCTGCTCCTTCATCTCCACAACACCACGTAGCATTTGGCGTCCATTATGGATTGGTATGTAAGGGCAAATACAAGTAGATCCAAAATGCACTCTTCCCTCAAGACCACCATCATTCAAATACATACATACACACACAAACACACACATACACAAACTCCTTACTCCAGCTGCCCTTCTAAGTAAGTAGTGGTTATATAGTGGTGACTTAGAAAAAGATATCTGGATTTGATTTTGAAAGCTCACATTTTACCCCTGCCCTGTAGGCACAACATAAAAATATGCGTAATCACCTCTTACTGGCTAGGACAGAGGGATACCTGACACTATAACAAATGCTATAATGTGCACGTTGTTGTGAGTATGTGTACAGTCCCAAAAAAGCGCAGTCGTAAGAGAGATTTCCCGTGGTGTGGGGTTTCAGCTCAATAATGCACATTGATGGCCCTTGCAGGACTGTGAATGTTCCTGACACCTATATCGCTCAGTATTTATGGGTCGGGTTTCTGAACTTCACGACGACACCCGTCCTTGTCTTCTGAAATGTGCTTCTCAAAAGATCCACACAAGCTATTGGAGCACAGGGTGTAGAAACCCACCCATTACTATGGCAATCTTTTTAGGCTCCTTTCATTCCATTAGCATCACAAGTGAAGTAATGGCTGTAATGAAAAGGGAACTTATGTGTGGGGGATAATGTAAAACTCTAAAAGCGTCACTCATCTTATTGTTTTTTTCTCGCTTTAAGAAGCAAATGGCCTCACATCTCATCTTCATGGCATCTTGTCTCGATGCGATGAAGGACATACTGGTACCCATCCACTCTGTGCACAGGGCAGCAGCTGAGGTACAGTACGGAAGCTAACTATAAAATATTGGATTAATAGTGAACTTCTCGCCCACACAGCCTTGGATACAGTACATTCATTGGTTGGATGGTTTTCGAGAGAGTAAGGAAGAAGGAGTCAACAATCTCCCCCTCTTTCATCATTTCCCCACTCCCTCCACTCTGCCGCTGCCCCAGAACCCACCTTCATTAAAACTCACTAGAGGGTTATGAATGGGCCTGTCTGGCCTGCTGCATGGCCTTGAGAGCCCAGCTGGTTCCTATTAAAGACTCTCACCGTGTGCATGTACGTGTTTGTGTGTGTGTGTGTGTGTGTGTGTGTGTGTGTGTGTGTGTGTGTGTGTGTGTGTGTGAGTGTGTGGGTCTGTTGCTGTGGATGTGGGTGAGAGAGAGAGAGAGAAAGAGAGAGAGCGCCCAGTCATCTGACACTGAGGGGTAACAGGTTCTGGTTAATCCCCGGCAGGTAGCTCTGATGAGACCCAGAATTCAGGTGCTGGAGCAGAGCAGAGGTGGGGGGAGATAGGGGAGCGACTGTCAATAGGTAAAGTGAAGTTGGAGAAAAAAAAAACGTGTAACCTTCTTTTTCAGGCCTTATAGGGTGTCCATCTGAACCCCAAGACCGTCATCTCTTTGTCTCCCACTGTCAGCCCCCCCCCCTCGTTCACATCACTTGCCTCGTTCACTTTCCACTCTTCCTCTTTCTTCTGCCTGCCCTCTGTAATTTATAGTAATAAATAAAAAGAAGTGGTGTCCTCTTTTTTTTGTCAGACATTTATTTCCTGGCTGTGATCCAAACACGAGGATGGGATTTCGGGCCCCAAGCCAGACATTTTGGGCCCATTTTTATGAAAGTGTATAAATCTGAGCGAGCCACATACGGGAGGTATATATATATATATATATATATATATATGCTCTGTCCCATGGCCCTTTGTTGGCAGGTTGGGCTCTTGTTGCAGTATGTGTGTGTGTGTGTATGTGGGGGGGGGGGGAAATAAAATTGGACCTATGGAACAGTAGCTTAATGTGTCATCCAAACAAGGGTAGACTTCATGCATGTCTGAGTCTTAGTGGTCGATTTAGTAAGGAGAATAATGGGAGCCACAAGATTACTATGATTATGGAACAAATTACAACATTAATCCATGTTATCCCGTCATCTTTGATTTATATTCCCTAATGCTGTAGACCCACATGAAGGAATCCCTTATTGTACATTTACTCCATGTACACAATTGGAAAACCATAATGGTCATTAATAAAAGGACAAAAAAAAAAAAAAAGCATGACAGCATGGCTGGTTTAAAACTGCATTGGTGATATTTGAGCCATCTGTGTGTTGACGATTGTCAGGCTGCTTTGAGTGTCAAAAGCTAGATAGCTGTACATCGCTGTTGTCACGGAGACGCGGGAAAGAAAGACACAGAAAGAGGACATGTCTTTATATATGACATTACTTTGTTTGTTGGACAATATGGTTTAAATTGAGTCCACTCACACAATCTCCCCCTCCCTCTCCCCACTTTATATTCCCAGGCTTGAGTAAATCGCCTCACTTATGTCGAGGTTTAGATTCTCATGCCCTCCCAACCACCAGACCCCCAGCTCCCACCCCTTACAAACTGTTTTTTTTCCCCCCTCCTCTCTTCCTTTCTCCCATCAGTAACACCCTCATTCACAATAGCAACCTATACCCCCCGACCATCCTAAACTGCTGAACAGTGCAACACATGTGCTTCAAATTAGGCTTTCTTTTGTGAAGAAGTGAGGCTCCTCAGACCACCGCCTCCTTCTTGTATTCACACACCCCCACTTTAGTTCACATGAACACATATGTGTACAAAACATTAAGAACACCCTCTTAATATTGAGTTACACACTTTGGGATGATGCAAATTCATGTTGTCAGTCAAGTTGATGCTTGAATTTCCTTTGTATTGCCTCCCTCCCATTCAAAGTTTGAAGAGGATTCAAGTGTAATGGGTAAAATGAATCAGTGATCTTGTGGATTTACTTGATCAGTGTCTGGAGATACTTTCAGATGTTAATGCAGACGAGGAAATACAGAACTGTACAATGTATACACTGTCAGAAAAAAAAGTCTTCATTTTTTTACACATGCCATCATTCATCTTAACTCACATCTTTGCAAACAGCCTATTAGACAATGCAAATAATTATTCAACACATGATGTCCCCTGTAATTACCTGTTATGTGTATATGTAAGTCATTATTGTTTGTCTCTTGGGAGCTGTTACTGTATTGCAGCCCTCTGAGAGTGACACCTTAAGAAAATCACCATCTGTTGTTCTGGTTATGACCACTAGAGGAGCCCCTACGACACACAAACGCCGCAGTCTATTCAGTGACAAACAGTCAAACTAGTTGCTGGTGTAGAAGTCTATTGCAGGGGGGGCTTTTTTTATTTGTTACACTTCAGTGAAGTCATTGCAATCAACTTTGCAATCATCTTCCAACCACTAACAGTTAATACGGTCTCATCTTGCCCTGAGAAGTTTTTGGAGGTCTTCCATCATTCCTCATGCCATATTAGATTGTACAACTTTAATAAAATGGGAGAAAAATAAGCATGTGCACACACAATGTTAGTCCATTATTTACCAGTGACTCACATAGCAGCATTGTTTAAGTGTAGTTGTTTTCTAGGCCGTTGCTGCGGTTTGTGATTGAAATTACTGTTGCCAAGGAAACGCTCTAATTTGGCTTCATTGTAGACATTGTGGTTTGAGCAACAGGTGCCTGTTATTTTTGGTTGCTTTGTTGCACGGTGCTGTGTGTTTAGGTGCCTCTGTTTGCGTGTGTGCATGTGTGTGTGTGTCTATGTGTCTGTGTGTGTGTGTGTATCTGCAAGCGTGTATGCACACAAGTTAGTCTGCTGATGTGTGTCCTAGCGTGCTACCTTTGCATCTTCAGAGGGACAGAAATACACAGCCGCAAGCTGCGACAAGCAGGAGCAAATAAGGCTCTGCGGTTCGCCGAGCTCCACACCCATGGGATCCATAACATTTGTTTACCAACCCCCCTTGAAGGTGTGAGATTTAAAAAAAAAAAGAAAAAAAAAAAGAAAAGATGTTCTATAAACCTCTGTTCGGGTTCACACAAGCAAATCAGGCATGGGGGGGGGGGAGTTCAGGTTACCAAAGTTGTTGCGTGCTCTGAATCAACCGCCACTCAACTTGACCTTTTCAATTTTTCCATTCCTCTCTTTTACTAAGCTGAGGCCTCCGGGTTTGAGCTGACAGGTACGCTAAGTAAATACAGTCTGATTAGACATCACAAACAGTCACCGTCTGTCTGTGATACGGGACCGAGAGCAGTCCATGCTTACCATTCATTTAAATGACAGATGTTGAGACGTCACGCATCTTGAGACGTACCGTATACTTTGCAGCCTCTTCACGATCCATAATCAACATCTTCTACGAACTCTACACTGACTCTTTGCCTTTGCATAGACTCTGTTAAGCCTGCACAGAGCTTGAACACATTTTCAATTAACTGGGTCAAATGGCAAATGTATTGTGCTGGTGATTTTTGTGCCAGCAATAATAACTTTACTATCATAGCAATAACTCAATGTGTGTTTTGTTTGTGTGGTTTTTTTGGGTTTCCATTTATAATGTAGAGAGTAAATATATCCTGAATACAGAACGAAAGTAAAGTGAACATAACAGCATGTTCCTTGAGCATTTAATGGCAGACGGTGTACATAGTAAATCCTCTTGCTGGGGATCCAATACACACGAAGATGTTGTATCGCATGCTGTGTTTCAGACTTAAACTGATGAACATGGCTAAATTTAAAGTATTTTAGATAAGGTGAATAAATGCATTACAACAAAATTTAAAGGGGACGTACTGGTTCTATATTCTTCCAGGACATCAGAAAGTCCTGCCGGATAAGTCTGAAAATGACACATATCATCTTAAATTTACATGGGCAGTGGTTCTAATAGTTGTTTGAAAGGGAGACTGATGAGTTTTCCACAGTCAAACACTTAAGCCATCAACGTTGAAGACGACTGCAGACAGTGGCCGGACAGTATTTCCACCACAGAGATGTCTTAAAAGAGTTTACTAATTGATGCTGATATTACCACGGCCATAGCGGGTTCTTTCTGGTAAAAGCAGCAGAGAGGCCCATGCAGTGACGTTCACCATCGAGAGAGCTGCTCCGGGCATAATCCTGTGTAGTTAAGTCTGACACACACACTCTGTAGATGCACACTGGCATGCACATGTACACTCACAAATATATACCTCACTGTTGCTAGTTCCGTTACACTCTCAAGGCATTTAGTGATAAATGTCTTGCAACCGGGGGGCTCTTTTGACCTTAGCCACTGTGTCCACCCACCACTGGCCCCAGGGAGTCCACCTCCCTCTGACCTCCTCCTGCCTGGCTGATCTACGTTTGAGAGGGAGAGAGAAAAAGAGAAGGGTTAGGGTGAAAAAGTTCTCTTACCCTGTGACCTCTCTCCAGGCCCTGAGCAGGGAGTGGGGTTGAGCCCACCACGCCACATGAGGCCCCGCTGCGTGGTGCTTTCCTCCTCTGTTATTTCAACTCTCTGGTTACAGTCCTAAACCCAAGGGGGTCTTTAACGGGGGCCTTGGGATCACAGGCCTGACTGTTAACAGCTCCAAGGTGAAAGGCCTCGGACGCTGCCCTAAGCCCTCCATGTCACATACTCCCGTGGCTTAGCAAACTCCTTGGAGACTTCAGGCTTCTCCTTGGGGTTCTCTTGTTGCCGTGCACTGCCTCGTTTGTGTCTAGATTTAGGAACGCCACGGTATTATGTTACTGTTTGGTGCTGATTGTGAAACTGGCATTTACTGTAGCTTTCTAAGTCAAAAAGGTATGGCGTCCAATGCAAATATAATTCAACATCTTTATGTTACTGATAATTAACACTGACCTGTATGTCTGAAGGGAGTCGTCAGCAGTGTTTACTTGATTCTGACGTGTCATGTAAGTCGCCCAACCGCCACTGATACTGTTTCCCCCTCACAAAATGATGGATTGCAGGAGAGAAAGTGAACTTCTAATCATTCAAATATATGCATGCTTGTCAACTAAGTATTCCGCTTTTGTTTCAGCCCTTATCCTGACCTGATAATTTATCTTTTTGACAGTGTCAGCTCAGAGAAATTTTCCATTATCTCTCTAACCATAATCTGCTTATGTACCACATTTAAACCTGTCAAAATCAATCCAAACGTGGTAATTGATGTGTGATCCGATGCAAGCCTGAAGACCCTCTGCTCTTTTTGTCAAAATTACACTTGTCATTTCCTATCTGAGGACATGCCTCTCCAGATAACAGTTGTACTATTCCCACAGGTGTGATTTGTCTCCTTTGTCATTTCCATTTGACTCTTCATCCCCCTCTCTCAGTTAATGATATTACTTTTAAAGATTTGCTCTATATATTCAGGAAAACTTGTGTTGGAAAACATCTAAAGTTAAGTGCTGTTGGATTCATGGCATCCTAGCCAAGTTAAATTGCTCTGATGCAAACACAGATGAGATTAACATCCATTATGCTCATTAACAACGTCGCTACAGCCACTGTCATCTTGGTCAGCAAAGAAAACATTCCCAAAAGCAAGTTTTGCAGCCCTTCCTATAATAAACAAACTTCTGATTTGTGAGTGTCACAGATTAATCATTTATGACACAATAGCACAAGTAACAAACTTTCTTTTTTTTTTTTTTTAACATGCGCTGAATCTGACTCAACATGTGCAAAACAGCATTGGCAGATGGTACATTGTGATAACAATTGCACTGTTGTGTCTGGCATTGCTGAGGATTTCCTTTTGGGAAGTGTCTGGCTGCAGTTGTGATGATGCACCATTGAAACTGGGTGGAGGTCCATCGCTTTACCGCTTAACAGGCTGCTTTAGGTGAGGAGCAGGATGACCCTCTTCCCTTTGGACACACATATAGAGGTGGGTGCACACACATGCGGGCCGAGGAGCCAATTTGAAGAGTAATGCCCCAATGTGAGCAAATTCTATTCAAACACAGTGGAATTTTACAGTAATGTACAATTTGTTGTTACTCGTTCTGACATGTTTTATTAATTCCACATCTAAACTCTTGATGGGCTTCAATGTTAACTACATCAGCTAGTTTTATGGTTTTTTTTCAACCTATGTACTTGCCTGTTTAGAATCAAAACATAACCTAATCATGATGCAACAGATTTTTTGCTTTTACTTGAACAATCTTTAGACAAGCTCAATCATTTTAGTGACTGTTCCCGACAATTGACTCATCATGCACTTTGGTTTTTGTTTTGCGACTGCTTGTCTCCTATGACCCTTGATGATGTACTATCTTAATCACGCAGACACATCACCCCTACACTGGTCAGCCAGCGGCCTTGCTCCCCTATTGTCTTCCATCCCTGCAGTCGTGACCCGAACGCCCCACTGCAGGGGTCTGTTCCTATTTATAACGGGGGGTTTCCTCCTCTTGTATTGTTGCTGTTTGCCAGCACTTCCTCCTTTCATTCACTGACCTCTTCTCTACTTCCTGTTTGTGCGTCGGACCAGTGGTCATCCCAAGGGGAGTTTGGTTAATTCTCTTAATTACTCTGGGTAAAAGGGTGTGGTTGAGGCAGCATAAAGTTTTGGAAATCGGAGTCATGTCTGGATGATGTGTCCTAATATGGTCACGTTATCCTGTTGAACCAAAAGGAAGTAGTGTATATTACATTGCATTCAATTGGATGTGAAATTATTTTGTCCATTTTCTATTTACTTACATGCATTTGTTACAGTTTGGGGTTCAGTGTCTTACTCAACACAGTGCAAGGAAGAGGTCATGATCGAACCACCAACCTTGGGATCGGTGGCTCTAACTGCAATGCAATAACAAACCTAACCTCGTCTTTTACAAACACATTGATATAAGAGAAATATAAAAAGAGAAATATATGTTACCTTACCAATAAAATAAGTGTGGCAATATTTTGTGCTATATCACTACACTTGTTTTGCCAAGCTTTTTCTTTTTCTTTCCTAGATTCCTAAATAAATGTCAAAAATCTCTTCAAAATGTTCACTAAAAACAACATTTAATCCTAACACACCAGTGGGTAAAAAGTGTTAAATCTACTATTAACATCAACACATAGCTCTTTTAACTGAAGAGAACAACAAATATGATCCACTGACCTTCACTGATTCTGCTTCTTCATTCAGCCCTCATAGGCTTAAAATGGTCAATTTAGAAATGTAAAGTCCTCTTTTTTTAAACTTTATCAGTGTTGTTTTGTAGAGTCAAAAACAGTAGCCACAAATACTGGAACTGCTTATATTATCCATATGAAATTATATTTCCATTCCTACTCCGACTAACTTTTCTGTAACTTTCCCCTGCCACCAAGGACCCATTATTTATCAATTTATGAAGATCCAGGCTGGTGGTGTGCAGTCGCCTCTGATTGCAGAACAATCTGTGAGTTCCACTTCAGATCTCATGTCCCAAGAGAGACCTTTTTATAGTTTAACAGGAACCAACCCTCCCAGGTGGCTTCTACTCATCTGTGCGAATGACATAGTTTTCTTCAGAATTTATCTCTGTTATTTTCTCCTCTGTTTCATGTTCCTCACGCAAAGTAATCATCAGTCATAAGGGAAAAGGGAGTATATTTCTTTGTGGCGATGGTGAGGCCAAGGGTTAAAAACTGGAACACAATGATACTTTACAGTTTACGCACTAAATTACAATCACATGCATACACAGTTTTACCCGTTTTGTGCCAGTCTTTTGTTTTTCAGAGACTATAGCCTCAAGTGTTTAGATGAGCAATTGAAAATAAACAATACAGTTGACACTGCAATTGAATATCAAACAATCTCCAGTACAACAATGAGCTGAAGCATGGGCCATACGAGTGAATGGCTGACCATTGATACATACTTCATTCTGTTGCCCAGCCGAAGCTAAAACTATGGCAGGAAATGATGTAAACGGTGACCTGGAGAGGCAAAAACATTGTATAAAGGGAGTCTCATGAGAGTCTTGCTGACAATGGATCAAAATGAGACCAGGAACAATGGAACACAAGTTACTGACAACATTCACAGCCTCGACCAGATGCTAGTGTGAGAAAAGAAAAACCCTGTAGTTTGATTATTTGGACCTTTGAGCGGTTGGAGCCAAGGCTACGGCCCACCTGGATGTTACAAAGCCTCATCATACAGAGATGGGAGGCTGAACTCCAGCTTGTGTGCTCTTATCTCATTCCGACATCTGTTTGCACTGGGTCATCCAGATGTTTCCTGCTTGGCTTCTGCTGATTCTTAGCAGGGCCAAGGGCCTGCGCACTTGCCTGTCCTCCCAGCCCAGTGTTGGTGCTAGACCTTTGGGTCCCATCAAATGTGTTTATCTAAGGCCCCGATATTGATAGTAACTTGGCGACAAGGCTAAATCATATTCCAAATGTCATCATATGTGGGAGAGGCAAGTTATTTTTGATACAGGGCAAGTGCTTTGGCCTTCAAGAGGCGCAAATGGGAGGATTTTTCACTAAGTACTTTCTTATCCAAAGGACATTACGTAAGTGTTACGCTTTCTATCTGCCGTGCTAAGGCACAGCTAAAATAGTCACTCAAAAGCGATAATCAGCCAACCGCATTTTAGTCGTTCAGGCCTACGTGACTCCATTGACTGCTTATTTCAGTACCTATTAACGCCCCTTGTTTTGTTTAAAAGACAGTTTGGATGACAGCCAAAGTCACCTTTCCGCTAAATGCATTTCCAGACTGAAATGTGAACAATAACTCCATCATTACTTTTTATAGCTGATGCAATATTTGATAAACATTGAGGAGTCGAGACACGTACACAGTCTTGTTACACGAGTCACTGTAGCATATTGTTTTAAACATTTTTTCTGAGATGAGTGGGGAGCGAAACTGGATAATGTCCATAGATTAAGGACAGCAAGAAGTTCACACGGTCATTACGTGACAACTGTAAATGTCAATGTCAGGTTTGCCCTATGTCAGGTTTGGGGCCTCCATGAGAGACGTTAGCACACATTGTGGAAATTGCATAGAACTTAGGATAACATGTTAGCTCAGAAAGCCTTTCACCCATGAAGTAAGCCTATATACATGTAGTAGATGTATTGGCGCCTCACTCAGGTAGTCTAACAATACATTTACATTCATTAATCATTATTTCATTCCCAGTGTTAGGGAGTTGCTCATGAAATACTAAGTTATTGTATCCCTTGTATCCGTGGACTGGCACATGCTTTGATCTTTTGCTTCAGTGGCGACACTGAAATCTACAAGGTCTGTGTCTGAGAAACGCAGGGTTCAGTGTTTTACTGCAGCTTGATAATAGTCTGAGACAGTCTCTTAAAAGATGCTGAGTTACTCTATCATCTCTGACAGCTGTGGAGACTGCTTGCCTATCTACTGGCTCATCCTCTTCTTCCTGATATCCTTCTTCTCCCAACTCTCCATCCAACCCTCCTCCCTGCTAAACCACCCTTTATCTCTATCCCCACCCTAACCCCATTCCTCCTGTCCTCTCTACCTCCTCTCATCCCTCTTTTCTCTGTCTTTCCTCATCCTTCTGCTGCCTGAACCAACATTGGTGTAGCGATGGGACAAGCTTTAATTCAGTTGGACGTTTGACTTGATTCATATCATCAGTTCTTACATGCATTGTATTACGTCTATTTGCAGCTAATATATATTTTATTATTATTTTATTCACTTTTAATTACAGGTTATTTCCGTCGCCCCGGAGAACAAACACCCATAGAAGTCCCCTCGTCAATTCCTACCCCCATGCTGCGTGTGAACGAAAATTATTTAACTTATTCTATGTTCAGAAAATAACATCTGCTGGAATGCACGGCACAAGGTGTCTGTCACGCTAGGCTGCAGCGCTGCAAGGCGAGACAAAATCTGAAGACGAGAAGACATAGCACATATTACATCATGAAGTGCGTGTCTGAAGCCTGCAGACAGATCGCAGAGACATTGTTTGATGGTTTGGAAAATGCGTAATGTGCCACTTTTTTTCACCCACACACACAAACAAACCGAAAACCCTACATCACCTCAGAGACACAGCGGTTCATGATGATTTTATTTTCTCCTACTTCAGATCATAAACACATTTAGGAAGGAATGACTGTTTTGAGAAGAAGTAAAATGATACTTGGCAGATGGCCATCTTGGCACAAATATGGTTCACTCAAATGTTTTAAGTAGAGTAATAATCCAATGCGGTTTTACACTGTTTCGCTGTATATGGCATTGTGGTTTTTCGTTCTTGTTTCACTGTGAAGCAGCAGTTATGTCATTGTTCCTGCTGGTTCATTTGAAACTATTTCCAGAGAAGAGAGACTTCAACAACAAAGTTCCACCACCTGGAAATGTACTGACAAATACGTTACATTTGACAAACAGAGAAGTATCCTGTATGTACATGAGCGTCTGTCAGATCAATGCAACAAAGATGTGAAATACACTACAGTATGGGTGTAGTAAAGGAAATTGTAGCCTACCTAAAGCCTTTTATGTAAATCTGTTATCAATTTTGAGTTATTTCAAGCAAGCATTTAGTCCTGGTGAGGTACTGTACTCACACCACAGGCACTGATATACATTGGCTTTCAGGCAATGGGATCTATTTAATATCCTCCTACGTTTCATTTGAATTATAAGGATCAGAGCATGTTTATAGGATGTACTGCCAGAATGTGTGATTCTTTCCAGACTGTTTGGCACAAAGCTTTGGAGAGTGCCCTGCAGATGGTTCTTTTATTCACCTTATCTGCCTTTTTTTTTTTTTTCTCATTTTTCTTTCATAAAATGCTCCGGCTCAGTCTTTTTTGGAGAACCGAAGAGGAAATCCATCAGATCTGCAGTGGTGCACCGTACCTCTGGGCTCATAAATTGTACATGCCTCAAAGTAGCAGGAAGTACAGGCCTAATAGGGTGTATCCTCCAGGTTTCCTGTTAGGTTAACCCATTGGGCCTGGGGTATTCTACACTGCCATTGGATCATAAGACATGACCCCCTCTTGGCCTAACACTTAAAATGAATGGACCCATAATGCAGTCAAGCTGCAAAGTCACCACTGAACTTTCTTTTTTTTTTTTTATGTATTGTAATGTATTTTTGCACTGTGCTTTTTATGGAAACGACCAAACCCCAAGCGATTGTAATGCCACTGTTATTATTGTTGCCGTGATGGAGAGAAGTTGATCTGCAAGGTAGATTGTGAAGATCTAATTCCGAGCTGGTCATTGTGTACCAGATAATGTCTTGTTAGCGTCGTGAAGAATGGTACAAAAAAAATCACACGTGTCAAACATTATTGAATTTCCATACAATTACAGGGATCACACTCGTTCAGATGCACACATGCAGACACTATTTCACCGCTTGATTCAATTCCCAGCTCTTCACTCAGTCTCTAGGGGATAAAGTGTGACCAGCATTGAAAGGGTTAGATCTGAGGAAAACTCCAGCCCAGAGAGAGAGAGAGAGAGAGAGAGAGAAAGAGAGAGAAAGAGAGAGGTGATCAGGTGCCCCATCTGGATCCAATCCCACCTGGGCCCAGATAAAAATAGAGACTGGGTGATGGGCCCTAGGCATACCAGTCATTCTTCTTCAAAGGTGTGAGGGGGGAGTGCAGTGTGGTTCCACGTTTGTCCTTGATACTGACCCACAATCTTCTCATCATTTTCAAATAATCCATTTTTACTTTTATTCTATTTTACATGACCACTCAAATCTCTTAGTGAGGCTGTAAGAAGCTTTCTCGATGTCTCCCTCTTGCTTTTCTCACACTTCATCTCGGCCCTATGAATGGGTTGCAGGTGTTGGGAGTCGAGCTTTTGCGCCACACTCCCATTTCTCAGCTGCCGTTTTTAGTTGTTTCGCGTTGAGGAGATGGCCACGGTTTCATCACAGAGTCGAGTTAGACCCTTGAACCGTGGGGGTCATCCCCCTTGTGCCTCTTTTCACAGATAAAATGCTCAGATAGGACATGTTGAAAGGATATGTTTCCAATTTGGCTCGTGCCACCCTTATCCTTCTCAGCCTCCAACCCCCATCATCTTTCTTCCTATATCCCTCCCTCTGTCTGCCTCCCTGTCTGCCTCGGTGCATGTGTCAGACAACTGATTAATTCCCCAGATGAGGGGAGGGGGGTGGGGGGGGTGGGTGTGAGAGAGAGAGTGGGGAACACAAGAGGTGAATTGATAAATCATCTCTTTATTCATCCACAGGTAAATAAAAAAGCATGGCCGTGCTCAGAAAGACATATCTACCTTCTGACACACACAGATGCTCTGCATTAATGTCTTCCTGGCCTCAATGTTGTAATTTATAAACTGCTTCTACATGCAGACCCCGAGGATGACTCTTATCTCTGCCGCACTCGTGTGCATGTGTCTCTGATTGCTCCGAGAGAGATTGTGTGCGTTAAGAGGATCCTCTTATTCTAACACTCAAGTGTACTCGATATAAATAATAATTTGGTACATGGCCACCGGCATATGGCAATAAAGACTTCCCGTCAGACCCTGGTCAAGTAGTAGTGCAAAACAATATTGGTATTTGTTTGAACCTACAGGGAATCAGAATCAGAATCTAGTTTATTACCATTATAGGTTTTTACGTATAAGATTTATAATGCATGACAATTTTCAATCACATATTTGTCTTTCATTTACATCTTTCCTGTGTAGCAAATGTCCATGTCACCGCCAACATTGTATGGACATACATACTGTATGTGACTAAGCCCATCTGATGACATCTAATCATAATTAAAAATAAGCTTTTGGACGTATGTACAATTGCTCATACAGATTCAGACCCAGCTGCACTCTGTACATCATTTCCAACTGCTATCAACACAGTGATTATTATTCACCACACTTTATTAAACATGTGTCTGTAATGAATGCATTTTCTGCATGTTTCTTTGTGTAAATGTTGTTCTAATTATATTTAACAAGGTATGAAATATGCAACAAGGTGAGAATTGTGTTATGTCAGTTCATTGAGAAGCCCAGGCTGGTTAAGAATTTTCCTTTTTTCGAGCAACACCGGCTCTCTCTTTCTTTTTCCCTGGAATTTTCTTTCCCTCCATCTCTCTCTGAATGCACACACTCACACAGACGCACACACCCACACACACGTGCACACACGCATATGCACGATTCATGTCGTCTGGACATATTTGGCAGACAAGCCGGTGTCGCCTCATTTGCATGGTTGGGCAGTAATATGATTGTTTTTATTCACTATCGAGAAACCATGTTGGAATGAGATCACACTAGCCGCGACCCCAAATCAGGCCATGGGTGTAGTGTGTGTCTTTGTGCGTGTGTGTGCGTGTGTGTGTGTGTGTGTGTGTGTGTGTGTGTAGGAATGGTCCCTTTACCACTTCCTACCCCCTACTTCAGGCACTCTTACAGACCAGACCCATCATCGACCTCAGACTTAATTTTGACCCCAACTATACACCTGTAAAGTTTTGTGACTCTAAATCGGGCCAGGGCAAGGGGGGGGCCTCTTGCTTGGACCACGGCCAACTTCAAACTCGGCCTTTATCTTGATTCCAACTACACATCCCTGAAGTTTTGTGACTGCATCTTGCACAGTTGTGGTCCTATCAGTTAGACAACCTGTCAACAGACATCTCATAAACTACTCAAAACTGCCTCTGTGGTATTTCCCGCTACAGTAGGTTACTCCACATTTTGCCATGATGACGGCACCCAAACTGAAAAAAATTGAAAACCATCCCTAGCCTACAGCCTCTGACAAAAGGGGAGAAATGTGGCTTCAGGGTGTGGTGTGTGTGAGGAAAGCAGGAAGGATCATCATGCGTGCAGTCACCAGGACATGTTGGTAACTGCAAATTAACTTGTTCAACATTGGTTGGATTTAGGTTAACAAATAGACACAGACAGAAACCAAACCAGAATACTTCAGGGATCAGGGTTGTAATCTGTTGTCCACCAGGCAAAGCAGCTGTCATTATTGCTGTCGGGCCTGTCGGTGTAAAACAACTTATTTTGAGTGAAGGAATGATTGTGCGCTCTTTGAACTTTTTCTGTGGCCAAAAAAAAGAACTCCTGTTTAACATCTGACCAAATGAGTAGGAAATAACCATTCAGAAAAGAAAGTCACTATCAGTGAACCCTCGTGCCAAAATGATTTGTGTTATGTTTTGGGTTTTTGAATTGAGCGTATTACAGTATAGGACAGTCAGTGGTACTGAGTTTTTCAAAAACAAAGCTCAATCAAAACAAAGCAGGTTTTGGATTTTGGTACTTTTTATTTTCTGTTAAACAGTTGGTTAGAGGAGAGCTGGTTGAAGGCTTGCGGGTGCAGCAAAAAAAAAAAAAAAAAATTCTGGGGTGGAGTTTCTGATAAAGGTGGTTTCCTGTATTTGCTTCTCTTAGCGAGGGAGCATGTGTGTGTGTGTGTGTGTGTGTGTGTGTGTGTGTGCGTGTGCGCGCGCGTGTGTGTGTGTTAAAACGAAAGAGAGAGAGAAAGAGAGAGAGAAAGAGAGAGAGAAAGAGAGAG
>CALSCE010009526.1:2206162-2226642 GCA_943593645.1 Bovichtus variegatus | reverse complement strand
GAAAGAGAGAGAGAAAGAGAGAGAGAAAGAGAGAGAGAAAGAGAGAGCCATTGGGGCGAGCAGTTTCAGCTAAACAGAAAGTGGAGTAGATTGTAAAATCAGCAATTGGTCATTCGGTGTGTGTGTTTGTGTGGGTGTGTGTGTGTGTGTGTGTGAATGATGGTACATGCGCGTGTTGATATGCATGTGTGACCACTCCACTTCTAATGCACTGTGTGTTTACAACTGTAGAGCACGTTGCTAAATGGTTGCCTGGCCATTGACCCTCAAAACAGGCCGCGTCCCCCCAGTCTCCTCCAACTCAGCAGGCCTTATCTCTGCTGCCACTGACACACACCCATTCTCATCAGCTGACAGGGAGAGGAAACTGTGCTGTAGCTGCTTTAGTTACTCTGTACACCTAATGATTTGTACTTTGTTTCAAGAGTAAGTCTGTCCTCCTCCCTGTGAAGTAAGTAGTATTTCCAACTTCAACTTGAGTTTTACAGTATTTCTAGCATTTAGTCATGTTACACCGTCAAGTAGTAATCTGTTCTGGAAAATTGGTGATGTCTAAGGTCACATTCAGTCGAGTTTTCTCCATATGTATGCGGAACTTAATGCACATGGTTGCTTTCCTATTGACTATAGCGGACATAATGAGGGAAACTCATATACATAAATGGTTTACCAGTCGCAATCAAGCCCACAATTTTGTTTTACGATTGTGAACTGCTGAAAGATTGCTGACGTGTTAGCGAGTGAAAGGCAAACCGCACATGAAATTGGACGTTGTCAAACAGAGTTTATGGTTTGTTGTCCGTTAGCTAACATGTACAGAAATCCTTTATTAGTCCCACAGCGGGGACATTTACATGGTCACAGCAGAAAGGTAAAAAGAATACAATAAAAATACGTGGACACTAAAATTAAGTGGATAATTAGGTAAAGTGCAAATGCAGTAATACCTGGCTAAAAATAACAATAGTAACAATAGATGTTCGTAGAGTATCTCATAAATATATAATATAGTGTAGAAAATGAAGATGAATCGTGCTTTACTTAGCCTACTTTACGATTGAAATTGTAATGAGATCTTCTTAATCAATTAATCCAAGGTTTTGTTTGCAGCTATTTAACTGTGACCAAGAATTTGAATAAAACTTATTTATATAGATATTTAATATATTCATGTTTAAAACGAAAGCTAAATACATACAACGGTACAATAGCAAAAGTGCATATAGCTATATAAACTAATGGATATAATGTATAATAAACCCATGGGTACTGATAATAGGAAGGGACGTAATTGATATTTGCAAAATAAACAAAACAATATACCAAATGTACAGTGCAAATTAAGGCAGCTATACGTCAGTAATGGTAATTATGATATATACAGAAACTAATTCATAGTATATACACTACAGTTAATGTGTTATAGTAAGAACAATCAGGTCTGTAATTGTACTGTTGAATATGATCAGAGTTAAATACAATCAGTTAAAAATAGATAACTGGAAAGCAATGAGCCCCAGTATCAGCCACAGTGGGAGTGCAGTAACAGTCTAAGGTAATTGGCCCATTAGAGACCAGACCAACACGTTTAAGTATGTGTTTAAGACTCTTTCATCAAAAAGATACATTTTGGATTTCATGCAGTTAATTGCCACTTTTATCTAGATCAACCTTCAGGAATTGTACTAGATTTGATTCAAATCTATTTACAGCTCACAAAGAGTCTGAGGGCCAACAACTGGACTTTTATTAATTGAAATATAATGAAGTGCTTTGGAAAGAAAATCACTTCTCTCCGAATGCGTGCAGAAATGTAAGCATGAGGTCCACATGTTGCGTAGGCACGCTGAGTTGTTAATGTTATGCAGTTGTCCAATGAGTCATTTGAAAAGGATGACTACAGTTTAGCTTTGGATATGGGAACAGACATAAACACAACCTCTACGACAGTAAACCATTGATGCTAATCTAATTTTGTTACTATCGCTTCAAGATCACAATAAACACCCCCCACCCACCTCCACCCCTCCTCAAATCGAAGAGCAGTGTCACTTTTGCCAGTCACTCAGTTCTGCTATGTTTCAATTTGTTATCACCTGACAGCCAGTCCCCTCTCACCACACGTCAGCTGTCCTCTGACTCAGTAATATGGGCCGATTCCCTGACCACACATTTGCCTTGGGTATCTCTTCCTCTCTCTCTCTCTCTCTCTCTCTCTCTCTCTCTCTCTCTCTGCTGGGTTACTGACTACAGGGGGGAGATGGTGAGAACAGTGGGCCGCAGCCTTTCCCAGCCACAGCCCAGAAGATTGCTGTGGAGCAAGGAGCCCACCTCTTGCCTCAGCCCCTGGCCCCCCGGCCCCCCCGGCCCCCAGTGATGTGGGAAAAGCCTGGGAGGGTGTCCCACTGATCACGCTCAGGCAGTCGTCCCAGGCTCCAAATCTATCACTCCAGCCCTCTCAGTCGCAGCAGAATTCAGGCCCAGGCCGAGCTTGTTAAAATTAGCTGGCTTCATGAGTTGTTTTCTTTGCCGTGTTGTTTCACCTTGCCTCAGACCAAACAAAAAAGTGCCACACAAGTTGCAGCGGGGGTCAGTGAAGGTGAAATGCGCCAGTGAGTCGTGACTTCTTGTTGCCTCTTGAAAAAGATCTGTGTAAACACGTGTTTGGCTTGCCGGGAACAGTCACGAGAGGGCTTTTGATTGACATAGTGTTGACAGTTTCAGCTTTGAATCTCTGGTTTCTTCTTTTTTTTTTTAAAAACTTGTCACTATTATTATTGTAATTTTTTTTTTGTACTGCTTTTGCAACAAGCGACTGTTAAAACAATTATAAAAACGATTGGAAGTGTAATGACTCTCATCCAGCTGCATGACTAACATTTGAAAATTACACAACGCAGAGCGATCCATGCAGAGCGAGAGGGACCGCATGATGGCTTGGTGAGTAATCTCTGGCTAGTCCCCGTGTGTTAAACTGATAAAGACCAGGGGATCTGTGTAGTGTCAAATCCTATAACAAGCCAAACACATGCTCGCGCACACACATGCGCAGATAAAACAACTTTGCACCACTGCAGAGGATAAGAGCCAAACATGAGGAAAGAGAGAAATAAAGAGAGATCATTGACCTTCATCTAGGCTTAGAGAGCATTATCATTCTGAGATCCTCGCATGTCTCCGGCATAAATTCCTGCCATGGGAATGTGTATTGTTCCAGCTCCTCTGTCACAATGCAATTCATGTGAGAAGAGGAGCTCAAGCAAAGCAAAACTGATCTGAAATTCCAAGTCCAACGACTTTTTCTTTTTCCACAAAGTACACAAAGAGGCATAAATCATGACCTGCTATATGTTCACATGCACACCCCTCTAAGTCAAGAGTTTTATACTCTTCCAGTCAACCCATTGCACTGATTTAGCGTTCATAAGCAAGGGAGCAGATCTTTGTATGGGAAACTCTGTGACCTGAGGAGCGCTCGTCTCCTACGCAGCGTGTGAACAGCCACTATCCTCCCTCCTTTTCCCCACGCCCCCACCTTCCACCCCTTCCAGCACGACATGCTAAACATGGCATTATATTTTTCTCTTGTCATCTTTAGGTTGCATTGTCTCTGTGAAGCGGTGAACCGTTGGCACCGAACCACCCTGTGTCAGCTTTACATTAGCTCTGAGTCAGCTGGAGAGCCCTGCTTATACGGCCTGATACAAGGACACTTGGAAAAGCAGCCAAGAGAGAACTTGTCCTCTTTATTTAGTCTTCTTTTTCTTGGATCTTGTGAGATACATGCACTGTCAGAGTGTGGGGGAGGCAGCATAACCATGGATTGCCACAGTGTGTGTCTGTGTGTGTGTGTGTGTCTGTGGGGGGGGGGGGGGGGGGGTTGAATGGGGGGTGGGGCATACATGAATGGTTTGTGGTTATGTGAGCAAGAGCTTCTTGGCACATCATCATATGACTTTATTCTCTTCACACGGTGAGAGAAAAGGGGACGTGGACACACAGATTGCTTTGTTTTGGAAAAATATCACTATTGCAGAGTCATAGCGAGCACCTGATTACATCGTTTTTTAGGCCAGTTTGTGTAAATATAGGTGAGATGCTATTGACTCTGTGGGCTTCCAGGATATTTACGGCTCATTTGAAAACATAGCGACGACGCTGTCCCGTGTTCATGATTATGAGAGACATATTCTGCTGACACCGCTTACACTACACCTGAAAGGCAAACAAACTCACGCATACCATGTTGTAAATGTGTGTTACTTTAATTTTGAACTTCAGTTTTATTCAAACTGTGAAATACAATAGATAATCAGAAGCTATTATACAAAACACAGAAAGACCCTTAAAGCCTTCCAGTTATAGAATTTATGGAAGTATAATTTCCCCAGTGCCTTCTTGCTACCTGCTTCAACATTTAGTAAAATAGGCACGCACTGCAACAAAAATCACTTATTTTTGACTAAAAGTGAGTTATATCTGAATTATGTAAGTTAAGGTCATAGTAAGACTTTGTAAGGTTTTTTTTTGTTTGAAAAAAAACTTTTTTCCCCCACTATTGTCTTGTAATGAATGCATTTTTAAACGATACATTATGTCATAAAATGCTGAGATACCATTCGTTCAATCTTGATGAATTGATCTTACAATTGTGGACAAACCTAAAAATAAAAAGCAAAGACAGACGTCACAGCATGTTACTAAACACTGGCTTTTCCAAGGAAAGTTCAAACTCAATTTAAAATGATCTTATACCCAGGATTCCCAGGAGATCTCTGTTTCCTATAAAATCACGGACTACTTATGTCCACCAGATCCTTTGGTCCTCTTCAGCTGTAAAGTAGAAACACATTTCCAAAAACAAAAACTATTAGCAGTGCAGACACGATATCACTGAACTTAATCTTTCCAATGCCTGATACAGCTCAGACCAGTACTTACTGTAAGTCAGGAGCTGGTGTTTAGGATGTGTTGGAGAAGAGTGGAGCTGACCGTGGTGCTGCACAGGTGAGCTCTGCGACACACCTGCAGGCTCTATCCCAGGTACTGCAGCAATACGGCCTCCTTGGTCACGCAACACTCAGCTAAGAAATTAGGCTTAAGAGTTAAATTTATTGAGTTTTTGTAATTGTTACAAATCATCCACTGGAACGAGATCAGACTGTCTGCTTTGGCATAATAAAGGACATTTATCACAGACATTATCAGATCGGGGAAGTTTATTTTTACGGTTCAACAAGGATTTCAATGATTAAATGTCCCAATTATTGCAAATATTACTCTACTGCTCTCCATAAAAAGCTCAACCAATAAACATTAAGACTGAGAGTCTAGGTCTATGCTAGCAGCTCTCTGAGGCTGTATGGCACAGTGGAGCTAAATGCTAACATCAGCATGCTAACATGCTTACAGTGGCAATGCTAAAATGGTAACATGCTGAACAGGTTTATTGTTTACCACATTCACCCAATATTTGCCAATATTTGCTAATTACTCAACATGAAGCAGGCCTAAGTATAAAATATAAAGTATATTATATATGTATATAGCTATACGTCCACTGATTTTGGCATTGTACACATTATAGCCTATCTATTTTTAAGTTCCGCCTTTTATTTTTGCAATCGTGCTGTACTGCACAACAATTTTAAATAAATATTTATCTTATCTTATCAAGATATTTCAGTCTGGACCAAATATATGGATCTAGCAACCGACATTGGTGCTAACATGACAAAACAACTTAAAGGGCTCCAAAGAATTGAACTCTTGTGTAGTAACTAGAAGACATTGAATCTTTGCGTCAGTCATCATTCTGTCAAGTTACCCCCTCCTGAACTGTCCACTTCTCTGATGACTGCTCTGCTCCCTGGTCTTCTCCCTGAGAGCCAGAGGAGCAGTCCTTCTCACTTCTCCCTCCCCTCCTCTACTCTCTGCTATTATAGCTCATAGACCAAGATCGAGCAAATGCACTCACTGTTTTATTGCAACAAAAATAATTCATTCATGTTGTATACATATGCCTTCACACAAACCCTGGGTGTTTCTGTCCTTTCCCACAAAACTTTAACCTCTGAAGTGCCAAAGGTCGTAAACAGCTTACTTCGCTCACTGTGGTCTTTGCAGAACGGACAGTGCTTAAATTCCTCATGTACTTATGTAATACGTTACTGGAATTTTACCAAAGTACTCGATGAACAAGGAATTTCGATTCTAATCCAAACTATTATTCTCTTATTTCAAACCACTCATTCAAATTAATCTTGTATAAATCATGGTTTCAGCTCATCTGTAGGGGGCAATTACTCAGCCAAAGGTAAGCTGTAACAGAGCATGCAACATGTCATGTAGCACATCATCAGCCAGTTCTCATGACTCACAGCAAACAGTGGGACAGCAGGTGCTGAGATTTGGCTTTTCACAGCCTCCTCCGTGAATCATATTTACACTGACCGTGTTTTATGTTTTCTGCATTCCGTGTCTGTGTTTTGGTCCGACTGAGCAGTGTCAGAAGAAGCAAGTGAAACAGAGAGTTGACCCGGACAAGTGCCAGTGAGCAGCCAGTTTGCAGCAAAACGCGGGCAGTGCCGATTGAGAATGTACCTTGCACAGCAGCTGGATTCTCGCAATATCGCGAGAAAATCGTAAGATCTTCAGATCACACAGAAATCCATCTTGTCAGGCCAGTGGTTTGGACCAATCAGCATCCAGTGAGGAGCTACTGGCAGCTGAGCGCGTGGTTTAGGTGTGACGACACAGAGAGGCGACTGTTTGTCAAAAACAACAATGGCAGCTCCTAAAGAGGTTAGCGTAGGATGCTGCAATAGCACCAGTTACATTAGAAACTGTAAGTATTTCTTCATTGAAAGAAGAGCAAATAACGGCACTGAAGGCTTTTCTCGATGTTTTTGCTCTTCTCTTGACTGGCTTCGGCAAAAGTTTCGATTTACCAACTGGCTTCGCTGGTACAGAAGAAAATGGGAAGGATGGGTCATTGATTTGATTGGTTGAAGTTAGCCCGTGACAGACAGATGGTTCATCCAATCACCTGCCAAGTCATTTTTTTACTTTTCCAAACAGTTTCCAATGACAGCATCTCCGACGGGTCAGGTGAGTTCACCTAAAATATCCGTATCAATAGCAGACACTGAAAATTGAATATATTGTAACACTAACGTTCATCTTTCCCTTTGCTCATCATCTCTGAGCGTTCTCTTACCTATGTATTCTTCTTTATCCATTCTTCCTCCATCATAAACCCCTTCAATCGTTGAGAAGTAATTTAGAAAATGCAAGTCACAAGCAAAAGTAATTGCAAGTGATTATGTGTAAAGTAGGCTGATGAGAGACTGACAGTTATAAAGGCTGGGTGATTATATGCTATTCTTTAAAGCAAGCACATAACTTCGTTATTAGCTTTGATTGAAATTAACTCTGTAAAGTCATTGCTGATTTTGCACATTGTTGTATTTATTACACTGTGCATTATAAAACTTGCATTCTGACACCTTCCCCGCTCTCCACTCTTCACGAGAAGAATTTACGTTTTCACACATATGTCTGGTTAATATCAATTACATCTCTGAACATTTAATGGAACACCATGGTACTGTAACCTGGTGCAGATAGAATTCACAGTCTGTTTGGACTCTGTAATATTTCCTGTAAAATGTTGAATGTCAAAAAACGTTTTAAGTAACAGGGTCATTGTTAATTGCATGTAAAGATTAAAAAGGGGGGACGTGCAAGTAAAATGAGTGTTGCCAGAAAGACAGAAACAAACAAAACAAGTGAAAAAAAGAAAGAAAACCCACTTCATAGACCCATAACTGCAGCAAACTTTAGGTTGGTCTCTCCTGGAATGGCAAACTACAGATTTATGAGCTTGGTCTGACCGACGCTTACTCTTCAAGACCAGTCAGCACTACTGCACTGTAAATCAGGCCTTGCCTAGCAGGAGCAGGACCACAAAACCAATGGTGTTAAGGGCCAAAGGTCAATGAGAAGGACGTTAAAAATCAGGAAGCTAGTGGTAATATCTTTATCTACTCTGGAGCCCGCAGTTCTTCCATTAGCAACAGGTTCACAGTGTGGATTTTGACACTACTGATGAGTAGTTTTAGTAGAAAGTATAATATTGGCATTGTGCATTTCAAAAGATCCTGGAAGCTCAGAAGTGTTCATTCATATATTATAATATAGGTAGCCCTTATTTTTCCTTATTGCTTGTCTGTTAGAGATGTTTAGATGTGTCGAGGGGCAGCCTCTACAGAACTGTTAGTATTAACTTGACCTACCTCATAACCTCCAAGTTATTTCTCCCATGATTGTTTAGCCAGGAGGGCCAGAGCCTATTAAGCAGTTTACTGGCAGAAACAACCCAGTCAGCCTTACTGATAATAGCGAGCTATTGCTAAGAACGGGAGTAACTGCTGCTTACATGGTCTGTTTCTCTTTGGCTACAGTGATTCACCATGCTTATTTCTGAATATCTGTGGAAAGTACCTGCTATAATAAGCAGGATTTTGAGCAGTTTGTTGACTTGTTGTAGATGAAAGTCACGCAATAGGAGCAACAGGGATGACCACACAGGAGGGGAGAGCTGTGAATGAAAGACAGAAAGTACGTAAGAAAGAAAGAATAGCTGAAACTGGAGGAAGTTGACCCTTGCTGCTATTTTCTCATGAAAAGGCTGAAATGAAGTGCTGCGGGCAGCAGTTACAAGGGTGTTCAATGTGTCTTTTTGAGCATGTGCCTGAGAAAATATTTTTCTCTTTGCCATATTCTGGCCTTTTTGCTCCCAATCAATTCTGTCAGATCTGATTCATGAAGTGATTCATGAATAATGATGTATCATTCTTTGCAGTGCAATGTTCCTGATGTTGCACATGTTAATTCCGTCTTGTAAAAAGTAATGTATAAAGACAGAAATGAATATATACTGAAAAGACCCCATCTAGTAAAGCAGTTGAATAAACTCACGACTGTAAGATAATGTACATAACACATGTTTATTGTTGAGTAAAATGTCAAATTACCTGACAGTTAGAACAAGAAAGCTGCTGGTGTAAGTGTTTGGTCTGTGTGTCTGTGTGTGTGTCTGTGTGTGTGTGTGTGTGTGTGTGTGTGTGTGTGTGTGTGTGTGCGTGTGTGTGTCACCCAGACAGCAGGGAGAAAGAGAAGCGGTCTTTTCACTAACGTTGATTGGAAGCAGATGTTGCCGAAAGCCAAGACAGAGGAGAAAATGTTTCGGAAAATTCTCAGGGCTCAGCCTTCTCGTTCTGGGCCCTGGCCCGGGAAGCCAATCACTGCGCAGCACCAGCTGGTCTTAGGGGTGAAAGAAGCACTCCTATTGGATGACAATTCAAACGTGGGCGTTGGGAGCAGATGTCCTGGGAAAGTTGCTGAATCCCAGTCGACTCACAGTAAGAGAAAAGGGAAAACATTTGCTTGTTCAACTGGACAGTGACCAAAACCTGTTTCAGTCCAACTCTCTCTCTCTCTCTGTCTCTCTCTCTCTCTCTCTCTCTCTCTCTCTCTCATGGTGCTTGTACAAACCCTAATACAATGTCTCTGTATGCCCCAACTATGTAAAAAGACCTTTCCATTTCAAATGAATAGGCTTTCAAACGATTAGTTATTCAATTGCCTTACAAAATGAAAACTAAAAATAATATTTTGCCATAAAAGAACGCTGACTTGAAGACCTTTCTCTTTTCTCCTGTCTTCTTTCATTTAGTTCAAAGACATTGTTTGAAATAAATGCAGTTGAGAGCTTCCACACCTTTGACATCCTCCACCACTCATCTCCCCAAGCCTCCGTACCTCTAAACCCTCCACTCCTCCTAACCTTCATCCCCCATATTCAACCTTCCATTCCTTTTCTCATATCTCTTCGTCTCCATCCCCAAACCCCCTCTTCTCTCCTCTCACCTATCCTCTCCCCCCATCATCAGCACCCTGATTCAGTCACACTCTAGTTCACACACGGCCTCACCTGCACACAAAGCCCCATCTCACTCCTTTATTGTGCCGGTCTATTGCCTATTCACAGCAACAGCATAGCACAAATCAATCATCTTTCCTAATGGAAAGTCCACATTAACATGAGAGGACACTCCATTTCCGTCCCAGAATGCCAGGTCGACTGGTACCTGAGCTCCAGCCAATGCAGATCGGGGGGCCAGCAGGCACTCTCATTTCAGGTGGGATAGCAGGGTGATGCCGTTAGGTCCAGGGGTGGCTCTGGGAGTCAATGGTGTATTAACTGAGGATGCGACAGCGGCAATAAAAATGCAAATTACCAGCCAAAGCAGGGGATGGCCTGGATCTGCCCTTCATAAGCCTGGATAATACAGTCACCACACCTGCCAAGACATGTGGTTCAACACATCTCAGACACAACAATACAATGAATGAGAGGAGGGAGGAACAGGAGAGTTACGGAGTGTGTGGCAAACACTCAGATCATAGGTGCTAAAGAAGGTGGCGTTTCTTCTGTGACAGCTATTATTGGTTCGCAAATAGCCTCCATTATGTTTAATTTGTATTCTATTTGATTAGAACGCTTATATGTGCAGTTGAAGACATCAGGCATACACATCATTTGTCATTCCTCGAAGTTGAATACATATTCTCAAACCTATGAAGACATTTGCAGCAGCATTTAAAGTGTACTCAGTGCTTCTCAGTCGTGCTGGTGTCTTTGGATGTCCAACAAGCTGATATTTGTAAAGAGTAAAGAAGTAAAGAAGCGAAAGCCAAGGACAAACGACTAGAGAGCAAACATCCCTGAAAATCTCTGCTGCTTTTTTGCTTTTTTTTTTTTTAGAGCTATTTGTATTGATTAATCCGTTTTAAAGTCTCTGAAAGAAGGTGTAAATCTGATTCAAGAAACTTGAACAGTAATAAGACTTGTTGTGCTATTTGCAAACTCCACAAAATGTTATTTTGACCTACAAGGTTATTATCACGGGAAACGATGGCTGCTTGAGCTTGCAGGTTGAAACATTACATGTTCCGTTGCAGGCGATTGCTTGTCCTGCACATACACCCACAGATACCCAGCAATGCAACCACAGTGTAACGCGATCTATTTCACGTCCACCCAGATTCATCCTACCGATCTGGAAAGTGAGCCAGTGACCCTCTTGTCACAAAAATATATCTCCACAACTGCCTCACGAAGTCACGGCACGTTCATTTCCAATTCATGGTCTTACCTGAGTTTATATCATGTGACATAAATTGTCAGCCTGCACATATTCATTCAAGTCCAAGAGTTATGGCAATAGACAGATTCAGTAGAAGACAAAAACTCCTCTATCAACTCCAAACTCTTTGCCTATCTGTTTGTCTCTCTGTCCCCAGAATCCATGAGAAGGTCATATTTGAGAGGACACGGTAGATCTAACTCTGTCTGTTTATGTTAGTCCCTGGACACCACTGGAGTCCATAATGGCCCAAGTGAGCCCAACCATGAAGGACAATAGGACACAAATATATCCCCAGATAACTGTGTCTTAACTTGGCCCATCAGGGCCCCTGGGGGCAAATTACTCAGATTTCACAATTTCTCTGCGTAATGGAACCACTGAGTTGGTCTCTTGTGCGTCACAGGGATTCTCTTTTTATGAAGAGGATGTTAATTTAGGGCAGTGAGAATAGATATAGTTGTTCCTAATCATAGCAGAAGGTCCATTAGGTCTTACATCCAAAGAATGTAGACGGTTATAGCATTACAGCTGAAGTTAAAAGCTGACAGAGATTTTGCAGGAATGGCATCTAGACTGTATGATATAATGTTACTAAAATATAAAACATTTACGTTGGAGCTAGAGGGCAGTCCGGTGTTAATTCAGCATCATTGAATTACCAGTGCTGCTGAACTGATCTTTCCAGTTAATTTAGATGTACTGTGACATTCTCATATGTGGATTTGTGTAACTGTCTTAGTAGATTTATGGTGCACATACACTGTAGTTCCACCAGACATATTTTGGACTTTGTGCCACTAGCTGCGTGACATCTTTTCAAATTAGTATTTCATATTTTCTAAGACTGATTCTGTCATTTGTGTCCATTATTTCTTCAAACGTTATGCTGCTAATTAAGACTTGATTGTAGGCAAAGGACATGTTTGCACACTTTCAAAGTGGTTGAGTGCAACTGAAAGCTCTGCTGCTAATCTTGACAGATTTAAACAGTGTTAGATGCTGCAGTCAGCTTGATAAAAGAGAAGTAATTCAACAAACAATTCTAATAACTGGTGTTTCTCCGAGACCTTCAATCACAGACGCTGTTTGCTCTGCTGCAGTGGTCAATCATCATTTATAAACCATGCTACTTTACCCATTAGCATCTAAAACATGCTTAATAAAGACACCCCATGATGTTTTTGGCTTGCTATACCCCAATAGTACTGTAGTCATTCAAAAAGCAGAAACAGTATACGAGGACATGAAACCCCTTGAATCTCCCCTTTAATGATACTATACACTATATAAAACTATATGGGTCTGAGAGCTGTTGTAGTTTTAGAGTGGCACTAGAGAAGTAGGTGCAAAAAAAAAAGAAGCGGCTAAAATCATATCCAATACATAGTATATAACCTGCATGCACTGTTAATGGGATAATGGGTTCTAATGGGTGTGCCGGCGTCGAGAACCCTACAGACGCGCAGACCAAACGCTCATCATTAGCATTTGAATGCACAAAATCCTGTACTGGGAAACACACATCCTTCGATGCGACGGACTGATACGTTGAATGCAGAGGGCAGTTATGATTACTTATTGATTCCACCTAATAAATTCATTCCATGTTTTTATTGCAATTCAACCCGTATTTCCCAACACATGGCTGCACCGGTACATCATTTAATCTAGCAATCTGTCTTTCTCAGTCATGTTAAGACTACATGCAGGAGACAGATGTGGCTCAGTAAGACCCCTTAGATAAATATTTAGATTTGAAATCTGACAAACGGGCTGCATTCCAGCGTCAAGAGAGCTGTAAGCTGCTGGTGATCCTTTTTTTCGGGAGAGGCAGAAATCATCTGACATCTTTCTCGCGACTGCTAGGTGTGACAGTTCTCGCTTTCTGCATAGAGTTCAGCTTCTCTCTATGTCTCTCTCTGCTGTCTTTCACTTTTAAGCACCTCTTTAAATCAGTGGAAGCTTTCTTTGAAGGAGGCACAAAAGAGAGTAAAAAGGGGGTAAAGTGTGTCTGCGGGAGCCAGGTTTGTGTCTGGGTTTGGACGTGGAATAAGGTTTGAGAGGTATCATAATGGTTTGGATTTTGTTCCAGGTCTGTTGTAACATGCACTGTCCTGGCAAGTATTTAAAAAACCTGCCGAGCAATCACGTCTGGTCTGGATCATCAGCCAAGTCAGAGCGAGGGAGGTGGAACAGGAGAAGAACCACCTGTGTAACCTCAGTCTGCCCTCTGCCAAGAACACCACCCACAGGTCCAACAGGAGAATACGGGTCTGATTTTGACAGAGCAATGGCTCTATCATGTTTGCTTCGGGGTCACATGTTCAGTATGTAAAAAGTCAGTCACGTAAGCACATTCTGTTTCATGCGATTTATACAGTACGAGTGTCTTATGTGTTAAGCATTATTGTCATTTCTACATCGCTTTGTACATTGTAAATGTGTCATTATTGTGATATAACGAGTCCCAAACAAAGATGAACATTTTTTAAAACCGTGTCTACGTTTAAGATATTTTCTTGTACATTGTGCTTTGTTTCTCGCATTCAGATTTTGTAAAAG
The DNA here is from genome assembly GCA_943593645.1 of Bovichtus variegatus. NCBI lineage: Eukaryota > Metazoa > Chordata > Actinopteri > Perciformes > Bovichtidae > Bovichtus > Bovichtus variegatus. The sequence continues at coordinate 2,212,864 of CALSCE010009526.1, read as the reverse complement.
TGAAAAACAGCCTTTTGGACATGTCTTTTGGCCTTATTGCTAGGCTGCTGCAGTGGGGCCAAACAGCTGTGCTGTTTGGGGCAGCAGGCCATGGCCCTGTATGTTTTCTATCTACAGTGGAATTTATATGAGCCCGGGGTTACAAGCACATGAATGGGCCCCAGTGTGCTGGCTGTTTTGACGTCACTTCATCAATGCGCATGGGACACACTCATTAAAACTGGGACACTCAATGGCCTGCATGTATTTCAAAGGGAACTAGGCCCCCTTTGAAGGGCCAGAGTGGTGATTTGAACAATAGACAGATTTGTTTGGCTAATTTGTTTCCACTTTAACTTAAAGACTATTGAGGAATCAACTGTTCATTGAAATCATCCATCTCTATTATCAAAAACAAAGTGTAATCAATAATGTATTGTATCTGCTCAGTGATTTGCTTGTTCTGTAGACAACTCTGATGACTCCTAATGTCAAACCATATCAAACAGAAAATGCTTTAGGAACAGTTTGAGGAGTAAACGTCACAACTTATGCCACACGATTATCTGCAGAAGGTAAACTGTTACGACAATGATAAAGTTCAGAATATGTATAGTATAGAATATTATAACGGCAGTAATAAATGTCTAAATAAATGTTTCTGAGTATAGAATAATAATAATAATAATAATAATAATGTGCATTCATGATTCAAAACAGTAACACCACACACAAGTATGAAATCTTTGTTCACATATATTTTATAACATTTTGAAGTACATTAAGTACATTTTAGAAATAGAAGCTACAGTTTATAAAACCTTTCCAGCAGAAATCATTGATGGGCCAGCATCAGCCTTTTTTCTCTAGCAGACAGGTCTATTTTCTATATATAAAAAATGAATAAAAAACAAAAACAAAACAAATCGCTACATTATTTTGTCCTGCGCTACCTTTAAATTCCCATGAAAGCACCAGCTGTCTGCATCTCTCGTCTTTTATAAAATATAAATTATTGAAAAATATTCAAATGTTTGTGAACTAAATACAATAAAAATGATCTCATAACAAAAATACAGAGACACTATAAAATATACAGAAAAAAAACAACATCCTAAAAAAAAAAAAAAAAAAAAAAAAAAAAAAAAAAGGTTTTCCTTCTGAATCCATTCTGAGATATGCATATGTCACAAACTACTGATGTGTATACACTTGCCCGACTAAGGTTCATTAATACATAAGACCTGCAGTAGATTGTAATCTGTGACATTTAACAATAGATTGTTTTCCTGACAAATCTTTTATTTCATTTTTTTTTATTTATTTATTTATTTTTTTTTTTTAAATACTAACATTTTATGGAACCGAATGTTTTCTTTTAGCAAATTAATCTTGTGAAGCCAACCGTACTGACATTATGACCTTTAGTGGGGGAAAAAAGGTAACTTTTTCCAGCTCACTGACAACCATTACAGTTATGTTAAAACATCTGTAAAGCTCTCCAGCATAACACACTGGCATCGTAAAAATAACCTGAACAAAACGCCGTTTTGAAACCATGACATCAACATGCAGAGAAGAATGAAAGTACAGTGCAGCTTAATACTAATTAATTTGTTGAATTACTTGTGTCAGATGACGAGCATGGGTGAGGCTTTGTGAGTCAGTGCTTGATGATGGCGGACAAGCTTGTTACCAATTAAACATCATGAACATATCCAGCATCTCTTTTCTACACTCAGTGGGAAACCCAGATCAGCAAAGGCTTTTTCTCTTTGTCCTAAAGCTTGTGTGCTTTCCAACATATTAACAAAAGATAAAAGAAAAGTCAACACTTTCCAAAAATGTGAGAGAATTCTGGTCCCTGTCTTCTGACATTGCGGAGGATACCCGAAGCACCGTGACCAAAGACCTCACAAGGGTTTTGGTTATTATTCCTGCTTTGTCTCTTGCTTATTTGTGTAATCTGGGTCTCAATAAAGCATTATGAAATACAATCTGTACAAATAGACATCTCAAAAGCTATTTTCATCCACATGGGTAACATTCAGCCACTGTAAACAATAACATTGTATTCTAAGATGATATTCAACTTTGGCATTTCCCATAAGGCCAGTGTACAGCCACTGTTCCCACTGTTGGGAGGAAACCGCTGCCAATTTGCTCAAATGTAACCAGTAAATCTTTATGCACTAACTGCACAAGTATGGGTGGAATCATACATGATTTACTCATTATGAACTGAATATTGTTTTGCTCATAGATAAGTAACGCACACACCTAAAACATTAAAAACAAATGTCTGCCATTAGTCCTAAATGCCTCGATTTGCCATGAGGTTTCAGCTGCATTCAGGCATCCAACCACAATGGTAGTGGAAAATGAAGTACACCACCCATGTAATGCACACTTCCAAGCAGCACCAACTCAACTCAACTCAGTCTTTCTCTGTCAGACCTTACAAGTGATCATCACCGGAAGTATCCACAGATTCCTTTCAGTCACCTTCATCTACCCCGCACAACTTCATGTTCTCTCTACTCGACATTGTTCTATTGCCTGTCCCTTTTTCCTACACTGTACCTTCACATACTGCATCTGCTTCCTTATGGCCAAAATGCACGGCATTACAAAAGAAAACAAAATTCTGACATTCTTAGGATTTTGTAAAATCACTCCCTCAACTATTTCACCTTGTGATTTTATTGTATAGACAGACAGACAGACAGACAGACATAAGACTTTTCAAACACTTCTAAAGCATCGCTAACATGGACAGTGAACCGACAAATTATGCATCTAATCTGCACATTAAACAACACTTCTTACCAAAGACTCCTGAATTCCCCACATAGATTGTCTACAGTTTGCTAATACTGGTGGTATATGCAAAAATGCATAAGTTTCAGTCATAATACGTGTCTCTAACAAGGTGGCAAATATGAACGTAAAAGGTAAAGGCGTAAGTTTCAAAAGCAACGGCTACTTTCAGTTGTCTGTCTATCAGACACTCTTGCTATGAGTAATCTCACCAGGTTCGCAAAACGATACAAAGCACAGGGCCAGTGTCTATAGTGTTGTCTGATAACAAATCAGCACATTTCAGTTAAAGGCTCCTATAGAGAATGGAACAGATAAACTTGGCATCTAATGTTTGGTTCCACTGTAATACCTTCATTGACAACATAAGAAAAATACTCTTTCCAATACAGGCCTGGTAGGTTTACACTGGGCGCTCTCAACATCAATAATATAATACTGGCACAAGCTTACGCTCCTCATACAACAAATTAGAAATGACACTTTTTGGTCCAAGCTGAACATCCTCTCTTTGCCAAAGAGAGCACTGAGCACGTATGTAAATATGTCATTATAACTTCCTTAGTTTGATTTTTATGTCTTGGCAACCCTTTTTTTTTTTTTCTCTCTTCCGCCCACTCTTCCCCAATAATGAAATTAATCAATTATTTTGCCCTTTCTCTCTCTCGGTTGTCTCAGACTTTCTGACTCCCCCCCCTGTGCTACTTAGGCAGAACGTAACCTGAACTCTACCTGAAAGCGCTCCCTCTGCCTTGAGCTGCTAAATAATACCGGTACATAATCACACATACGCACGCTCACACACACATGCGCGCACACACATCTCAAATGCAACAGGGTATGAATACAGGCTTTTGGCTTGTGCCTTCTTTTGAAACATAGTCTGAGAGACAGGAACAAGTTGACAAAGACCACAGTTGGTCATTAAAAACATTTTGGTCCCCAAAAAAACGGTTTACCGACTCTATCAAAACAGTTAAGACCACTTCATGAGCCCCAGTCCTTGTGTCTCCTTTACTTTTGTCTTCACTTCCTGTTTCTTCTTTGATTTCACTCGTCTGTATCGGGCTTTACGTCCAACATTGCGTGGAGCTCCTCAGGAGTGTACCCCAGCAGGCTTTTTAAGTCACAGACAAAGCGGTAGACGTAGCGTTTCCCCGATGTCTTATGGATGATATTCTTGTCATAGTAGTAGCGTAGGCCACGGCTCAGCTTCTCATAGTTCATCTTGGGCTTGTTTTTCCTCTTGCCCCACCTCCGAGCAACCTGAAACAATGCAGGAAATAAGTGTGTCAAGATGTGTCATAAATAATACATTACAAATGTACCAAATTAGTCAAGTCAAAGCCACGGTTGTTTTGTTTTTTTAAACTGGTAATCTCTGAGAATGTAGTCGTCTACATTTCAAGTGCTAAAAATGAACAGAAGTTTTGTTTTTGCTATTTTTAAGTCGTTTTGAAATGAAACACGACTGACGCAAAAGCAGCAACCCTTCCAAAAAGATTGATTGAGCCCAACAAGGCATGCAAACATTTTCACAAAAGCAGAAGACATCTTGTTCATCTGGCTAACTACTTAGGACCTCCCAGCACGTGTACCAGGGTCACAGCCTCTCACCTCATCTGGGTCAGAAAGCTTGAACTCCCAGCCGTCGCCTGTCCAGCTGATGAAGGACTGGCAAGACTTGTCGGTCAGCAGCTCCAGGAGAAACTGCCACAGCTGGATGGGGCCGCTGCCTGCAGAACAGATGGGAGAGGGAGAGAAGGTGTGCATTTAATAGCTATTTACATTGAGGAGAAACATTGTTTAATGTAGACACTGGATGATGTGTGGATTTAATTGGATAAGTGTGAGGATGGGGCAAAGTGTAGTTCTATTATTACAATGCTCCAAAGTACTGTATTCTAACAAATACATTGCATATATATATTTATTTATTTTATTTTATTTTTTTGGCAAGAGGAAGATTTCCAGTATAAGAGTTTATAAGAAACATTGTACAACACTATATGCAATCTATATACCGTTAATGCACAGCAAGGATAAGATGCTATTGAAAATCCTTGAAAAGTGAAAGAGGTACATTCCATATCAAGAGGAGGAATATATTGTGTCTCTACAGTCTATACAGTTCTATTATGTATAACAGTGTTAAATATGCATGCCAATTATTCACTTATGTCTGAAGAGGGACAAAGTAAACCTTCTAATGTGGGTCAGACTGAAGTACAGCAATGGGACCAAATGTCCTCCTAAATACAACAGTCCCATTCATCATGTATCCCCTTGTCTGGCAGTGGCCCTGTGCAGTATGTGAATCTAGAGTCTGTGTCTGTACGAGTTCCATACTGATGAAATCACTAGTTTAAAATAAGAGGGGGTGCCTTTAGACTTCAGCAACACGTCTCAGGGACTTGAATGCAGACTGTGCGTGTGGGAAAGAGAAGGGTTGCTAAGTCATCTGTAATATAGTAATGGATTCACAAATAAAGAACAAAACAACGTGTTAAAAGTGAAGTTCAGCGCTATTATAACCGCTTATTACATCTTGTGGAAAAAGGAGGGAAAGCAGAACAAAGATAACCAAAACAACGCTGGTCTTGTCTCTTGAACTAGATTCACTGCAGCGCACTTTGATCTTGCGGTTTTTTTCAGCACATACGCTAACCCACCCACTTTTGAAGCTTGCATGTTGAAATCACACCTGCCTATGCAGCACACCGCCTAAGCAGAACTAAAGCTACGCAAAAGTCACATCTCTCTCTCTCTTTCTCGAGTGCCTCAGAAAACCAAATGTACTTTTATACAACACAAACAATAGCTTTCAGGGAAACAGACGTGTGGGTTGAACACTTGAAATTGTTGCGTGTCAGCTCTCTTTGCTCCTGCAAGGATTGGAGAAGGTGCATGACAACAGCCACCAAGACTTTGGAAAATTAGCGGCTGTGCAACACTGGGTCGCTTTCAGACAAAAACGTTTTGACTCGCATTCCAAAAGTCTGCAACTGTAGTAGCGAGCCCACATAAGGGTGAGACAGTGCCCGTTTACCAGCCCTATGTGCTCTCACGCCAGAATGTACGAGGCAACCCTTTGACGAAAAAAAAAAAAAAAAAAAAAAGGTTTCCAAAAATATGCTACAAATCTCCATGCACAATGGGCCTCATTGAAAAAGCACAGTGTGGCAAAAGACAGGGTGGGGTGGGGGCTTGCATTCATCGCAGAGCTAAGAATCTAAATGAGTCTTGAGCATATAGCTACGGCAAGAAAGCTGGGTGGTGATCGGGGATGCAACCAAGGACTTGTAGAACAAGTCAACAAGTAAATGTAGAATAATAATAATAAAAAAAAAATTAAAAAAAAGGTAAAAAATTCAAAAGATATTCAAATCACGGTTCCCACATTTGCAAAGGTGGAACCAGCTTTGTATAACTTATAAATAGGTTTAAGAAATTACTTAAACAACGAGTCATCAATACGTTTCACAATATTCTCCACTTGACTAAATCTAATAGCGACGCAAATAACGGTGCCGCTGTGTGCATTCGTATGTTCGCACCAGAGCAGAGAGAAAGAACGCATCATGATACGGACTGAGAGTTCACCGTGTTGTAAAGGTAATGTGACTGTAGACAGAAGTGTAAATGGCAAATTGTTACAGGAAACCACTGAGATGACAACTAGAGCTTCACTTATCTCTCTGCAGCCTTATCGGGCTTATCAAGTGTCACCTGTCACCCTGTGACTGGGACAGGAAACCGAACAGAGCAAGCTGTCATAAACATCAATTTGGAATCTTACAAAATGTTTTTTTGGTTGAGGTTTCTCTCTCTCTCTCCCTTTCTACCTCTATTTTATTACACACACACACACACACACACACACACACACACACACACACACAC
>CALSCE010009526.1:2130460-2182504 GCA_943593645.1 Bovichtus variegatus | reverse complement strand
TGTGTGTGTGTGTGTGTGTGTGTGTGTGTGTGTGTGTGTGTGTGTGTATGTGCGCGCACTCATGCATGCGTGTACTGTGCTTGTGTACATTTTTTTCTCTTGTGCCTCGCATTCCAAAGACTCTTCTGAGAGCATGTGTGTGTGTGTGTGTGTGTGTGTGTGTGTGTGCACGCTCACTAAAGTGTGTGCATGTAAGTGCACTGGGAAAGTAGCAGGGCCTCCCTGAACAAAGGCTCAGCTCTTTTCTGAACAATTAGCTTCGCTAAAAAGGACATCTCTTCTTCCATTAGCGGCACCACGTGCCCCCCATCACTCCATTGTGCAGATAATTCAATTATCCCCACCCCCCTCTGAGTCTCTCTGCCTCCCAGACCTCCCTCTTCTTGTCTTGCCCTCCCTCCTCTCTGTTACCACCACGCTCTCAGATAAAGCTCCGCTAGTACTAGTACTGAGGGGAAACTACATCAATCTAGAGTCATTTCTCATTGACTATATGAGGGATGTGTAAGTAGTAACACTCAAAAGAACGGTACACACGAAAAATAATGACCTGGCTATGATTATACAGCTGCTGCTCGTTGTATTTTGGTGACAAAATGTCTTTATATTGAGTGATTTTAGGGAAGAATGGAACCTTTACCTACTATAAGATTGACTCGATTCACACATTACAAGACACAGTAAGAGGTATTCACTCTTAACATTACCGATGTACATTCTATGTAGTTAACAGTCTGTGAATATTGCTAAGTGCATGATGTAAACATTAAAACACTGGGAGATCTCTCTCAGGATTCATTAAAGCCTCACCTTTCCTGGTGAGCTGGCAGCTGTTGCATCATCACCCGTCAGTGATTGCATGTGTTTCAGAACTGCATGTTCTCCAACTGAAGTTGTTTGTAATTAGTCGCCACACCATCAAGAGGAACTTACCACACTAACACTTGTGAGAAATAAAACCGATAGAACTGGGGGGAAGGGAAGTTTAATAGTTGGGTATTTGGCTGATGCTTTGGAGCAGAGAATCTTTAAGAATCCTTAAAAATGCCAACAGGAAAGAAAGGGGTCTTTCTTCAAGCAGGGTACATAGCCAGTAGGTTTTAGTGGAGGAAAATACCCGGTCGTTTCTTAAGGTCAAGAGTATTTATTTAGAAAAAAACACTCAAATAAATGTCTCATCAAAAGAAAACACAATTCACCAGAACATATGAGTTGGGATGGCTTTTTTTAAAGTTCAGCAAAACAGTACTTTGAGTTATGGGGTAGAAATGCCAGAGTAACTACTGTAAATGCCGATTTTAATGCACAATGCAACCATTTCCCAGAAGTCTAATGAGGAAACTCAAATAGTTCGTCTTTCTTAAAATACTTCAACATCTACAAATGTACAGGGTAGTAGTCATGGATTACCTCTTTCCTCTGTTTATTGACTAACACCACTTGCCTCAGAACTGTCATCACACTATGGAGTTCAAATCTAGGACCATGGCAGCGGTGTAGCCCATTCCTCCACAGTTGTCTGTCGCTTTTCCGTGTTTCCACTCTTGTTTTGTTTTATTGTTGGAGGGGGAAGTGTGCGCCGGCCTGATTAGCATCACTATTTCCTCCTTTCCCATAACCCCCCAGACCCCCGCAGGCTGCCTGTTTACTTTTAGAAATAAAAAATGGGCCTGCGCCCGTGAGGACGTGCCCCTCATCAGAGGCGAAACCCCCCGTCTCCCACCCCTCAAGGCTCCACGTCCCAGATCCTCCTTCCCTCCCCTCGTCTCCTCTCCTCTCCTCCCACCAACCCCAATCCCAGTCCTGTGACTTATCCCTCTCCTTATCCGTCTTCTCTTCTCAAACTTTATTCCGCCCACTCTTCTTTGCTTTCCACCCCGTTCGTTCCCCTCCTCTTCCAACTGTCCAGCTGTCAAATCACATCAAATAAAACACAGGCCAATGGTCCCTGAGTGCCAGATCACAGCTGTGTCTGCGTGTACTGAATGGGAGGGCATGTTTAAATGTACAGTGAACTCATGAGTGCCTGGGAGTGGATGTGTGTGTGTGTGTTAGTGTGTGCGCGCGTGCGTGTGTGTGTGTGTGTTCTGCCTGCTTTACTGAATGGGAGGATGCTGTAATACAATACACACCAGAGTGCAGGGTGTGAATTTAATGAATGAATATGTGGAGTGTGCATCACTGCAGGATGTTTTGTGGAGTGTGTATGCATGTGTGCGATACCTGTGCCTGGATTTCAATGAGCGCAGAAATACACTCCGTTTTTTTGTTTTTTTTTCACACACCCGCACATACACACACAGTGAATTTCCACACTGGGAGTTTACAACAGGCCCTGTGGTGTGAGTGTTGGATAGTGAAGAGTAGCTGGGTTAGTGTAAACATCACCATGGCATGGCTGTTGTCAGGAAGCAGTGTGTGTGACATTGGGCTCTGGGCCAAACATGCAATGGTCCTTTAACATCCCACATCCCCGCCTCACATCTGCTCTGTTCTCTTTCTTTCTCACACTAGCACATTTCATTTTAACAACACCCAATCCATTCTCAAAGAAGTGACTTGGGCTGTAAAAATCCGATGTAACGTACCCACTTTAGAAGTTAAATAAAATATATCAACCCATATGCCGATGACAGTGGATTTAGTTTGTGAGAAAGTTAGGAATGTTGTCAACTGAGAACTTACATGTGGAGCTTTACAAAAGTCAATGTTTTTACCTTTATCTTATCTGGATCACCTTGAAACTATTGTGCCAGTAAAATGGCTGATTTATCTTTATAGATCTATATATATATATATCTGGCTTCACTGAAACCTGGAAATGCTGCTTTAATCAATATTTTGTCATAACCATATATCAAGTGACAATCTAAAAGGGGTTGCTATTAGTGATGAACCTAAGGACAATTATCACACCTCCTTGGCTTTTTGGAGCTTCATAGTTAGTTTCAGCTCATTGTATAGTTGCTCTCATCACATCATTTCCAGCGGCACGCAAGCAGCAAAAAAGCTCTAAAAACCACATGAATGATAACTATTCGATGTGTAGTCGAAACAAGTTTGCAGTATCAACATTAAAGGTGATGATATGTCAATGCTCACAACTCGTTTCCGCTGACTCCACGTGGCCAAAAAAGAATCAGTTATTACAGGTTTAAGGAATAAAGTAAGACGAGTTTGTATTTACACATACTTGTTTTCATGAATGTACTGCTGCTGGTGACATATTTACTTTTACACACCTGAATCAAACAGCATAAACCTGAAGAAGGGCCTCATAAGGGATGTAGTGAAGCTATGTTATTCCATTATATTACAGGAAATCTTCAGTTGATTGACTAAGATGTTCCCTGGTTTGTTTAATAAAACACTTGTTCACTGTTAATGAGAAAATAATCATGATTATAAACTGGCACAGCCTCAGTGGTTAATGAAGAACTGGTATGCACATGTGACTTCAGAGTAAAAATCTCTTCTGTCCCAAATCACTTACACAGCAGGAGGAAGCTGAAAGAGTGAGCGCCTCCATTTCTAATTATGTACAAATCAAATGGTTGTTCGGAAATTGCAAGTGCAGAATATTCAAGGGGAAGCCATGTTTTCAGTTAGAGAGAAATGAGTCAAAGCAACGGCTGCAGGGTGTGCAGACTGTGACAAAGGTTATTTGGTCGCTTTTAAGGTTGACACAGACTCATAAGGCCACATACTGGTAGCGCAAAAACCTCAGCAGCTCTATATGACACCGCCAACAAGAGCTATATGGCTCGAACAACATCTCCAGGTGTCTAGAATGATCTTAAGACCTGTGGTCTGCATAGTGTAGGATTTAGGAGAAGGATGAGAAAGAAAAAAAAAAGGTCAGCTCTCGGTCATTTCTTTCCACTCAGCAATGTTTATGTCAACGGTTTAGCGCTGGGAGCAATGGAGTGAGGGCTCAAAAGGAGTGTGTCTCTGGCAACAAACATCAGCAAATCCCATCAAATCCTGACTCCCTCTCTCTCACACACGCACACACACACACACACGCACACACATATGCACACTCAGGCCCCCTCCACCTCTCTAGAGACCAAACCAGAGGCTTGGGAAAAAGATGGCCGCCCTTTGGCCCCCTGTCTTGCCCCCTGCATCCAGCTCAGGGAGAAAAAAAGTGACAGAAGAAAGCTTGTGCCCCCCCAGCACCCCTACCCTGCTCCCGTGGCGTGCGTCCCAGTCCGCTAGCATCAATCACTTTTGAGGACAAGAAGAGTCCAGAGTCAAACACAGGCAAATGCACTGTAAGGAATGTTCCAGTTTAAAATAAAACTCATATGAAAAAGAAAAAAAAAAATGTAAGAAAAATAGAAATAAAGCATTGGAAGAAGAAAAATGCCCGGCATGTGGTTGTCCTCAGAAGAAAAGCAGGAGAGGGACAGAGAGAAAAAGAGTGAGAGAGGGGTATCTGGTAAAGGCATTGCCCTCAGGGTCAGCATCACCAACATCCCTCGTGCAGCAGACACAGAACAACAGGCCAAGTGGAGAGCGTGTGTGGGTCTGTTTTTAAAAAAAAAAACGAAATGAGGAAGTTGAGATGTGCGCGCGGCCGTGAATGCTAGAGTGAGAATGATTGCCCATTTAGTTGAAACAAAGTGTTCCGTTTGCTCTAAGTTGTTTATTGACGATAACTATTGACTATTATTTGATCATTTTATATTTAAACATGTTATGTATGAGTAAAAAAGAAGGTAAAGTGTGTGTTCTTCTATTATTTATTCTTGTAATCTTTACAAATACAGCATACTTGTACTGAATGCATGTTGCCTCTTCTTCCAGTACCTCGTACTGTATTTGAGGTCAGACTGTGTGTGTGCATTTCTTACCTGTAGGGCTCACGTCGTGTCCATTGGGCACCTCCTGCAGGGGTATGTCCTGGATGTAAAGGGGCTGTGATGGGTAGTACTGTTGCTGAGGGTGAACCACACCTGGAAGGTGGCTCTGAGGACCCACGGCCACACCACCACCATGCCTCTGAAACAGACAACACACCATATGGTTTAGCCTAAATGCACCGGGCAGCATGGAATAGATGCATACTGGGTAATCTTACGCAGTTGTATTTACTGCTTGTTTTTTTGTGCTTCAACATGCTGTTCAAGAGCAATTTTCCACACCTCATATATAAGATAACATAAGATAAGATAGAACTTTATTTATGCCGAGGGAAATTCTTGTGCAACAGTTGCAATACACGGTAGGAGGCAGTATAAGATTCAAAAATGTACAAAAATTTACAAATAGAGCAAACAAAATAAAATAAGATGAGCTGAGAGGGGATAAGGTGCAATATTTAACAAGATGAGGTAAGGTGCAGTATTTGGCAAAAAAACAACATACAAAGTATGAAGAGGGAAGCTACATATGAACCTAAATATAAAGAATGAAGAATATGAAGATGATGAAGATGATGAAGAGAGGAGAGGGAGAGAGGCCCTCAGGTCACTGTGTCTCCTCTGTCCATCTCACGACCTGAGGTGGATGCGTTGTAAAGTCTTATAGCCACAGGGAGAAAGGACTTCCTGTGGCGTTCTGCGGTGCATCTTGGTGGTATAAGTCTGTTGCTGAAGGTGCTCCTGTATATATGTGAAAGCAATAAAACTTGGTATATTATGCCGTGAATGATGGCTTGCTGTTTTATAAATATACACATCTCTTAGCTCAATAAAAATGAATATACGGTAAGTATATAGCTACAGGGGCTCACTTAGTGCTTCTGACAATAACTGATGGTGCCTTCCGAACGGTGACTTTGGTTATGACAAGGATCCAGCTCGACTGAAATTACACATTTGAGATTTGGATGGAATCCAAGCTATAAAATAAATGATTTAAATAGCGTGAGCAGCTTGAATAAAGTCAAATAAAGTGGAATCTAAATTGCAAGCACATCAATCATGCTTGAACCGTTGGAGGGTTTAGTGCAACTTTCCAGCGTTTTACTCTTCTGAAAATAATTTAGTGTGTTTTCATGTAAGAATATGAGTTTAGTTTTGATCTGTTAACCAATGAAAAACATGCATGTATGTGCCTCGGGATGTGTTGAAAGATTAAGCAGAAAACAACTGATCAAACTACCCAGTGGCTTTGTCCGACAGCGTAACCTTGGATTTTGAAAATAGCTTTTTCATTGTTTTTCCGCACAGATAACCCTCTCGGCTAAATTTGACTCGTTCAGTTTATCTTTTGCTGTGTTGGTTTATCCAGCTTATCATAGAAATGTTCACGTAAGAGGTCGCACTGAAAGGGAAGTCTAAAGTCAGCACTTGACAGGGGAGCCAGGAGAGATATGAAATTATATGTGGATACAAGAGATAGTGGGGTGGAAGATAGCCACTTGGCCATTTTTAGCAAATCAAAGCCCTCATTTGACAACAAACAAAAAACTCAATAGATATTGTTGGACGTTTCTGTTTGATAGTGATGTGAACAGGGGATTGACATTTTTCTCACAAGAGTGTTTCTTACTAGATCAAATGTGCTCTTTTTAACCTAACATGCTTTAGTAACGAATGTTGTTTTGGTAATAACATTTTGGATATTGATTTAAAGTCTTTGCAATGTATTTCCCGCATTTGTTATCTGCTATTATGCTCAATTTACAAAAGTTTTTAACGTCAAGAATTGATAATTGTTTACGTGTAACATGCAAAAAGCCACTAAAAGCATTGCTTCAACTCGCCGATACAGCCTCCAATAAGAGGGATGTTGAACTGTTTTATGTTATACGTCACATGTGTAACTGACAGACTGGCTGACTGAGTGACTGCCGATCTGATAAGCAACCCCTGTTTAAGCACTGCAGCATTTATCAGTAGTCGGCCAGCTTTATGGATGACAAACATGACCAGATGATCAGGGAGGCCAGTTTACGAGGTTCTTTAGAGGTTCGCGTGGGACGGCGCTTTCTCCTATCAGTCTAGTCCGCAAGGGGGGGAAAGTTAGATAGGCATGGAGTCAGCCACATGGATGATTTGTGGATTAGACAGAGAGACCGACATAGATAACAGTGGAGATAACATCGACACCATAATACTATTTGATCTGTTCAAGTGTAGAATAACTTTCAACGCGGAGGTCACAATTTGTCTGGATGCTACAATTTGGAAAACGAACAGGGACAGCTAACGTCAACCTTGAAAGAGCCTTGTACGCCTTTTCAATTTGAATTACGTGACGGTATGAATACGGTACGAGACGCATTTTTCCATATTGTCCATTTTCGTATGTATCTCCAGTCCACACATTCACATTTTAGTGTTTGTAGTTATATATGTGGCCCCATCTTGACCAAACAGTGCCTTTTATTTTTATTGTATTGCTTTTTTCTTTTTTTTGTTGTTGATTGTTTGTTTCTACCCCGTAGTGCTGTAGCGGGACAAAGCAAAACACAGACACCAGCATGGGGTTGAACACGACTACGGCTATGAGAGATTTTGCTCACAAATACAATAATTATAATGGGAGTGTATTACAGGCTTATTTCTTTGTGAACTGAACATACAGTATATAAAGAGAGATACATATGTGTGAAGTATGGGAACATAAAACCTACGTATGTAAAAACTACGAACCATTTTTTATTCTGACATTCATGACTCACTGTTCTCATGCAATGTCGCATGAATAGTCAGTACTTGAACACATCATTGCCACATGTGTTGGGTTTCTCTGCCCCCCTTGTGGTTCGAAGAAGGAATTGCAGTGTCTCCATTTAGCAAAATGCAATGTTGGCTCACTGATGTTGTGCATGTTGGCTCACTCCGATGAATCTTTATGGAACTGAGCTGTGGTGAATCTTATTAGTGACGCCTGGGGCATTATATTTTCATATTTATTCAGCACAAACAAGTATTGCCCAATCCGTGTACGGCACTTTCAGCTATCACTGTGCATCACATTCTTCGCATGTAAAGATTTGCGCAACACAAGTCGGTGATGACGCAACGCACTGCTGATTCATAAATGTCTGAAATATCAATTTACTACTCACTGAGTATCTGTCATGTACTGTAACGCATGAGTGAATGAAGAGTTCAGACACAGCCCGAGTCCCTTACTGCCTCTCTCTGCAGTTACTGCATAACTGTGTTCAATGACATGTTTGCATCTATTATTGGAACAATATTTGTGAAGAACACTAAAACAGAAGTTTGGCTGCATGTCATTTCAAACCAAAACTACGAGTGCTCTACTGAATATGTGCTGCTTATGTCACATATTACAGTAGGGAAGCCTGACGCTGTGCTGTATCATTTCAAAGATCACCTTTACAGCTAAATAGCTTCTGGCATTTTCTTTTTAATTGCTACAGGCTGCCTGAAAGCCCCATTGCTCTCTGCCTACAATCTTTGTGAAGCATATTAGACACTGACAATCACTAAGTATAAACAGAAAAAAAAAAAAAAAAAAAAACACATCAGGCCCTGCTGCTGTTTGCTGATAATTCATGTAAATTTAAGAGAATAGAGCTACCGAGGTGATCCGGGTTCACCTTTTGACCAAGTCTGCCCTGCTATACAGTAGTCTCAATTTCAAAGGCAAGCCCCACCACCTGAGCCAATTAGGATCCAGGGAGCTGTATCCTTCTATGTTCTCTATCAGGCCAGGGTGGGGTTGCCATTTGCATATAACCTCAGTCTCTTATCCTAATGTGCCAGCGCTCTGCATACAAATGGAGGCATTTATTTTGACGCTCCTTGGCCTTCACCCTTCAAATGCTCATCTGACAGGAATCCCAATGTTCCCAGCTACCACTGTCTCTGACTCTGTATGCAGCTCTCTCATTTGGAAAGTGTTAACAGCCTTGGTGTTCTTGCAAACAGCCTGCTGCAAAGCACTGTGAGGGTGGCTTAGCTGAGAAAAGTGTTATTCATCGGGGATGGTCTGACTTCAATTTGATTTGTTAGTGGCAAGGTTGGAGACCTACAGGTCTCAATATTAACAATATTACTTGCTAAAGAGAAGTGCATCTTGCCGCAGGGTGGTTGTGCAACACAGATGAGTCCATAAGGGCGATGTCACAGCCTTGTCTTGTTCTACAGCTCTGTTTCCTAACTTTTGGCAAAAACAGCGAGTACAGATACAGAAGCTATTAGTGCAACTCTGGCAAACTGAGCTCAACGGGAAAAATGATCAGATAGAGTGTGTTCCTGTGAGGTGATGAAACCCAGAGTTGCTAACACACACACACACACACACACACAGACACACACACACTGCTCATATGCTCCTGCACACATTCCTGCGCTGCAGCTAACACACAAACACACAGACAAACGCTCATTCCCTCACACTCCCGGCCGGCTGGGTGGCAGGTAGCTGAGGAAGCCTTAACGCGGAGGTAATTTATGAGAGAGGTCTTACCATTACGCCCAGACGGTCACAGGGGTGAAGGGCCGGGTAGGAAGAAACTGGATCCATGTAGTAACTCATCACGGACGCTGCGGACAGGAGAAGCAGGGCCTGCTGAAGGGATCAACACGAAAACAGACAGGGCCGCGTCGAGCAACCTATCTATCACGAGCTGTTTACACTTTGTGTGCAAGTGTGTGTGTGTGTGTGTGGGGTATTTACTATGCGTGTGTGGGTGTTTGGGTGTGTAAATGTAGGTGTGTGTGTGTGAGAGGAGAGAGAGAGGGAAGGGGGTCAAAAAGAGAAAGAGAGGGGAGAGTGAGACATATGAGCTGAGTTTCAATGACCTGCAACATCAGCGCCACAGTTAAGAAGGGGGAGCACTGTGGTTTTGGGCTTTTTAAAAACACGTCATCCCATCCAATCTTTATCTGATTTACATGATAAGGCCTAGGAGTATTTTGATGTATTTCTTTTTAAATTAAACGCAGTTGATTTTTATGTGGAGAAAAAAAGGATTTTAGCAAAAACCCTGCATCCCGAGGCTTGTTAACCTAATTCATCTCTTCTCCGTCACCGTAACGCTCTCTTCTCCTCATGCGAAAAACTGCCTCCTCCTCCAATCTGCCTCACCTCGTCCTCCTCCTCTTTCTCCTCCTCCTCCTCCCCCTCCTCCTCCTCCTCCTCCTGCTCCTCTCCTCCTTCCTCTTCCTCTCCTTCCTCCCCTCCTACACACTTTGCTTATCACTTAACATTGTTGACTTGAAGCAGCATCAACAAAAGAGACTGGAAACTGAGCTGAGGGATTGCATTAGAGGAGGAATGGTGTATATGGGCAGTGGCAGGTCCCATCCTCCTCACATTCATATGTTAAGCGATTTGGCATATCTAGTTTGATGCAGCTGCTGACAGACTGAGGGGAAGATGTGCCACTTCTCAATGCTTGCAGATGTTCATCAGCTCAAAAAGATTCAGATGCGCTTGTTCCAGAGAAAAAAACGTACCCATACACAAAGTGAATAATGTGCAAATGAGTTCTGTCATTCAAATGCACGCTCTACCTTTAGGCTTTACTTAAATGTTATTGATTTGGTGGGGGGAAAAAACAAAAACGCAATGCTAAATAAAAGAGCTAAGCATTCATACAACCCCAATTATTCATTTTGGTATAGGCTATGAATAGATTCTACTTATGCATTGTGTGTTTTTAGTGATCTATTTGAATGCAGTTTAAAGCCCACAAAAGTGTAGGAAATTAATAAATATTGGAGTAAAGTTCATTTAAAAAATATATAAAAGTGTGCATGCAACTTTAGTTTGCTTTTTATGACGCTTTGAGCGCTGCTGTAAGGTCACAAAAAAGCATCAGGCGTAAAACAGCGCATCTTAATTAAAAAGCACGCTCCATGAGAATTCCTGACGGAAGAAACAGAAACTTTCAAGCCAACACTTTCACCCCAATGCATGAAAGGAGCACCGAGCACCGATAATATCACGCAACTCATCAGATCATTTACAGTTCATTTTGTTGCAATAAAACTTTGCACTTACCGACCGCGGTGACAGAAGTTTCCTGTGAGCTGGACGCGCTGGGCAGCTGAGTGTGACAGCTGAGCGGTGGACTGCAGAGATGCTGTACCTGCTCGCAGCGAGTCCTACAGAGGAAGGAATATTATGCACACTTTTAGTCCCTCCCTCAATTGCACGGTGATCGACTCCAAATGCTGCTGTTCTCTGTGTGTAGTCGTTGGACTTCACATGTTGTGGTTCACGTGCAGCCACAGCACAGGTGTAAACTTGCAGAGAGTCTGTGATGGTCAATTTAGTGTGACTAAACTTTCCCCGTATAGCATCCACTTAACTGTAATATTCCACAATCCTATCGGATTGGAAGTGCTTTAAAGTCAATAAAACAACAACAATTTCAGACCCAACATTATTTATAAGCCAGATGTATAACCCTTCATTCTTTTGGATAATGTTTTAATTCAAGCTGAATTTTAATTCTGTTTCTTCATTTGTTTGTTTGTTTTCCTCCCACAGAAAGACAAAAGTCTTCCAGTCGAAAATAGCAGGAAAAAGGCAGGAAAACATCTCATGGAGAGGGGGTGTGGTGATGGTGACAATGGCGGATCTTCCGGTGATGTTGTCATCTGAAAACAAAGAAAAAGAAAACATCTGTGTGTGTGTACTGTATGAGTGTCACATCTGGTAGAGTTGAGTTGAAAACACCAATTTTCCCTGTTTGGACATGTGTGTCAATCGATTTTTCAATCAAAATCTAATATTTGAAATGTGCTGCAAAATATCCCTCAGTATATTGTCCCTGCATGGTGAGCCTTTGAATTCAAACAAGCCTAAAACCAAACATTTGAAGAAGTGTTGCCGTCAAATCAATTTGTTACAGGTCTTAGCAGAATGCACCGGAGAAGCGTCTGCTTCTTGAATATGTATTTACTGTACATCACTGACTCTCATATCATCCTCCGGCTCGTACCTCCTAAGCCCAACCGTCAGCCAATGCATGTGGGACACTGATTAAAGCTGTGACAGAAACGTTGACCACTCTTCTGCGAAATGAGAAGTTCCCCCTAGTACAACGCCAGATCTACAACCACCTGCTCTGATAGAGGACGGCGATAACAGGTAAGAGTGTGGAGGTTTATCTATTTGCTTATTTATTGCTTTATTTGTTTATTTATTTTCACGCTGCAAGGTTGCAAGCTTTCCGCTGCATTGCTACTACCTAACAGCACAGAGTGCACCCCCCCTTCTCTCTCTCTCTCTCTCTCTCTCTCTCTCTCTCTATCAGCTTAACACTCAACACTTGCGAGTCATCTGAAACACCTTGTGACTCCATGATAATTCCGTGACCCCAGTGCAGCATTTGTTTGAATTAGAAAGTGCACGGTTCAATCCTCCTGACAGCCACTGCTCTTAACAGTAAATCTTAAAAGTCTTGTGGTAAGAAGGCGTGTGTGTGCATGTGTGTGTGTGTGTGTGTGTGTGAGTGAAGAGCGGAGGAAGGGGTGGCGTGGGGGTCAAGTCCAAGGTGAGAGGCGTGAAGAAGTACCATAAGGGGCTCAGTGGCAGGCAGCCTGCATTTTCTCAAGAGCTCGTCTGAATCCCTCTGCTTTCTGTGGGCCTCAACGCCCCGGGCCCCCAGGGGACACAGATGGGCAACACGTCGAGGGCAAAAGGCGAGGGTATGACTTATTGCCATGTGGAGAGAAAAGCACGGGACGCGCCCCTGTGATGGGACCAAATTGAATAAAAGCGTGGATGAATGCAATCCAGATCTTCAGCCGGTGCCCCGGCAATGCTGTTTCAATTAGCTGGCTCACCAGTTCAAAGGCGAGGCCCTCGATACACTTCTGCTCCGCATGAAGCCACTATCATCATGTTGCCCCCTTGCCTTTCACCTCCCCATTATGGTACCACCTTTTTCCGATCAGAGCCTCCATCTATGCGCTGACGTGTGCTCATGTTTTGCATTAAACAGATAGTGAACGCCCTGCCATCACCGCCAGTAAAAGCCATTAGTCAGAAGACCGGCGGGGGTTTATGGCGCCCACCATCGTACGCTTAGTAAAGTCTTACAGTGTTCTTCAAATCCGCTTGAGTTTAACTGATATGCGTGCCATCTGTACCTGAATATCTGAAACCTTTCAAATAATGCTTGAATAAATGATCCCCCTCGCTTCATTTTCATCATAAATGACAATGTTCAACGTCACATTCCTCACCAAAATCTTGACCATGTACTTACACTCTGAAATGTGACAGGTTCATTCTCTACCTCGAAACATACAGTATCTGGAGTCACGCAGAGGTCATATTACTTATCATTACCATATGTTCAGAAGTGACAATCCCACCATACACTGCTGAATTCAAACCTCATTCAGGGTTAGTGGAACATCCCCAAGAAAACACTAAAGAAGTTCAATCATTTGAAGCTTTGAGGCATAAATTCCACAAAGCAAATGTTTTGTAAATGAAACCTCAGTCACAAATGGGACTGTCCTGTCGCCCTCATGCTGTCTTTGGGTCATTGATTGATTTCTGTCATGGAATGCTTTATTTAAATCAGAACACCCAACCATACTGCTGTCTGTCCTCCGCTGGTTTCCTGTGTCTCGGTGAGCAGCTCCAGACTGTGAATCCTTTTGTCTCATTTTCTCATTTTGGATCTTCCAAAGATAGCGCTGACAGGTGATATTAATGGTCTTTTATTAGCATCGTCCTGATTGCTACAGATTTTTGGAAGCAAGAAAGAGCAAGAGAGAGGACAAAAAAAGAAAGAGAGAGAATATGGAAGTCCTCCGCCCACCGCTTCTCACAGGAGATCGCCTCTCTCTTTGATAGCCTGCCCGAATCTGTTCCCCCCATAGAAACTGCCCTGCAGATGTTGTTGCTGTATTCCGACTACAAAGAAGGAGCTCTTTATGAGAAGAACATCTATTTCGGGCCTCAGTGTTTCCGAGCTGTGGTGCTCAGTGAGAGAAGCACAGGCCTAATCTATGTGCCGTTGAAAACTCTGTTTTATTCCCTGCCCGTGATATTTTTAGATTAAAGACCAGTTCTAATGAATAAAGTGAGGATGTAATATTTTATGACAGTATCAATATGCCATCACCGCAGTGGGCTTGGGTCTGAAAAAGCCTGCGTTGCTATTGGCATCGGCAGAGAGAAAGTGGGGGAATACGGGGCAGTAACCTCAGTGAAATAAAGAACATGGAGAGGCCTTTGTGTCAAGCCTGACTAGATTCATTTAGAAGTGCGTGTGGTTAAGACTCTCACCCTCACCCACAGAACCGTGACTTTGTTGCACTGTTGACTGTGAGGCAAAGGTCTTGGGGGCAATATTAGCTTTTGATATTATCTTTAATTAAAGCGGCAATCCCTCAGCCAAGTTGTCCAAACAGTCCTAAATAGGCCCTGTAAGTCAGACAAACATCCTCAATATTTGATGGGTTGAGAGTGTGCACTATAGCCTCCAGATGGTCTGTGTTTCTCAAGCGTTTCACAAGGGATGGTACGGGACAGCAATCTTCTGTTCCGAGTGTGCCTCTTGACAGAACGAGTTCCTCCAAACCACATGCTGAGTCGTTGGATTTCTGCCTAGGTCGCTCTCTCAATTCTCTTTTCTTTGTCCGTGGGTTTATCTGTAGGCTATGTGTGTGCAATATACTGTAGCTTTTGTCAGCAAATGTTGTGTTTAGTTAATGGCATGCCCATGACCAACTGATTAAGGCTATTGAAACAAACACTGCACACTTAGCATTCGATGCAAAGAGCAAGCACACCACACGACAGTGAGCAGTGACAGAGCGTGGATTTGCATGTGTTTCCTTCAAAAACCTCTTCAAACCTCATACCATCTTTAAAAAGGGTAACGTTAATGTTGCCTGGCAAAACAAACGCCCTTGCACTGATCTTTTATGAGAAAAAAAAAAGATGAGTGTAGTAAGATGAAAGGAAAACGCAGGATGAGGAGGGAGGGAGAGAACGAGATGCTGAGACCAACATGCCCCGGTTGATAAGCTGCTGGACTGGTGCCAGAATACTCCCACCCAACACACGCACACACACAAACACCCAACCTAGTGGCCAGCTTGACCCCCTCCCCACTACAAACATACACGCACACACACACACACACACACACACACACACCACCACCACTCCACTGGCGTCGACCGCTCACTATTCCTCTTCATTAGTGTTCCAGAACAAGATGCTTGTCATGTAATTAGCAGAGGAGGTTTTCTGAATGCCTGTGAAACACACGCTCTCATTAGAGAAGTGGGAGAAGGCTGGAGCGAGAGAGGAGAGGTGCAGGCCTGGGAGGAAAGTAGAGAGACAGCAATCAGTGAGACAGATGGGGAGAGAGATAGACAGGGGGACAGAGAGGGAGCATGCCAGAAAAAAAAGTGTTGATGGCACCAAGAAAAATGGAAGCTGACATGATGAGGGGCAAGATGTTTGACTTGAGTGAGCCGGCGAGTGACAACTTGGTCTGGACTAAAGTACAACAACTTACCTCAGTCAACTGTTATTCTCATTAATAAATATAAAATCTGCTAAATGCACTTAAACTAATCTTTGCCTAGTTCTCCTGCGGAGTCATCAGATTTGAATGTAGCGATCAATGAGAAACATGAATACAGATAAAAGGACATAATAAATATAATGCATGCACTATAATAGGCTATTTCCTCTGAAGAGTTATGTTACCCCCCCCCACCCCCTCCTTTAGGTGGCATACATGTTTTGCACACAACACCTGTAATGATTTCAGGTCATTAATCTGAATATATCCTAGGCGAGAGATAATGAAGCATTTCAGTGTTTCCCTGGTCACTTGTTGTGAGAAAGAGGTATCATTAGTTCCTCTACATCCCTGTTGTGTTCACACTGATAACAACATCAGCACGCTAGTAGACCTGTCGGCTTGGTTCGCTTTGTCCAGCCTGTGATGTGGCGTGTGGTTCAGGCAGCAGAGGAGGCCTTATCAGGGTGATGAGAGGGAAGAAGGAGCTGCTTGTCGGTGGCTGGTTTTCAACAGATTCTGTCTTGTGTCCTGTGTCTGGTCTCCTTCACTGTCTTCTATATTTCTATTTCAGCATCACCTCCCTACCGCCAGACCTGGGGTCATGAAATGAATACCTTGTATGCTTTGTTTGTTTTGTTTTTTGTAACAATACATTTGATTAAAACTAGAGAAAAGATTAAATAAGTATACTTTTCTTTATTACAGTTTGGTGTTCTGTCCAACGTTTCTTTATTTCACCCAGGTCTGCACATTACACACGGTATATTCTGAGCAGATTCTGGCTAAGAGAATGCACCTCCGTCTCAAACATCTGTCGACGTTTCTAAAATGATTCTTGCACATGGCCATGACCATTATTCTTCCCAGACAGGATGATGTAGTTTATCTACAAGACTAGTATGCATTTGTATAAGGATTTTCACTCATTGGTACTTCAAGTCAAGTTAGACCTCCTAGATACCTTATGGACTATGTTCTAAAATTTGACTTTTGCTTTGTTCTCTTTATTAGCCCTTACTTTTTTCTTCTAATGTGAAACAAGAAAGTTTCTTCTGCGAGAGAAGGAGGAAATATGAAAAAGGTTTAGAAGTGAATTTAAGTTAGTTCATATATTTGATTGAATGTAGAAAAAATATACTTACAATGTTGACACAGTTACTCATTTACATATTTACATGCTTAAATATGTTCACCAGATACTTTAAAACCGTTATAATAATCGTCTGAATCTACCTCTGAGGGTTTTCTCACATTTAACTCAGTCTAAGTGCCCCTGGCTTCTGATTGGTTAGTTCATTCACATGTGATTTAGGAACAAGGAAGTGTTTTTTGTTGTGAAACTGATCAAGCATGGAGAACATACAAGAAAGTTATCTATTTCCATCTGGCTGTTTCTTCTCATTAGGAAGCATCTAACCGGCACATGTCAGATCCACGTGTTATACAAACATGCTCCTTCAGAGGACATATACTATTTGTTACATACATATCAGTTTGCTACATGTGTGCAATGCCCTGAGCTAACCTACCCTGGCTATATTGCTTATAAACTGGCAAAGTTAAAAAAGCTAGCAGTGGCTTTTAACTATAGCGCAAGGGTTCCTGTGAAACCTACACCACTGGATTGATGGTAAGTGGAATCACACAATATACCGACACTGTTAGATATACTGCAGGTGAGACAGTTGTTTGTAAGTTGAATGGCTAAAATGGCTTGACAAGATTTTTAAGAAATATTTAAAAGACACAGTACATTAAAGAAGAAGTTACCAACAAGTAGGTATTAAATACAAGTTCGCACAGGAGCATTGTAAGGTCTGACACAATTGTAAAGGACGAACAGTTATTCCAGGAGAATCAGATCCAAAGATCTCCAATATTTCAAAGGGGAGGAGCGAGTTTTTGTTTTCGATGTAGTTGGGTTCAGAAATATAGTGAGTATATGTGCGTTACACATTTGGCGTACTGTTGTTTCTGCTGGCTGTGGGCACAGTCTCAGTTCTATGCACAGGAAACGAAAGCTGACCAAAGTTTCTTGCTCAACAGTGCAACATAGTAGTCAGAAAAAAACGAGGATGAGCTGATAACTAGCTGACCTGATGAAAGTGATTGAGAGTGCACAGAGGTTGAGAGGTCACAGAACTGTGTGTGTGTGTGTGTGTGTGTGTGTGTGTGTGTGTGTGTGTGTGTGTGGGGGGGGGGAACCGCTGACTTAGAGGATGAACAAAGAGCCAGAGTCAGGAGTTTGTCATCCGTAGGTTTAAGACAAATTCTAGCTTTCTGTTCAGAGGGTAGAGTGTGTGGAGACATTGTCGTGAGCTGTTGCAGCACTTTCCCAAGGTTCTCTGCAGCCATCTCGTGAAGCCATCTCTCACTGTAAGGTTGGATCCAAGGAGGCAACAAAGCATCAGAATTGTACACCTTCGAGTGCATTGTGGTCAACGTCGGGAAAGGCTTCTAACACAAGACGAGTACCTGTTTTACGAGGGCGATCATTCACATGAGTGTTTCGGAAGGAAGGCGGGGAGTAATTTGGCCCACAAACTTCTATGAGTATATCCTTTACTAAATCATAGTCTCTCTGGGGTTAAAAGAGGGAGGCTGTCCCAATAAAAAGAAAAAAAAATGCAGCTTCAGCTAGGCAAGTAGGGAGGATGGAGGCCATCACTGTAGATAAATCTGCATCAGGTGATGTCAAAGCCTGCACTGCCACGTCAAAGCAGATGAACACCCTGTGCTCTGGCCTCATCAAATTTGTTTCAATGTTCAAGATTAGACAAACGGTATTTCCAAAAGAGAGTGTTTACCAAGTGATAGTGCTGCGATAACTCAATCCCTGGCGGTACAGATTGGGGTTCTCTCGCTTCCACTTTCACTCGCTATCCGCCTCCATCTTTGTCTTTCCCTCACACACATGCACGAGCAGCCAGGCTATCTCTGTCCCATCTCTCATCACCACTGTCTGGCAGGGTGGCGTTTCTTTGTTTCTCTCCAACTTTTCACTCCCAGTCTCCAGCGCTGATTCCCATTTCCAACCGCCAGCCGCCCCCACTCACCCACACCTCACTCACCCCTACTCCCACCTCTTACTGTGCAGAAACTGGGCTATTTTTAGAGCTCAGTTGATGGTTTTAGGATGTTAAGTCCATATTGTGCCATGGATTTTCAGGGAGGAAACAGGCTGTTTCTCTTTTTGCCCCCTAACCTTCATTTCATTTCCTTCTCTGCATCCTCTCTTTCCTTCTCAGAAGACCTCTCTGCACAACACCCCCTTACTAACACTTTCTTTTTCTCCCATACCCTAGCCTCAGCCTCTCTCTAACCAACACCATCAAGCTATCACCTCCCTCCTCACGCCTACACATTTCTCTCATTCTCTTTCTCGTCTTCTTTCTCTCTCTTCCTAGCAGTGAGCTGTTTTTCTTCCTCTACTTGCAATCTGGGCCTGTCATCATTCAGACTGTTCACCCACTCTGCTGTCCGTCTATGGATGGAAGAGGCTTTCAGTACGGCACCTCGCAGTGCTGTGTTACCAAGCCCTCCGTTCTAAAGTTTGTGTTTGTGAGGTACGGAACATCCCGAACGCAAAAGTACACACACAATACCGAATATCATTAAGTTCTCCGACAACAGCGGTAAGTTGTTCTATTTGACACTCAGATTGTAAATCCAAGTCTGTGTTTTGTACACTTGTCACATGTGTTCACTGGATTCTTTCAAGTTGTCGTGAAATTGAACTAAAACTATACCAGAAGGTATTGATACATGAGTGAGTGTCAAAATGACACTTATGGGGGATAACAATGCTGAGATGTTAGGTTAATCGAGCATTTCGTCAGCATTGGTCTCCTCAAAGATTTGTAACTTCTTAAGAAAAGTTTCAAGCACAAGCCTAACATGACACACTGCTGCTAACACACTTGTTTCACAGCTCAACTCTGCCCTCTATCACTGGATCTCTGCAATGCAGATACAGTACATCTTAAGCTATCTTCTTTTTTTTTTTTTTTAGCAATAGCATGACACAAGCCAAAACTAAATGTCTCCTTGGCTTTGAATAGAAATTCCTGATGTTGATGGGAGTTTTTTTTAAGTGGGTTTTTTTTTTTTTTTTTTTTTTACATTTTATCAGATTCCGTCACTTTGCCAAATTGAAACGAAAATCTATAAACCGATTTATTTCTCTAAAACACTATCTGACATGTTGAGGTCTTCTGTCAGAATGCAATCAGAGAGCTGGCACGGCCACCTACTAGCTTCTGTGCATCTCACCAGCCGTCTCAAATAGCCCTCACCATATGTTAACACTTTACTCCCCAAATACCCATGATGACAGCGTCGCTCTGTCTCTTTAAGACCCGGCGTGGAATGCTGCGGTTTTGCCTAGGCGTTTGGGGTAGTGCCCTCACCCACACATAAACACAACCCTAAAAGTGACTGTGACTCACTCTCCTTCTCACTGTCCCTCTCCTCTTTCCTTCTCAGATGCCTCCCTACTCTCGTCCGCCTGTGTGACGATGTTTCTCGTGTTGTTTTGCGGCCTGTACCTCCATTCCGCTTCATTTGAGTGTAAGAAAACAATGTCCTGCCCTCATCTGGCTGGCTTTTTGTCAGAGGCAGCGTCTGTTTCCTGTTTCACATGTTTGTTTGTGCCACAGGTGAAAAGGGAGGGTGCCGTTGTTGTCTTTGGCTTCAATAAGCCCACAAGGCAGCTCAGAATAGGAAACCGACATCTTATCTTGCCGATATTTGTATACAGTGTGTTGTCTTTGGATATATCACAGGTACCCTAGTGATTAATACAAACACATGTTGAAAGGAATAAAAAAAATAGTTTCCATACAACCTTTGACAGCCTTTAATAATAGATCATCTGAGCTCATTTGCACCAAAACGTGAACCATCACTGCTTGTTCATAATGTCTCCCTTTCTGAACAAAAGGCTACAAAAGTCCTCAATGAGCTGCTTCTAGCTTGAGCCAGAGAGCCCTCCAGTGGTTGGATTTGGCAGTAGCTTTCCCTATGAATAGGATCAATAGGCAAGCTCCCTTTATTAGATCCAGATTTGACCGTCTGAAGGCACAGATGAATGATTTTTGTAGTCTGGTGAGCAGCCCACATCGAGTTCAGCCTGTCAGACATGTCTGGGGGGACGTGGGGGAGGAAAGAGAGACGCGGGCCTCAAAAGCCTTGAGAATGCGGGACAGGGGTAAACCCTAAACCTGAGAGCTCAGCCCGGGCTAGCAGCCTTTCCAGGGAACAACACTTTTCTTATTGAGCCAGCGGGCCAGACCCAAATGAGAGGTGACAGCATATTCATTTCACTCAGTGTTTTTCTTTAAGGGCTTTTTAAAATGCTGCTGAATGATGAGTGGTCAGTGGATTTATAGTTCAGGGGATGATTTAGGCTTTCTAAATGGCACTGCTTTGCTCCTGCTCTCGCTCGCCCTGCTTTTTTCCACAGGAGCAGTCATTTTCAGAGGCTTTATTTCAGCCCTTATGTTGTTCAAGTAGGGATGACTCCCGCTGGCAACCAAGATTGATTTAAAATGTAAAGTGAGCACCTTGTTTCCCATGCCCAGTCTGGAATAGAGGCAGGGTGTGTCCACATTTACAGCTGAATTGACACAAGATAAGTGGTCTGGGAAATCCACGTGTACACCCTTTAGAAAAGAGAGAGTCACAGTATTTTGTGGTGTTGTGAAAAGTGATTGCATAAAGCACAGACACACGCCAGACACTGACCCAAATACACTCTCTTTTCTTTTGATTAAGTGCATACCAGAACATATTATATGCAACGATAACATGCATTTCGTCTCGACACCACATGTCCCTCCACAAATATCCACTCTCCCAAGCTCTCATCTCAGCACAACCCCCGGGGGCAAGAATACCAAGACTGAGCAGATGAGGTCACAGAGTGGACGTATCAGTGGTTGGCTCTGGACCTGATGAGTGGCAACACATCAGGAGGCATTGGGAGGTCGTTAATTTATAGGGATGCTATTACCTTCATAAATGCTTGCCCCATAAAATGACTGGCTTGCTTTAATTTAATACTTCCCCTTGCTAATTATCACCGCACACACGAGCGGGCCGCTGTCTGCGCTCTGTGTGAGCTATTTTCAATGGACAGGCAGGGTAAGAGTTTTGATACGTTTATTTGAATTGTGTTGTTTGGTAGTGTCTTGTAAAGTCAGGTCACAACTATTTGTCTCGGCTTTTTTCGTTGGGACAAAAGAGGCTGTAGTCATTACAGTTTGTCATATGTAAGTATCAAGAGAGATGCCACCGTTGTTGAAACACGTCTCGCGTTGTTCCTCGATGAGGTTAAGCCTTTCAAACTGTAGTTGAGCACATCGAAAATGACACAAATATTAAGAAGGTCCACTCTTTTGAACATGAGCCCTGAGCTTACATGCTGTTCCATGTCTGGCCTGCCTGGATGCTTGCGTGAAAAGATTGGATACTCTGCCCTGCCTTCCCTGGTGCCACACTGCCATTTTCTCTCTCCCCGAGGAGCAAAAAAAAGAAAGAAAAAAAGGGTCTGGAATGGGACCAATCTCCATCTCCAGATCATCTCTCAGTAGCTCCTTCAACTAAATAAATAACTCATTACAGTTCAGAGTAAGGAGCTTCATTTACTCTAGATGTAATCGCTGATGTCTGTAGGTTGCCCACATCATCTAAAATACAAGTGTTTTTGGTGGAATCCCAAGAGAAGGAGCTCTGTAATGTTAACACACCAGTGAGGAAAGACTGGCAGTGGACTGCATATGGGAAGCTGTTGATGGCAGATTGTTTGGTCTCACTGCAGAGTGGGATTAAGTTTGCAATAAAAGTACGGAAGGAGATTGAGTTTGCAACAACATTCACGCATATGTATGCCAAATAATCGTGAAGGGACGACTGTGTGAGCCCTTCACAAGAGGCACAATCACCCCATAGCCACATTCCACGTTTAATGTCAACACCATGGCAAAAAACAAGAAGTCATGGATGGTGCAAGACTTGATGAAACCACCAGACAGAGGACCTGAGGCCTTTGCAAAAATGTTCCGTTTTTTTTCTTCCGCTCCTCAAAAAAAAACAAAAAAAGAAACAACTAAAAGCCACGTATAGGACAAAGCAAGCCGAGTCAGAAAAGAGTTTAGACAGTTACAGTAGATCAGTTCAACCACCTTTGATAACTGACGAGGGCACGATTTGACATGTCATTATTCCTGCTACTGTCTGAGGTTAGACAAGTGCTAATAATTAACTGCAACTGTGAATGAACTTCGTGTGAGTCTAGCAATCTAGCTGGAGGAGTGGGTGTCATTTGTAAACGGTGATATCCAGCCTGACTAGTTTCCGTCTTTTCAGTGCAGACAGATAACAACCTTTTTCCCTCTCTTTTCCAAATTGAATCCACTGAAATGGGATTTAAGTTAATAACTGATATTTTCAATGGCACTGTTAAGAATGAGTTCTGATCAGAGGCGTATGACTTCAAAAGCTTTTCTTGGTTAAATGGGGACATTTCACTTTGTCTGGTGTCCCATTAAAAACAGATGATGCCTCTACCGTCATTACTATTACTATTAATATCAGCTAATATCAGACCACATAGTATTTTTTTTTTTTTTTGTTTGTTTTGGACAATGTAATAGTTGCTGTTTGAATGTGTTAGAAAACTTCTTCCACTGCATCCTGAGGAAGGCAACGCAGCAGGCGCATGAGTGCCATTTTTCAGAAAAAACGGATGCTGGGGTTTCCGTCCATTGTTTCGTGCTGGGAACACTATTATCAGTGTTGTTGTTTTTAATCATTGCATTAGGAAGCGGGGCCACAAACAGAAGGTCTAGCCGGTGATGAAAGACAACCTTTTTACCAGATGACCCTCCAACACTGTAAAAAAAACAAAACAAAAAAAAAAACGTTGAAATGAGTCAGTGTAATATTTCGTTTTAGAAGTGACCGTTGTACATAATGTGGGTGTCGCTGTTCTTTCAAACGTTTCCAGACTTCTTCTGTCACGTCGTCGCCTCACTATTTGCCAGAACATATCACATGATGCAAAGTAATCATGCACATTTATTTATTTTATTATTTTTTTATGATGGATGCTTGTCGCTATGAGCGCATGAACTAGGCCTGAATTACAGCAACATGTTCCACATCTCGCACTCATCTGTGTCACCATTAAAGGCCCTCCAATGTAAATCACACACACACACACACACACAACAACAACAAAAAAAGGTACATGCGACTTCTTTGTTTCACTTTGGTTGCACTGCGTGAAATAGCGACCTTGATGGGGCTATAAAATGCTATGGTTGGGCGACTTTCCTCACCGTGAACTGGCCCACATCCTTTGGGGGACTCTTGGTCGAAGACGAGGGCAGCAATGTGAAGGAAATGAAGTTAGTGAAGTGAGTGGGGTCAACTGGGCAGGAAGAGACAAACCCACTGCGGAGGAACTCGTGCTGCTGGTCGTATTCCTGCGGGAACTGTCACCATGAGGACAGACAGGAACATGAATGAAGATCCGCACAGAAACTCCCCGAGTGCATGCTGCTCATGTCTGATTGTTAGAATGATTATCATTTCATTCTAAGTCAATATCAATAAATGAATCATCTGCCTAACTGGAGGGTTTGTTTCCTTCCAGAGCAGAGCTGTGTAAATCAAGAAGATTCTCTATTTTCCAGAACTGCATCAAGCTTGATACATATGAATGATATACTTATTTATTAAGATGTGCCAATAGTTGCAATGGAGGCCTAAATGTATTAGTGTATGTGCGGAACGAAGGTGGGATCACAGTGTCATTGGAAGAAAAAAAAAAATGTTGTTTTTGCAATGATGTCTGTGGTGCTTTTGAAGTTCTCGTGAGTTTACCCACATGCACCATGTGTGCGGTGTTGGGTATGAACTTAATCGCAAATTAACACTAACAAAAATACATATTGCAATTGTTCGACGCCTTCAATGACCAACAGACTTTGAAAAGCAGAATTATGAAGCTGTTTCCCTCTCTGCTTTTCCCTTATTTCATGGTTCAGTGGACTCACACGGCAGGCAAGGGGAGGTTTTCTCTCGCTGCTCATTGGTCGCGGCTCTCCCATCTCAGCAACATTTCCATTCATACACCCGGCGCTCCTTTTCACCCCTTTCAAAATAACTCAACTGTCATCATCATTGGGAAACGGCTTTGCCTGGACGGGACTAATTATTTAGAATTGGCGGCGGAGTGATTAAAACGAAAGAGATCAATCGAGCGACTGAAAAGCGACAGGTGAGTGAGAAAAACAACAGTTCGTGTTTGCTAAAAGTCCTGCTCAGAAGGACTCTGCAGCGGAGGTGTGCATGCACGAGACAATAAATCATGTCCACTTGTTTTATTGCTATTGTCGATGCGCGGTCACATTGTTAAAAAAAAAAACAACAAACAAACAAAAAAAAAAAAACAGATTGCGCCTCAATCGATCAACAACAAAAAAAAAAAGAGTGGACGTTTCGGAATGAATCGGAGAGGGAAGCTGTGACCTCTGCTTCAAAACTGTGTGTTAATGTTTGTCTTGTCGCATCAGACTTGTTATTGGAAGTTTTATCTTTATTTGAGGGCTGCGTTAAATAGGATTTTTTTTGCAAATCGAAAAATGCTGAACTTGTGTCAACTCTCTTCGCAGTCTCACTTTAGGGGTTTACTTTACAGGCGTAATAAATGGAATGCGTATTAGCTGAAAATCAGTTGGCTTTCGTTTATGATGGATAACAGCAAGGTAAGATGCTTAAAATGTAACACTAGAGGGGTCCCGGCCCACGGGGCTGTCTCGGAGTGAGGTTCACGCCGTTATTCACCAGTCCTCCTCTGCCTAATTGGCTACAGATGCGGTCTCCTAGGCTCTTTTTACCGCGTAGAAATTGGATGCATTTGGGGAACTTTATGAGGCGAGCCCTGCGTTTGCCTGCAGGAGCCGAGAAGACAAAAAAAAAAAACAAAAAAAAAAAACATTGGTCCTCTACAAGTATTTAAGTCGTGCCACGTTCTCTCCTTTCTTGGCTTATTTATCATGGAGCAGGAAATCAATAAATAAAAAAAATTGAGAGAGAAATTGTAGTGCTATCAAACCTATGGCATTGTGTATGAATGTATACGTTTCCCTGTGTATTTTTTATTTTAGTTTTTTTTTACCGTTTTAATTGTAGTGAATTTGTTTTGTTGAATTTTCCCGGTCAGGTATTGGCTGGAAAAACACAAGGGCGCGTGATGTGCACCCACCACTAATTATGCTCAAATCCAGAGTCGGTAAAAGGTCCACGGTTGTATATTTATAATCCTGACAGGTCAGAGCACACATGCTACTGAACAGGAGAATGATGTCCCATAGGCCTTGTTAAGATAAGTTGAACTTTAGTGGTGAGTCCTGCATGCCAATATAGAGGTCCATATAGGTTCGTTTGCTTTATCGCACAGTCTATATAACAACCATTTGTGAAGGTACATGTCACTGCTTTCCTAATAGTAGCACGGGGAGGGAAGGGCTAAAGACACCGTCCTCTAAGTGCCCTTTCACCCTAGACTTTGTAAGCTGCACTTATTAAAGCGAAAAGTGTTTCAATATGTGGTAAGCTTTAGGGGAAAACGTGATGGGGGTTGGGGATGGGGCCCTTCTTCATCTTGCTGCCCAGCTCCTATTGGGCGACGTGGAGTCATTCATCCGTGTTACCAGTAGGTTAGTGGTGCATACGTCGGTGTTGTTAATGTACGGACAGCGGTAATTAAAACCTACCCGTATCTAATACCTCTGACCACTTTGGAGAAAGAAAGAAAAAAAATAAATAATTTGAGGCCTCTATGAATGAATCAAAGGATTGTGTGTGTGCAGTCAGACATACAGGGGGCCGTGGAGCAAATTTGACTTTCCCTTTTATTTTGGTGGAAGTGGTAACCCATATGTGGAAGTTCACACAACCCGCGGTAGGATTCTTTGCGTGAATGTTTGCTGTGCAGCACGCAGCTGTCATGTCAGGTGTAAGTGATGTCTTGGTGACAACAAGATCATCTTTTTTTTTTTTTGCTTGAAATTGTAGCAGCATTTTTAGATAACCATTAAAATGATACATTGTATACATGAAACAATACATACAGCATCAGGTTGAAATCGAATATATTATTAAGTTATTATTATTTCTCCATGTTTTCCATTCCTCAGGACCCATTGGACACTGATCACCCTTGGGCCTGTCTGTCCATTATGTTTCAAACTGTCCCTGACACGTCGTCTTACGTCAAGGTAAGACACCACCCTCTCTTCGTGCAGGTAATGTTGGAGGGACAAACTGGGGGTCCTTTCATTTAAACAAAAAAAAAAAAAATGTTACTCAGGCTGTGATGTTCAACCAAAGTAGAATTCAATGTTTACATGCTGATTTTATACGAGAGAAAAAAAAAACAAAAAAAAAAACGTTCTTCTTGCAAAACGAGCACAGGCCTATAAGTAGTTATACGCGGGTGCCAGGCTTGTTGCATTTGATTGCCACCTTGATATTTTTTTTCCCAGTAGAGGAAAATGGCTGCATGTTTACGCTGTAAAGCCACTTGTTGAAATGTGGCTCTGTTGTGGTCGTTTTGAAGTGCCAAGATCAATTTTTGTTTTTTTTGTCAATTTTTCTGTCTTAAATAATGCTGCTGTTATGGCTCATTATTATGTTTGACGTCATAAATCTCTCTCCCTCTCTCTCTATCTCTCTCTCTCTCCCTCTCTCTCTCTCTCTCTCTCTCTCTGTCTCTCTCTCTCTCTCTGCAATGTAAATAAAGCAAACAGTGCACATCTGGTTTTCACATAAAAAGCTGCATCGTGTCCCACATGGCGCAGCGTAAATACCTGCAACTGCTACATATCTGTGGCACTGAAACCATTAAATATATATGTATATATATATACATATATATTCTTTTTTATATATAAAGCAGTGTATGACCATATAATGTCCACATAATATCAAGTTCAACATGCACTTTGCTCGCAGTTAATTTGGCTGCATGACGTTTGCTCACATCCATCATAATAATCTTCCGAGGGTGACTGCTCGGATTGTGCCTCATTATAATGAGCCATTGTGCAGAGGCGAGCTGCTATGGTAATATCTTCATAATCAAGGTATTTTTCCAAGGGCGACTTGTTAATGTTTTGAAGACTTATTTCCCCTTTTGAATAAGGGCTCTTTTCATCCAGCCACAGCGTTTGTGCCACAGCAGAGAGACTCGGCGTTTCAGGGCCCAGAACAATTCCTGATTTGTTGTGAGAGCGTTGAATAGCGCAGAATGTTTGAGGAGAAAATACGCTTTTAAATGAATATTTCTGCTCCCTTAAAATAAGACAGGAGGCCAAGAGGTTAGTGGGACTTGAGCATAGAAGGAGTTAAGTTTAAATTTTACAGTGCATCCATCTCATAACTGCTTTGATTTGCTGTGGAAATGCACTCTGGATTATTTCTGTTTGTTCTGATTCCAATAATGTTTTGTTTTTTTTATTCAGGGTTAGCGTGTATTTTTTGCGTGCAAGTGCTGCACTCCACTGGCACACTCACATTCAGGGAGATATTTGTCAGAATGCGGCACGCCTCAATACAAGATTTAAAGAAATATTCCTCATTCAAGTGAATCCACGGCCCAACATTTGGTTTTGTTTGGTTAAGGCCAGGCGAGACTGGAACTCTCCAATAAAAATAAATCTCAAATTAATTATGGCCTAGAGCGAGGGGCCAGACAGTTCGTGCTTATATGTGCTGCATACTCCACTTTTTGCCCTCAGTATTTTGACTCGGGCTGTCTTTTAGCCGGAGAGAAGGAATGATCTGAATACAAGTATGCTGTCTAATAAACAGCAGAGTTAGCAGGCTCATATGACTGGGACTATTTTCCTTTGGCATACCACTCCGCCAAAACGTTTCACGCAACACTAAGTACTGAACACGTTCCCCACCTCAGGACTGGTTAACTAGGTACCCTCGTGCAACCTTAAATTCGTAGACTACACTATAACAAAAATATTATTTTTTTTTAGAGAGCACAAGAAAAAAATAAAATAAGAATAAAGGTGGGGACAATTCTACATTCATGTTGACTTGATTCGGGACAGTGTCACTACTTTTGGCATGACGTTGAATCTACTCATCAACAAAAATGTGCGCAATTAAAGAAACCTCTTAAAGTTTTTGTCGCCCTTCATATTTCCCCTTTGACGGATTGCTTTCACTTGTCAGGCCTATGCAACACATACAACTCATATTATTCACTTTCTCTAAGGCTGTAACCAAACTCTCCACACACTAAATCTTAGCAGATATCCCTATAAGCTAAAACGAAAGGCTGGGCCTAACAATTGTAAGGTTGCCGAACACAAACTCTGTATAGTGTCCGCCCACCTCTGGCTGCTTGCCCCAGCGGAGAGACAGAGAAGCTACTGGCTCGTGGTGTAAGGAAGAAATGTCTGGCTGTCTAGTTCCAGCGTCAAGCCAGATGTTCTGTGGTTCGCTGTGTAAACCAACTTGCATCTGTTTATTGGCTTTCTAAAATGTTTGTTACCACTGTATTTATTATGGTCTTGGTAGGTCCTGGACCCCCAGTCTTCCCCTATGAGTCCTATGACTGGGATGGCAGGTATTTTAATACGGAGAGGGAGCGATCCTGTCTGAGGCGAGCTTTTGTTGAGATGGTGTTTGATTGCAATATCAGACTCCTCAGGAAAACACGAGTTGTTGTTTTTTTTTGTTTTCATTTGAAATGCATCCTGTACATTTGCAAAATCATTTAAAAAAAAAAACCTCTGCATTTCAATTATTTACACAATCTAAACTAATGGTGGACTCTGTGGTGGAGTGGAGGGTAAGCTTGCTTTTTTTATTTTATTTTTTTATTAATGGAACCTGGTGACATAAATGTAAAGACCCACATCCCAGTATTAAGCTAAAAGATTGGAGTGTTTTGTGTTTTATTAGTGGTCATAAAGGGGTTTTGTGAATCACCAACTCAATGTCACGTCCTAAGCACCTCCTTAATTTGCCACGTTATCACTAGTCTCCCTAAATTAAAATACGCAAATGAAAACCTCAGACGCTGGAATGTATATAAAAAAAAAAAGAAAGAAACCAAACCAGTCACTGAAGAGTTAAACAAGGTGTCTCCCTTAATTACACGAGTCTGAACTGGCCTCAGGCAGGAGAAGCCTTGACCCTTAGCAGGATCCAGATGTGGTGGTCCCAACGGTGGGGGCCCTCGGCTCCACCAGACCCCCAAGTCGAGAGCAGACAGGCCAGCCCTGCTGTCAGTCGGGCGCAGTCTCTGTTTGGCAGAACCCCAACACTGCAAAAAATATTCATCATCATTTCAACTAAATCGTTTTATGTCGTTAAACATCAGGCTATAAGAACTGGCAGTGTAATGAGATACATCGACTTTGGTCCAAAGTAAAGTTGTTTCTTATCAAATGTGATTTTCCTGTTTAAATCATAGGTAATCTATTCAAATCCAATCTCGGTTGAAGTGGATTTCCTTTAAATATAATATTTCAATTAATATGTATAAGCGTTTAGATTTTCTCCAAAAAAATATCCCTGATATGCTGAAAGTGCTGGGGGAATGGACGTTTCTTGCAGTGTTATTGGTCTGGTCACGTTCAGAGCTGGCTCCATGTCTAGCATCTGCACTAAAATTATGCTTGAATTGATGAGGGCAATTTCATAGGGCAGACGAAAAGGAAAGAAAATACCTATGTGGGGGTGGAGATTAGGGGATTTTTTTTTTTTTTTTTTTTTTTTTTTTTTTTGGGGTAGTAGGGAGAGGCCATTGAATAAGTAAAGCCCATATAAGCTTGTATACTATACTAAAATTATAATAATACATTTTAAAACGTGTGTAGCCACTTTTTCAATCGCGCCTTTGTTGGTGCAGGCTGCATTTCATCCATTCAGTCCTGCGCTGAACAGCAGACGCACACGTGTAGAGCAGACCCTCAGACTGTAGTGCGGTTAGGAGCTGAATGCTTGGGTTTTATTAATGGTGTCTCAGGAAAACTTCACAGAAAGCTGTAACAAAAAAAGACAAGGTTGCAACAGCTCCTGCCATAGGTGTTCAGCTTTGTCTCCGGTTTTGATTTAGAGCTCCATCAGCAGTAAGAGAGAAACGTCTGTCCACATTCAAAGATAAACTTTATTTAATGGATCACATTCACTATGAAATATAGGATACAATAGAGCATATGCTGATTTACAGAGGGACGGAGGCATGGCCAGATGCAAGTCTGTAAGTGTAGGCGTGAACCAAAAGGGCTCTAAAACATGGGATCACATAACTTAAGAGTGCCCTGCGACAGTAAACAGCCATTCCAGAAAACCTCAGTTAAATGTGTGCAGAAATAATTCATAAGTCGGACAAATAGTAAACCCTATCCACACCATCTGTGACACTACTGGGAAAGCAAAACACACAAGCCTATTCTACAGCAGGCTACACAGCAATGGCTGTGCACAACGCAGGCAGTCATCCTGTAAATATTTCCGAGCAGAAAAACATAACAGCGGAGCGAACACTCAATTGTTTTCCCTGCTTATCTCTCTGGGACAGTATCCTGCTTTTTTGAAGGCAGGGCTTTCGGTGACACACAGCTTCCTTCTCAACCTTCTCAACAGTGGTGACTTCACTTCCCAAATTTAGAGGAAAGAAAAAACTCAATCCGGTAAAAGTGTCTCTTTCTCTCCGCCACATACCGGGGGCTGGAATTAATTCAGAAGCGTGTCATGTTTGGGATATTGTCGGAGTCCGATGAAAATTGCGCAAAATGGACGGAACTATTAAGGTAAGGGTGGAGAACGGGGTGTATGAGTTTGTGGGAGACTGCTTTTTCGGAGTTGCGCCTCCTTTTTTAAAGCAATGGGTTGAAATGCCCCTGTGTGTCGGTCTGTGAGCTGGGACCTCCAATCTGACGACGATGAGCGGCTTTTTTGTCTCGGTCTGAAAGCGGTAACCAGATTTAACCTTCTTTTCCCACTTTCTCTGAAAGTATCCACTCTCCTTTTTTTTTTTAAATAAGCTGTTCGGTTGTGAGGATACGCTACGGTGTGGATTCAAGGCTAAATCAGAATATCACGCTTTGGATTTGGGGGACCGAGCGCACAATTACGCACGTCTGGAAAGGCAAAAAGGAGTGGCTATTTATTTCAGACAACACGCTGAATTTGCTTTCATATAGTTATAAGTAATCCACGAGTTCAACGATTTGGTTTAGTCTGGGCAGCGGGGATTGAGCAATAGCCATGGCTGGATGTACCGCTGGATACGATGTGTCGAGCTGCGCAACAGCGGTGTGGCACATCGCCCGGCTCGGTCCGAAGATCCTGTCGTGGGTCAAAAAAGTGTGATGGTTTGGTATTTACACAAGAAATAATCACTATATGTGTGTGTCGCTGTTGATTACTGTAACTTTTCTCCCGCCGTCGCACAAAAAGTTTGGTGGAAGTGTAAGGAAAGCTGTCATTTGGTAACTTCATGCGGTAACTGCTCAGTTTGCAACACTTCAAACCCACAAGCTCTTTTATAAAGTTACACAACTATTTTGAAACGCTATGTTGGTAGTCAAGATCGCTGGTCTATATTAACTTTGGCTACTGGCCCCCGACAGTTAAATTCCAGATGCATTATGGCTGCAGCCACCAGATGTTGAATGGCAAGTCCCTATTAGTTCATCATGCTCGCGTTCAGTCTGTGTCCTCCGGTTAACAAGTGTAAGCTCGGAAGAATGCAGCGTCTGCATTTACTCGTATTGTTGCTGAAAAGTAATGCGACGTGTTTTCTTTTGGAAATTTAAAGTAGTGGGTTTGTGGCGGCTGGGTGTGGTGTGAGTGTTGGAAGAGTGTAAACGTTGGCCAGACAAAAAATATGTCAGGCTGCATATAGTCACTTAAATCCCGTCATTCAGCGCTCACAGAGCTGTGATTGTTGTGTTACGTTTCGGGGGCGAACGCCATGCTGCAGGGGGGACATTCATTCCTCAGCCTGGATGTGTGTAACAAAGCAAGGAGTTGGGACAATTAATGTAATCATAATTGAATCCTTGGGTGTAAATGACTGGCTGCTAGCTGCATTCATGCTCACTAAAAGAAAGGAAGGGCTCTCTAGCCATGAGAGCTTCCTGCTCCACACAATCTTTTCCTGACAGGTTTCCTCTTCCTCCTTAAACAAAAGACAGGAATGCCCCCCTCTGGGTGGCTCCTGCTAGATGGCTGTGTGTGAACGCCAAACAATCACACGTGTAGTCTGGATGTGGAGCTATTGCACATATCCAGTCTGCTCCAGGCGCGTCGTGACGCATTTGGAGAGATAGCCTTGGTTGATGTAAACAGAACCGAGGTGGCTCCCAGCAGGTGTCACACTCGCACAATGCTTACTGTATAATGGGGCCTGCAGCAGCTGAGCCATAATTTATTTGATGTTTTCTTGCCCCTTTGTCTTTGCACTGCAGAAAGATTTATTGCCAAAATAAGAATTGAGATTTTATTTCTGCTTTCAGAAAAAAAAAAAAAAAACTAGTTTACAAGGACAACAAAAAAAGAAAGTTTTTTGAACTAAGAAGTTGTATAGAGTTTTTATTGATGATGTTCAGATATTGTCCTCGGAAGGAATCCATCTAGATTGTTTAAAGAGTGGAGAATTATCTTTGCACATTGTGAGAGAGACCGAAAAGTCCTCATTGCTCTCGCTTGGCAGTATGTGTGTTCTACGCAGATACTGGAAAGAAAACACAGGCACTGGTCTGTCATCCTTTCAGCTTCTCTTCTCGAGAGTGGTGCGATTCTATTTTTAAAAACCCCCACTACAATCTTGATAGGCACACACCACTTGCCAATCAAGGTTTCAATTGTGCAGGCTGATATGTCACTGTAAATATAATGTGCAACAGTCAGTAAGCTCAGTAAGCTCTTATCGGGCTGCACTGAGACATTCCCTCACTCTTCTACACTTTATCATCCACAGACTAGCTGGTGTGCTCTGCTCAGATAGTGAGCCCTGCTGCCAGGGTTCAGACTATGATGGATCCACTGATGAAATCACTGGAAAATCTAATTCTGGCGGGATGGATAAATTCTCCAGAGAGTTTTGGCTTTTTTTATTTTTTTTCATCCCTCCTTTAACCTGAAGAGTAGTATTTTACTGAAGTAGTAGTATGTACAGAAGTTATTTTTTATTTGATATGTGGCAAAGACAAAGCTGTTTCTAACAGTGTGTTCTCTCTGGTTTGAGAAGGAGTTTGACTTTTCAATCTACTCCTCAGCACGTTATTTAGACAGAAGACGAGTGCCTTTAATTCCAGGGTGTGTACAAGCTGACACACTTTTGTAAACCTTTGTATCCATACATTACTTTATGTAGATACAGCCAGTAGTGGGTCTGTGGCATTACAACAGAGGGCACTATAGCGCAATTACAACTTATAACTTTTCTCCACTGCAAAAGTTTGCAATAACTTGAGGTGATAAATGATGATGTGAAGGATTCAACTGTCACTTTCCTTTATTAGATTAGTTTTATGCAAAGCATGGGCGATGGTTTTAAATATTAATTAGAATTATTTCAACTTTAGTAATAAAGGAAAAGCACCGACTGAGTGGCTGCCAATCAGCATCAACGTATATATATATATATATATATATATATATAAGATCAAGTATAGGCATATCGATGATATTGCTTTTTTTGATAATCGCATGCAATAATTTACTGAATATAATAATTGAGTCATGCTGATGTTTCATGTTTGAGAACTCATGCAACATCGCCTCATTTATTTTCTTTCAAAGTAAAATCAGAGTCGTTTTGTTTGTCTTTACGATGTATAAATGCGAAATAACTGAAATAAAAGACACGGAGGTCGTGATTATTGGTGTTGAAGGAAATTAAAGGTTAAATTAAAGGAAAAACATCGTGTATTTTTCAGCTCATGTCAAAATGGAGTTGTTGAAAGAGCCTCTCTGGCATTCTTAGTAACTGTAGCGTTGTGGTGTATGCGTATATATCCCACATACATTATTATAGTCACCCTCTAGTTGTACCAATGAAAACTTTTGCTACAAAAAGAGACATTTATCATCAAAATAGGGATAAGTGAAACATTTTTACTTGCCTGAAATGTCTTAGAATGGCATGATACTGAATTTTTGTGAGATCATGAGGATTTTGCTTTCATAAAAGCACAATTTTGGAGAATGCAAACGGCTACATGTTGGAAATACTGATCAATGAATATCAAGTAGCATTTTCCCCCTGAAGCAGATATGTGGCATTTTGGAATGAAATAATTCAGTCCTCGGGAATTAGACACGTCTCGGTCTAAGCTGTGCCATCAGATCCTATCAGATCCAGATGTGCATCAGACCCGAGCCTAATCCCTCGCAGAGGCATATGACTGTAATGATTTCACTTGATATTCTGACTTATTGTATTTTTTCGTATTTCTTTTTTTGATCGTTGTTAACGATGATGGATGGAACGATTATAACAAAGGCTGACTCATCAAGTTTTTGCCGAGCAGTATCCCCATTCTGTGCCAGCTGAAAGTTGCCTGGCAGCAGTCTGAGATGGTGACATTGCCTAACACTGTTCACTGTCAAACACCGAGCGGTGACATCTGTAGGTTGTGTGTGTAACCCACCAAGTACACAACCCATGCTTTACTCCCAAGACATTACACGAGGAGCATGCTGGAAAGCACGTAACATCTTGGCCAGCCGCGAGTGTCTGCGTTTGTTTTCTTTAATAAACTTACATTGCTCCAGCTGAGCCACAGCAGAGGGGTCAGTGTAGCCGTGAACCCCCCCTCCCCCCTGCTTCTGTTGAGTCTTCAGCTGTGGAGGGAAGACCCGTCGCACAAGACAGACACATCAGGGCATGACAGGGGATTTTTGGGTCCAATGTTAAGTGAGAATTTGAAAAGTAATTTTTTGGTTTTATTTGTTGAACCAATGGGTAATTCCTGGCAGAACAGCTGTATTGTCTGATAATGTTAGTAAACCAGTATGGTGGTAGGTGTCCTACTCCACTGTGGGCATGATTGAAGTCATCCTAACATCAACAGGAAGCTGCATTTGCTACGTGGACTGTGTACACAAACTACTTAGGATGCCAGACTGCGATATGACCCATAACTGCACATAATTGCTGTAAACAAAATATACACAAGAGATTGAAAATTTGACATCACAGGTTTCCGCAAAGTGTCAAATGAAAGACTGGAGTTGTATCGGCTCATGTTTGTGAGTTTATTCTTATCATTCTTAATACATTAACATGTCTTCCCACTCAAGGTTTTTTTCCGCCTTTTTGCTTTCTTGCCAAGAGTTAGATAAAAAAAGATTGATACCACTGCCATATTTGTCAGTTAAATATGAAACTGCAGCCAGAAGATAGTTAGCTTAGTTTAGTATAAAGACACCAGGGAAAACCCTGTCCAAAACTAAAAGAAACCACAAGCAAGCACCCCTTAAACTCTTGAAGTTTCATTTCGTAGGCCTACGCACAAAAAAAAGTGCCAAGCAACCAGCAGCACCTCCAGGAAGTCAATGTGCTTATTCAAAAACAAGTAGCACATCCCGCCACATAAAACCATATCACCTATAATGTGTTAAAAAGCGTACTTTTTGAGATGTTAGGAGATGTTACATGTGGATGGACGCAGGCTAGCTGTTTCCCCCTGCGCAACAGACTTTAAGCTAAGTTAAGCTAACCCGCTGCAGACTTAAGAGTGCTGCTGATCTTCACATCTAACTCTCTACAAGAATGCAAATCCACCTATTTCCTAACAAAAAAAAAGTATTTTTGTAATTGTCTAATGGTCAGGATGGCTATACTGTATATGGCAAAGCTAGCATGCTCGCATTTGTAAAGTAAGAAAGTGTAAAGCGTAAGACATATCATGTATTTCTTGCTTCCACCTACAGGAGGCGCTATCAGTGGTGAGTGAAGACCAGTCCCTATTTGAGCCTCCGTACACTGCTGCTGCCCCTCTCCCTAAGACAGACATGACTGCATCTGGCACACAGGACTACGGCCAGACCCACAAAATCAACCCCTTACCCCCACAGCAGGAGTGGATCAACCAGCCAGTGCGGGTCAACGTCAAGAGAGAATATGAGCACATGAATGGATCCAGGTATGGCACCACAACTACATCCTGGGTCTTACAGTAGGTTGTGTTCAGTGAGATATCCGTTCTTATCAATCTTTACAAGACATGTTAGACATTCGGTGCTCATCGCTGCAGCTGCTGCTGTAAATGTTGTCATTTGTCATTCAACAAGCCATTTCTTTTCCACAACTAACGTTCACTATTTGCCTCTAATCTTCAGCATACTTGGCCCTGGCCAGTGTAGGGCTTAAATATCCCATGCCAAAGTCAATGACTGGAAAAGAAAAACCAGCAACACCCAATTTATCGGCTGATAATATTTTTACAACTTTCTTGTGCGTGTGTTTGTGTAACAGGGAGTCTCCAGTGGACTGCAGTGTGAGTAAATGCAATAAGCTTGTCGGGGGTAACGACGCATCTCAGATGAACTATGGAAACTACATGGATGAGAAGAATGCCCCTCCCCCCAACATGACCACCAATGAGCGAAGAGTCATCGTACCTGCAGGTATGTACTGTACAAAATTAAAATGAAATCATATCTGGCATGACATGGACACGGTTGAAAATGTGTCATGAAACAGTGAATCTGTATATTTACTGCATAGTTATACAGGTGCTAATTGTTCTAGGTGTTTTTTCTGTGCTGCTGCTGCGTTTTACAGACAGAATCACTCCTCTGTTTTGGTATAATTTTGCCAATGCTGTAAATGTTTTACGAGTCCCATTTCTATTTAGCTGGTTTGTGGGGTAAAGCATTGTTCCAATATTTTACGTCACCCTTGGGAGCACGGCTGAATGCGTGCAGGTAGCGATGTCTGTTTGTCTGCCAGACCTATATATTTCTTAACTGGTTTCACAAATTTGATCTTTCAGTATGTGAAATAACATAACGTAGCAACGTTTGGGGAGT
Organism: Bovichtus variegatus; assembly: GCA_943593645.1. Lineage (NCBI taxonomy): Eukaryota > Metazoa > Chordata > Actinopteri > Perciformes > Bovichtidae > Bovichtus > Bovichtus variegatus. The sequence goes on along the minus strand of CALSCE010009526.1, from coordinate 2,144,973 downwards.
AACAAGTGCCGTTTCAGAGTTATGGCCTTTAGAAAAGTATTTTTAACATATAAGTTGATTAGGTTGCTACATGTAAACCAGAGAGCTAAAGAGAATGACTGCACTTTACGAAAAATGGGCACATTTTATTAATTTAATTAAAATCAAATGGAGCCTTGGTAAATTTTCCATTGTTAAAGCTATTCAAATGTTAGTGCTAAACTGATGCAAACGTCCACTCATCTATTAACCCAATAGGAACGCCACATGGAGGCCACTCCTTAACCACAGGTGATAAGTTTGGAGTTTGGTTTCCAGATTGGATATGCAGTATATCAAACTTGGCCCACGTAGTACTTGCAAATGCGATGCAAAAAATACTACATAATTCGAAGAATCACAGGAAGGGATTTCACAGAGAATACTACTCTGTGAATATTTTTTATTTTTTTTACCTGAAACCTAATATGAGACATCTGGCAAATCCAATTCATGTGGTTAAAACAAGACAAAGAATATTTACAACTATTTGAACAAGGTCTGCTACTCATACAAAATACTGTTTCTAATTTGTTCAATGCCCCCCCGACCCCCCCCCCCCAACCTTATCTTAGTCAGATATGAGGCTCTCTCAACTGTCCAACAAATTCCCATGGAGTGAATAAATGTCTCTTCTTCTTCTATCTTCCTGCAGACCCCTCGTTGTGGTCTCAGGACCATGTGCGCCAGTGGTTAGAGTGGGCCATCAAGGAGTACGGCCTGTTAGAGATCGACACGGCCATGTTTCAGAACACAGACGGCAAAGAGCTCTGCAAGATGGGCAAGGACGACTTCCTTCGGCTCACCACCATGTACAACGCCGAAGTGCTTCTCTCTCATCTCAATTACCTCAGGGAAAGTAAGTAACCTTTGTGCATCATAAGCAATAGATGGGTTATTAATTATGGGATATCGGAACAAATATTTGGACTGAAACTGAAGTTGTTTGACAGTTGAAAAAACAAAAAAAAAGCAACAGAAAAATGAAAAAAATAAAAGAAAGTTCAGAATACTGAAGGTATTCAGATTTTTGGACAGTATAAAGACAGTAATCTGGTGAACTACATTCCTGTTATACATCCTGCTGTTCGTGCTTAAGTTAAAGTCTGCGCTGGGTTCCATCTCTGCCAAAGAATGGAAGTTAAAATGAACTTCCAGTCAAGACACAAGCCTCTTTTCATACTTTTCTCTACTTCTGGATGAGAAGTGAGAGCGAAAAATTGCCAAACTCCAGCAAACAACATGACACTTATTTTTTTTTTGTCACCACACTATACTCATATTACGGTCAATAAACAAATTAAATTGCTTTTACTGGAAACTCCTTTCTCCATAATGGCTACCCAGTATTAAGCAGAGCTGTGGAAACCGAGGGGGTTTCTCTCCTTTCTCAAGATAACCATCGACAACATCCCCCACTTGACTTTGCTGCGCCTGATTCCACATGGTCCAGAAAGATGAAGCCCAGGTGCATTGCCTCAGGAATCACGCTAGGCCTGTGTGTTCAGCACACCAAAGAAAGTTGATCTGCAATTTGCAATGGAGGCAACAAAATTTGAGCCTCTAACGTTTGAAGAGTTCCTTGCCGCAATCCAGCTTCATATGTTTCGGCGGGGAAACGAAGCCAATTTTCCGAGGCAGTATGCAAATCACATTTTGATATAAGACGTAACATCTGGCATGGCTGCTGCTTTGAATACACAGTGATGTCTAGTTCAGACAATAGGTATGTCTACTGTTTACTATAAAAAAAAGAGAAATAAATGTGATCGTTGAACAGTTTGTCCCATCTTTGAATTCTTTGCATTCTGTACTTTGAAACAGCGAGTGCTGCTTCTGCTCTGGCTGCACTATATCATGACACCACGTTGGGTGGAGTGACTGATGGCTCAACTAAATTTAACATTACTCCCAAGAAATTGCGATGGGCCTCTGCGTGATGTAATGGGAACTGTATTTTGTGGGTGTCAACAGTTTTCTCTATGCACAGCGTCTGGGCAGAGAGAGATGCTTGTCATGAGTATAACAGCCTCATTGTGCAGCGCTGCAGCGGGTGGATCTGTCTGACCGCCACTGGGCACACTCCGCAGAACAGTTTTCATTATGGCCACTGGCTGCGCGACTTAGCCACGACTTAGGCGTGCTGCACCGCGACTCTGCCCATCGCTGCCCTGTTTTTGATTTAGACCTTGTGTGTCTTGGAGACAGAGGAGATGTCTCGGGAATCCTCTCCACTTGCCAGTTGAAATTGCTTTGGATTCGTTCCCGATAATCAAAAAGATGAATGCTCCCGTCCCGTGCCTGGACTGACTGACCTGTTTTGGGGCCGTTCAGAAAAGCGAGCAGTGTGTATATATTGACACCGAGAGCCTAAGGGCAAGAGGAGCCATGTTAGTAAATGAACGTCTAAGAAAGACTGAGAAGGAGGAGAAAGAGGAAGAGGAGGGTTGAGGCTTTATGCAGACCCTGCAGGGCTGATGATTTGGAAACTGAAGCCGCTCTCTCGTTTCTCCCCGGAGCACAAACAAACACAATCATAGACGAGGAGTAACCCTGTCCAGAAAATAGACCTCTGGCTTCACTCACGATGAGAGTTGGAGCTCAGCCGAGCTTCCAGAATACAGAAAAGTAGAGAGGAAGGGAAACACTGAGCCAAGCCCTGGAAGTATTAGTGATTACAGGTCATGTGATGTTTTCCTCCAACCCCATTCATCCCTCTTACCTATATTACCCCCCATCCTCATCCAAAAAAAAAAAAAAAAAGATTGTCCAAAGGGTTACTGCAATCATTTCATACACATCTGTGAGCATCATGTGTGCGTTTGGTTCTGTTTATTGAACCTCTGATTAACATTCCTTAGAGTCATTAAGCCTTGTACGTACACTCCGCACGGGGCAGGGACACACTTCCCCACCCTACAGCCATACCATAACAAAACATTCCTGCCACGTCATACGGAGAAATATCTGGTGAAACCGCGGGCACAATCTGAACATCTGTCTGGCTACCCAGATGCTTGCAGTAACAAGGGTAGTTGCCCAAGCATTATTTTGGCTTCATTGTTGGTCACTTATCCAGATTTTTATAAGTAATGGCCGCCCGCACCCCAATGTGCTTTCAATTTGAGGTGCAATTTGAGAATTTGTTCAAATTAGTCTGTCAGGGAGGGACCACGGACTGTTTGCTTTATCGCACCCATGTAGGTCGGTTTGATACCACATGTGCTGGAAACAGAGCGGAGCAAAAAAGACCTCAGACAATGAAAGACCGTATCCTCCGACACACAGAGACGTGAGAAGAGACAGGGAAAAATGAAAGGGTAGTGAGGAGGGAAAGTAGCGAGACAGAGAACTGACGGTGGATCAAAAGAAACATAATAGTAGAAGTCGGACGAAGAAATATTGACTGATAGATTTTTACAGTAGTTATTTGAGGACATGGGCAGGATGGTGTGAGCAAGAGAAACAATTATAGAGAGCGAGTGTAAGATAGAAAAAAGAAGAAGTCGGAGGGGGTGGGGGGGACGGGACGGGACGGGACTATTTTTTAGAAGTGTGTGGAAACGGTTTGAGGGTCATGATTGAGTGTCGTTGGAGAATAGCAATAGTTCTGTTTCCCAGCTGTCGCCGATGCTTGTGTGTCTAGATGGATTTACAGTGAGGGAGTCGAGTCAAGAGAGAGAGAGAGAGAGGGACGGAGAGAGAGACGGACGGAGAGAGAGACAGAGAGAGAGACGGAGAGAGAGAGAGAGAGTCTGGGCTTCTGCACTGCTGCTGCTTGCTCCAGAGTGGGGGACATTCTCGAGCCCTCAATAGTTTATACAGACCATAAACATCTGGGCTCGAAGGCTGAGTAGGGAAAAAGGAGGTCTGGAGAGCTCTTTCTCTCTCTTTCTCTCTCTCTCTCTCTCTCTCTCTCCCTCTCTCTCCTTTCTCCCCTCACAACATTTTTATTGAGCTCCCCTTGCATTAGTTCCTTCTATTGGCAGATTATCACTAGTGCACAGGGGCTCAACAGCCTGGCTCCACGCCCTATACTGTTAGCAGTCTGCTGTTAGCCACCATTACAGAGCAGTCTGTGGCTGCTCACTTGACTGCTGGGGTTCAGGCACTTAGCACTACAGGAATGTATGTACATATCACATTAGCATACGCGGAGGTGGATAATAAGTGGTTGCTATTCATGTAAACACTGAGATGAGCTCAGCTGTAATTGAAGCTAGCTGCTTGGAGGTGCATAATAATTCCGCTTGCATCCCGGTCGCCACTTAAGAATGTTGATTTTGGGCAATTCTGCAAAACCTTGGATTTCAGTCAGTGATGTTTTTCAGCATTAATCCTAACTTTTTAGAAAAACAAATTAAAGTTCCCCCAACACACCTTTTCAACATCAGAAATATTTCTGTAACATTCTGAAAACTCTGAAAGTCTTACCTGGAGTTTATTGAAGGATTGACAGCGGTTGTGTCTCCCTTCAGTTGACTGGACTTGTTAGCTTGGCGCTGGGGCTGGATGTGGTCTTGGTGGTCACCGGTGGGCCTACATTCAGGAATCACGTGGTATGGTCCAGGGTTGGAGGTTGCCCCATTTGTGACCTCGGTGCTCGTCAGCAGCTCAATTTGATAAATCTCAGCGTAAACCTTTTTTTTTTTTTTTAATGCCTGTTATCTGTCAGCGCTTTGCATCTTCAAAGGTATTTTTGTGATCTCACAAAGTTAACTATCGGCCAGGGGTGAGAGCATCTCACCCGGAGCATCTGGTTGGATTTAAACATAACTAATGTTTAAATGCAGTATTTCCAGAGACTGCGCTTATGGACGAATCTCACAGCTCATACAGTGGGGCCAACTTTGTAGTGCTGTCGCTGAGAAGCCGGACATAGTCTGTGGAAATATTGGATTCAGACGTCGGTTTCGCTTGGGCAAAGGTGTTCTCACTTGAGGAATTAGTAAAGTAAAGTAAATACAAAATAAATAATAAATTACATTTTAAGCAACTTTCCCGACACTGCTAACAAACAATGTAATTTTCACAGTAGGGGTGTCAGCTGAGTAAACACTCGGAAAAGCCGTTTTTGGAAGGCGATGACAAAAAAATCTTTGGTTTGGATGACTTGTTGGAAACATTTCTTGTGTCCTATGAAAGGCTGGTATGTAGACGGCCAACGGTGCTACTGAGTGCAGCTTCATCCTATAGAGCTAAAAGGAGGACTTGCTGTTGGCCCGTTTAGCCGCCTTGAGGTGACAAGATGCCCAAAACTGGGTGACTTGGACCTTCACTTTGTTTACAACGCTCGGACCACATGTTTGGGGCAATGGTATCGTATAGCTCCACAGAATAAACAGCAGGGGCCCGATGGCGGTCAATCACAATGCTGAGCTCTTAAAGATCTCTTTGGGAATGCAAAAACTGGAGGACAGGGCCCTTTTGAAAGAACCATCGGTCATAGGAAGGAGAGAAAAGAAAATTGTTTGTGGATGTTATGTAATCTAACAGTCTCTGAGCAGATGTGACTGCAGAGGGAAAGAGAGAGTGAGGATCTTAAAGGCTGAACACTGGCCAGTCGTCCCACTGTGCTGTCAGATTACCAGGACATGTTTGTTTTCTGAGAGAGGAAGAAGCCGTCCAAATAAATAGGCAGCACAGCCAAGACTCCCTCCACCAAACTGTCAGCTGTGGTGTCTCTCTCTCTCTCTCTGTCTCTCCCTCTCTCTCTCTCTCTCCCTCTCTCTCCCCTACTCCCTCACTAACTCTCACTCTCTCTCTTACAGCAGCCCTGAATTTCTCTGTGGGATGGTTTTGAGGTTTTCTCAGCAATGCTGCCTGTTTGCCTGTCTGGGTCAGCCCACATATGTGGCACACAGCTGGAAAAGGGTTAACAGCCCCTTCCTTCTCCCTTCTCTCCCTCTTTTTCTGTCTGTCTGTCCGTCTTTCTCTTACACTTTCTCCCTCATTGCGAAGTTCTTGGTGGCTCACTTGCCCCCGTGCGCTTACACTCTGCGTGTGGAATTATTTTTGTACAGGGAGCTGCGTTTGATTGCTGCGCAGGGACCCTGCCTCATACAAAGGCTCCCCTGTTCTGAGGCCCCCAGTTTTCTAAACTAGACCCAGAGCCTCGGGGGTGCCGTGGAGTAGCTAGAACTCAGAGGGGTGGGGTGTTGGGAGGTTAGAATACATTTGTGGAGCCCCCCCAGCCACCCCCTCAAAAAACAAACCCCCAGTCAGCAGCTCAGCGAGTTAGGTAGGGATCCTGCATCATATCTTAAGAAAAGCACATCACAAAAATGTAGTTTTGCTTCGGAGTTTTTTGTTCGCTTTTAGATTGCCCCATTCAGGAAAGGTATCTTCGTTACTCAGCAGCTCTCTGTAGTCGTCTTAGTGCTAAATCTTAACACTCCCCGTGCAGTAGCTGCTCTTGTGTTTTCTCTGTGCATTTTTGGCTCTGTTTTTCCACAAGCTGATTTATGCCTGGGGGCAGCTAAAATTAAGAGAGCGTTTTGGTGCCGCCCAGGGTGCCTGTGTAAGTGGAGGAATGCAGCGCAGAGTTCTGCTCCATAAGGTGAAATGAATAGGCGGCCATATGCAGACTCTTGCCTCTCTGACTTTATTATTCAGGAATCAGGTTTTCATTTAAAATGCTGACAGGCTATGGTTTTTTTTCCCTACATTTAAAGGACTGACTGTGTGCTGGATTTGCTTATTTGGAAATAGTTTAATGTATCGTGAATTATTTTCTTTCTGAGATGATTTTTTTTTTTCATGACAAAACAGGAGCACAATTTAAGAAATGACAAGGGCTCCACAGTGCTGCTTGTCAGTAATTGAGCTGAGCCTTGTACTGCCACCTGCTGGCTATTGTTGTGCCCTTTGAGTTGTGTGTCACTTACTTCAACCCGTGTTACTCTGAATTACAATTTCCTTTTGAGCAAATTTCTCATCACAAATATACAAATTCTCATCTGCAAATAATCTGCAAGATATTTTATTCTACACCAAAAGCTAATAACGATCTTAATTGTAATGCTGACACTTATAAGTGCAATCATTCCTAAATCTGCACTGTTCATGAAATAAATAAAAATGTATGAAAATTAGCTTATTTCTTCTAAATGTTTTTGTATGCTGGTTTTGGATGTGATTGTTTGTTATGCATTACAGGACTGTTGGATTAGACACCGTTGTGTCTTACTATGCTCTCTTTTTTCTCACTTCATTACAGGTAGCTCATCATTATCCTACAATACGCCATCTCACACAGACCCATCCCCACGTCTGGCTGCCAAAGAGGGTAGGCACATGTCTCTTTTATTCTCCTGCTTTATCGCTTTACAGCATTTGGGCTAACGGAACAGTTATATGTCCAGGGAGCACACGGTGACAATGTTAGGCTACATAAAGATAAAGAGAATTGGAGTCAAAAACAGAAGAAGAAAAAAAGGAACCTAATAACAAGAGCTGAAACGGAAAAATGGCAAATTCTGCTTCACAGTACCTGCCAGCTTCAGGCAAACAGATACACACAGGGAGCGCACACACTTGATAAACAGACCCTTCACACGTAGCACAAAGCTCTGTGCAGGTGCTCCTTTTGTGTTGTTGATATATTATGAGCCAAGCTGAAACAGCTGACCGTGCTATTCAGAATCGCTACCTGAATGCTGTGACAGTACAAAGTGGCTCAGAGGGGCGATGTCAGAGTAAAAGCATATTAACAAGAGTGTGCTGATGAGTTCAACCTACAGCAGCAGGGGTGAGAACAGACGGTGAATGTGGCAATTATGGGAGAGAAGCGGGACGTAAGGCGCGTGAATGATGAAGTGTGAATAATGTTTATTAGAGAGACAGGCATCAGGGACAGGTGGTGAAGCGAGTACATGTGCGGTAAACATGGCAGAATAGCCTAAATGGCTGCTTAAGACAAGACTCGAGTTGAAAGGAGTGTGTGTATTGCTGCTTTGATTACTGGTGTGTGTAGAGGTGGATTAATGACAGACAGGATGGCAGAAGGTGAAAGGGAGAGTAACCATGCAGTCATTTTACACTTTTACTGATTTTGCACTACATCATCTTTCTCCAGTAGGTCCACTGTTTTTATGAGATTACTGTCACTATATGTTCATAAAATGTGGTTTGCGAAATACACAATGTAATATAGCACCTATTCACATTTTCGAACACGAACAACAGCGTGTCCGTTAGTTGAAGTAATTTCACCTGTTTTGAACACAAATCAACTGCATAAAAATGTAATTGTTTCTTGATAATTGGTGGATTTATTCATTTTTATTAGAATTTTTTTTATTAGAATTCTTTTGTATTCGTTCAAATTGACACTTCTTCTTTCGTTCATTTGTAAATCGTGAATGAGATTTTAGGAGAGCACATAAACATAAGGGACACATTAATATGGACGTGTTGTGGTTGCTTGGCGATTGTTTTTCCACGAGTGACCAAAAATGACTTGCTCGTTGAATCAGCATTCAAATTGAAAAATCTTGAAAGTAATGCAGCAGTGAAACGAGAGCTGCTGCAGTGTTGGTAATGTTGCACCAGCACGGTTCTTGAGTTTCTAAGAACAACGCCTACAGCAGCTCTGAATGATTGTTTATTTCCTCTGGATACCTTTTCACTCTACAAACATTATTTTTGTGCTGACACAACACCAGCTAGGCGAAGGCATTGTGTGTCTGTAAAAAAAAAAAAAATAAATAAATAAAGCTACACATCCCTTACATTGGCTATATGGTGTCACCACCAGAGACGGGAGAAAGCACTGCAATAACAGTGATAGCCTTGCTCACAGGATGAGGGGCCCTATCAAGGCAGGAGGAGAGGAAACACTAAGTCTGATAACTGTCCGAGAATGCCCTCTGACTCTCTCTATCTGCCCCAGTGGTGAGCGTGAGCAGGCCGTGTACTTGTTCTCGCCCCGCTTCAGTACCAATAGACCAATGGGCAGAGCCAGATAAGATTCTGCTCAGTCACCCTCGACCCTGGTCTTCCTGGTTCTCAGCGCCAGGTATTTGCACTGGCAGGAATACAGGGTCACTCCCTTCAACAGCATTTCCCCTTGCAGAAGAGGTGACTTCTATTATGGGCTCTTGTAACACTGACTTCGCCTCTCGTCGTGTCCCGTGCTCGCGGCCAATGAACAGCTTCGATGAAAGTCCGTGTCTCCAACCGAGTGACTTCTCAAGAATTCGTAAGAACGTTATCAGATTGAATTTGGAATGAATCAAATAGTTTTTTGAAACTATTCGTTTTCATCCTAAAATGATGCAACTGAATAGCTACAATAGACATTACAAAATGTTACTTAATTGCTGTAGGTGGAAGGAAACACATCAAAATTAGAGTTGGCAGTTTGTGACTCAACAATGAAATAAATCTTGCTACAAGGGAAGCCTTTATCAACATTTTCTCAGATCAGCATTGCCAGATGTTCAAGTTCATATTGCCTTTTTGAGAACAGTCAAATACCATACAGGCTCTTTGGGGTAGAGTAAGCACGAGCATGCAGCAGGAGACAACCCTTAATCTGCTCCAGACTCTGTGGTGTAAAATGCAATGTTATGAATAAAAGAGAGCATATAAAACACGGAATGCAGCAGCTATGAAAGGGTGTGTGTGTGTTTGTGTGTGTGCGTGTGTGAGTGTGTGTGTGTGTCTGTCTGTCTGTCTGTCTCTCAGTGTGTTTTTTAAAGTCTTTGTCTACTATATGCCTGTGGATAAGCGTGTGTGTGTGTGTGTGTGTGTGTGTGCGCGCGCGTGTGTGGGTGGGTTCCTGTATCTCTCCCAGCATGTGTTACAGCATGTGTTGCAGTGTGTACGTGTGTATTGTTTGTGGTATTGTCTTGCTGTTATGAAACAGATTTTTCCCTGAGTCTTTGTACCGTTTTCAATTGGTAGCTTCTGTTTTTGTCGCTGCGATGAATTATTTTGGGATTTTTTAATATAATTTGGAGCAAGGACACTCATGTTCTCCGCTGCATCTCAGTGAATGAGGAAAGAAGATGATTCACCTCTGTGAATGTATTCATATTGCTGCCAAGTCAAAGTGGCAATACAACTTGAAGTGCGCCATTATGTGTGACGGCTGTCCAACACTTATCACTTTCAATGTGCGTCTCTTTGCATTAAAGTAAATGAAAGATGCAATCCTCTCTTTAGAATAAAAACAATAATACTAATACCGTTGCCCTTAACTTGCACATACGAGAATATGTTCTGTTCTTCTCAGTGCACCCACTGTCTCCTCACTGCGTCTCACTCCTGTACTTTGCCATCATTCTCCTCCTCTTATGGCTCCTTCCTCACACAGATGGCTTTTAAAGCACCTGTATTACGGGTATTAAAAACGTTTGCCCTGTCTGGGCCTCTCTCGCTGGCTTAGACTCCAGGTTAAAAGCAGTCCATGACTCGACTCTCTCCCTCTCCTCTATGTCTCTGTCTGTGTCACCCTTTTCCGCCCAGTTGTTCTTTATCTCCCACTCTTGTCTTTCTCTGTTACTCCGTATGTCTCTCTGCCTCTCTCTCCCTCTGTCTAGCGCTCAGGCCTTGTTTTGACTAACTGGTCCTGCAGTCGAAGTCTCCCAGGAGCGTGCACCACACCCCAGACCAGAGTGGAAACTGGCTCAGGTCGCTGTCAGAGCGAGGCCTGGAAAAATGAAGGGGTGGGGTGGGGGTGGGGGGGGTTGGGGAAGAGGCGGCTCTGTGTGTGCACATTCGGGTCTGTGTCTGCGTCTGTGTGGCTGGCTCTCCCTGAGTACCCCTGACCACTCGAGCTTTGTACATTTCACATCTGTCGCGCTTCTTCCCTCTTCTGCACTTCCGCTTCCCCGGCTTCTCACTACAATTAACCCCGAAACGGAGAGAGCTTGTATAGGTACAAAACCTTGAATTGTTTTTTGGTAAATTGAAAATAGTTTTGGAGGTTAATGTAATCTGCTGCCAACAACAACACCAAGGGTATCTAAAAGATGTGAATGAGCCCATAGTACCAGGCCTCTCCTCAAGCCCAGGAGCTGGCTTTGCCGCTATTGTTTTCTTTTCAAATTCCAAAGTTGTGTTTCGTCTGACTTTTTTTTTTTTTTCTCTCTCACTATTTTTCTCCTCTTTCTCTTTTTTTCCTCTCCTTTCTCCCCGTTCTCTTTCAAGCCTTTTCATGCACTCAGTCACTCTGTCTCCATCCTCTTCTGTCTGCTTCTCTACGCTCTTTCTCTTTCTGTGACTCCCTCACCTTGTCTCTCATCTCTCCTTCATCCATCTCTGCTTCTCCCCCCCACCCTCACCTCTCCTGCTGTTTGTAACCCCTCTCTGCACGTATGGAGGTAGCCCCGTTGGGTTTTTTTCAGGGTGGTGAAGAGTGGATGGAGGGGGGGAGGGGGGCTGGCGGTGAGTAGAGGGGGGAAAAAAGGGCCAGTAAAACAAAGAGAGGTTGTCTGCAGGCGAGGCAGGCAGGAAACGCTAGTCTCCCAGGACTCTCCCCCAGTCACTGCTCCTTGGCTATCCTGCCGGCCCACACCAGATTGAACCTGACAGCCCCGCTGAGCCACGGCAGCCCGCTTGTTATTCGTCCCTCTTCTCCCTCTTTTTGTCTTTCTCTCTATTACACTCTCCTTTCCTTCATTCGTTTGATCACATTCTAATGTATTCACTTTTCTTTGGCTTTGTCGCATATCCTTCATTTTACTTCATCCATGTGTTTTTTTGCACCGTCACTTGTAACCGCTTCTGCTCCATTTTGAATATCCCACTTTTCAGTCACAGACAGCAGAGCCCCTCTTGTCGCCCGCAGACAGGAATGGTTCCCTTCGCCATCAGGGGTTAGAAGTTGAAAAGTTTGAAATTAGTGAAGAGATCAAGGGGTCCCTGAGCAGCAGGAGGATATTCTGCTAGTAAGGAAAGGGAAAACAAGGCCACTAAACATCCTTTGAAAGTTGCATAAGACACATAAGTGGATTTGAAGTGTGTTTACATGTTCATTGGTAGATTATAAAATAAGTAAAACAATGGCACACTTATCTGACAGGTTTGTCGGGCAACGTTTGTTGTTGTGCTTGCAGAGAGATTGAAATATAAAGGTCAGTTTTGCTGCAATAAAAAATAAGGAGTTTTTTAAATTTTTTTCTATTTTAGTATTTTATTTTGAGGAAAACCAAGAGGTAATTTCGCCCTGAACCACAGGAGGGCAGTATTGTACAGTGTTCTGAGAACCCTACCTGAGGTGGACGCTGATGGTGAGTGTTGGTTGATGTCACTGGATGTTCCTCTGGTGTGGCTGTACCAGGTTATCTGGGTCAAGATGGCACACAAAGACGCTGTTGTTGCACTGAAGGTGTCCGTTTGTTTCTGAGACATTATGGCTGGAAAGCACGCCATTCTTACAATAAATCCATCTTTAAAGTGTGCTTTGCGTTCCAAATTGATGGAATTTCAAAATAATTAACGCACTTAAGATTTATAAAGTTCAGATGGATACAGGTTTGTATATTATAGTGAGTTTGCTGGTCTGCTTGTCAGTGAGCTTATCTGCAATGCGAGTTATTTGACAGCAGTGGTTAGAACACTTTTGAGAATAATTTACAAACACATAAATATTCATGTCTGGCAAACAAACACCTACACACAAATGCACACAGAGAAGGCATTTAAAGTATGGCGTTCAACACACTCACTCACTTCTAAAGTGTTCAGGATGATAATTAATCATGCATATTGTGTAAAAGCACAACGCTGTGAGCCACACTGGTTCAATGTTTGAAAGGAAGACCTTTTACACGGGCCAGTTATCAGTAATTAGTAAGTGAGTGTCCACTTTGGTGCAGCATGATTGAGTATCGCTTCTTCTCCTTCTCTGTTAAGACTGTCAAAGGTTTCAAACCCGCCAACTTTGATTGTCAATAAGCCCGCTTCTCAGAAATTCAGCATATGCTGATGGGAAATGGGATTGCCTCTTGACCTTCTAACAGCTTGCTTATCCCAGCAACAACCTCCGTCATCACCATTGCACACTGTCTCTATCTGCTGCCCTCTGGGAGAAACTGCTGACAAAAAGATTTGCAGGTCATGATAACACTGTGAATAGCATGTTGCACACAACTCGGCGTGAAGCATATCTAGCTACAATGCGTATCTTATTTCCCTGTTTTCTGGCAACTGATGGAACTGTTTTAGCTCGCAATAATGAACAAACATCAAGGGTGCTGGCCAGGTGCACTGTGAGTGTACCAGGGTGTTTTTGAGACATTGCCAGGGGGAAAATACATCCTCTGTTTTATCTGCTTGTGTCAGAGTAATTGATTGTTACTGGATGCTGTCCAGCTTCACACTCAGTTGGGTTTGAACCGCAGACACACAGCAGGTAGAACTCATGCAAACTGGGCCAGTTTGGCTGTTTGTCAAGGTTTCATAAAAAGCTGCTTTTGTGGGGAGAGGGGTGAGAGTGAATATCACGCGCATGTATTGCTTATGTGTGTGTCTCCGGTGTACGTTCATTTTCATCAGTGGCTTTATCTGTGGTCAGAGTGTTGCAAGCTGCTCAACCAACTGTGGACTCTGTTAAGATTGTGCCATCTACTGCATTTAAACTATCACAGCGAGCCAAACAAAGCCACATTGCCATGTCCAGACTTCCTGGGAAGAGCATCTAGAAGCATGTTTTGATAGATTTATTGATGCCATTTGGCACTGGTCTCCCTGTTTTTGCTGTGACAGTTGCAGTCCTGGGATAAGCCAGCACACAGTGAGATTAAGTCACATACACACAGGGACATTCAGAGATTGTATTTTGACTAAATACACATAATTCTGGTCAGACAAGGGCAGATTTCTATTTTGCACCTTTTTTGAAATAAATTGATTTTCCCACATGGAAAAAAAGAATGTTTTTTTTAAATATACTCAAACTTTGCCTTCCCTTCTTACCTCTCCCTCTGTTAGACCCTTCATATGATGCTGTACGGCGGACAGGATGGTCAAACAACATGCACAGTGTCAAAGGTGAGGACTGAAAAATAAAAACTTATTTTTGACTGGACAATGCTAGTAAATAGTAGTCAGAAAATAAACTTTATTTATAAGGCGCTGTTCAGTGCAGAGTGTTTGGATTAGTAAGTATGCTCACCTGATGTGGTGAACTTAACTATCTTGTACTCTGTGCAGGTTAAAACACCCAGAGTATTTGCAGATGCTATTTAACCTTAGTCTGCATCACATTAGAGTCACTTCCAGCATCCACAGAGTCTAGACGTGAAGGAAAGACTCCTAAAAATTACAGCTTCTGTTGTCAAAGCAGCACTACTTTATTTACTTGTGCCTGTATCTGCAGCTCTCTCTCTCTCTCTCTCTCTCTGTCTCTCTCTGTCTCTCTCTCTCTCTCTGTCTCTCCCTCTCTCTCTGTCTCTGTCTCTCTCTCTCTCTCTCTCTCTCTCTCTCTCTCTCGCTCTCTCTCTCTGTCTCTCTCTCTCTCTCTCTCTGTCTCTCTCTCTCTCTCT
>CALSCE010009526.1:2084197-2120460 GCA_943593645.1 Bovichtus variegatus | reverse complement strand
CTCTCCCTCTCTCTCTGTCTCTCTCTCTCTCTCTCTGTCTGTTGTCTTATACTGATTGCCTCTCTGTGTGCAGGTTCACCGGTGGTTCCTCAGAATGTGACCAAGTCCTCTGAGCAGCCAAGAGCCCAGCCAGGTAATGCCTTCCCCAGCTCCCTCTTTATGTAAACCCAAGACAGTCAAGCATGATTATTTTATCTCTATAAGAGAAGTTTTCTTTAAAATCCTGAAATGTGTGCTTTTTGCATTTGCTTCTTTTACTTTTGCTCTATTATAAATTGGTAGAAGCTAAAGGCTGAATGAGTTAAAGTTAAATATTTTATCATCAGCTGTTGCTCAGTGACGTGTTTATTTTGTCTTCAGTCTTCCATACCAATTAGTGTGGGTCACATACACCGTTATATAACCATGGTAATAAGTGTCTACACCAACAAAACAATCTCCCTTTGTCCACAGATCCTTACCAGATTCTGGGTCCCACCAGTAGTCGCCTAGCCAATCCAGGTAAGATTTTGAGCACACTCCAATATATTTATAATATACCATTACCATGCATCTGAATAGAGTTTCTCAAATATGTCCGATTATGCAGGCCTCACTGGGTAGATAATGAGTTGTTGAGCTGTGAACAGTGAATAATGATGCACATGGCTGAGGTTGCTTTATTATGTGTCCACCATCAGGTTCAGGTCAGATACAACTGTGGCAGTTCCTCCTGGAGCTCCTGTCTGACAGCGCCAACGCTGGCTGCATCACCTGGGAAGGCACCAATGGCGAGTTCAAGATGACAGACCCGGATGAGGTGGCGCGGCGCTGGGGCGAGCGTAAGAGCAAGCCCAACATGAACTATGACAAGCTGAGCCGTGCGCTGCGCTACTACTATGACAAAAATATCATGACCAAGGTGCACGGCAAGCGCTACGCCTACAAGTTTGACTTCCACGGCATCGCTCAGGCGCTGCAGCCGCACCCCACCGAATCCTCCATGTACAAGTACCCCTCGGACCTAGCCTATGTGCCTTCCTACCACGCCCATCAGCAAAAGGTCAACTTTGTATCGCCACACCCGCCATCCATGCCCGTCACCTCCTCCAATTTCTTTGGACCCACCGCTCCGTACTGGAGCTCGCCCACTGCAGGCATCTACCCCAACCCAAATGTTCCCCGCCACCCTAACACCCATGTGCCGTCCCACCTGGGTAGTTACTATTAAACACCCCACTCTGACCATCCACCGCCCTCTAAAACCTGCCATTTCCCACACCAAAGTTCCCAATTGCTGACCTGCACTCCCGATGACGCAGAACCCATGAAGACTGAATTGATAGAGGCATTTGTCCTCTGAAGAAATGTTGCTCCTAAATGAAGGATGATAAAAATTGAAGGAGACTTTTTTTTAATTATTTGTAAGAATATATAAAACAACTGGATGCTATGGTCCAAAATGGAATACTACTTACCTTTACCAGACTAGCAACTATTTGTTTTTGCTTTTTGGATGTGCGTCTAAGTTTCCTGTGCCTTTCTCTTTCCCATCCTCCAGAAAGCTTCACCTACAGGTGTCCTTTCCAAAACCTCCCAAAACAAAGCAGGACAGGAGAACAACTGGAGCCTGTCTCCCTCCTCGCCATGCTACAGTACCAGACATGGGCCTATTATTTATGGGTCTCAATCCATATCCTCCTCAGTACATTATGCACGTTACGCTTTAAGCATCTGCCTTTTCTGCTTGTCTACAGCCTTGTTGGGGTTTCTTATTCCCACCACATCTAGCCTTCTTCCTTTCCACTGTCTCCGTCTGCTCGTCTGTCCATCTGCATCTTTTTATGTGTGTGTGGAGAGTCTTCTGGGATTCGCTGGACAAGGAGGAGCTCTCAAAGAGATGGACTTTTCTCAGCACTGAATGAAATTTGGCAACTGGAATATGCCATTCACAATTTTATTTATCCTCCAAACTGGAAGGCTAGAGAAGAGTTAAATGCCAGAGAAGGAAGCGCTGTATGTTTTGCTGACCTGGGTGAACTCAGTTACTGAAAAAGCTTTCTGCGTGTTGTGTGCGCAGTTCAGGATGGGCGACCTGTACAGTTGACTCAAGTGTTCTGGGGAAGCTGAGTCAAGATGTAATTGAAGTAATTTGCAACATTAATTCAACCCAGGTCAGATGTTTTCAGGGGGCCACACACTAGGCTATTAAATGTTTGCCATGTTGTTAACCTTTCAGCCACGCCATTTCCAGATGTTTTGTTGCTCGACAATGTCAGTATTAATGTGAATGTCTTCTGGTTTGTGAAACACACGTTAAAGGGATACCCTGCAGCAAAATCAAAATTTGTCAGATGTTTTCATTTTGTTTAATGAAAAGAATCCTTCATTTTTAACACCATGTTTGCTGCACATGTCTGTATCTGAAACATGAAAGTGCCTTTTTTTTGCAGATGTGATTATTTACATGTTATCTACACAATAAGACTGTATGTTGTTTGGATGTTTTTGTATCCATCTTACAGTGTATCCAGTTATAGTACATGGCATAATGATAAACCTTATCCTCACAGTGCCTTAACTGCTGTTTTATACCATATATTTTCTATTCATTATACACGAAACAGCATTACATCTTAAAATGCATAGTAAGTTACGTAATTATCATCTCCAAGTCTCACCAGAAATCTGACAATTTTTGATTTTGAAGTGCACTCTGTCAATAACGGCTGCCAAAGTGTCTCCTTCCTCTTTGTAGGCCAGTCCGGACCGTATAGGTCAGCACAGAGAAGTGGCTTAGCAGTATGTCATGTTAATAGACAGTTTAAGTTGCATTTTACCAGGGCTGGATCCTAGTTTGAGAGCATGTGTGTTTGAATGTTAGTTTCTCACTGATCTAAAGCCCAGCAAAATGCACATGAATCTCAAGTCAGGATTTCATCATCATGTAATAGTATCATGTCAAAACATATCCATCTTCAGCTGTTAATAGCAAAAGTATTCCTTTAGAGTGACTGAAAATGGACACTTGAAAATAAATTACTTGGGACTAAGTAGTTTATCAAAGAACAAAACCAATAAAGTATGACGAGATGAAACAAAGAAATCCTCAGATTCGCAAACGCTGTGCGTTTGTCAGACCTATTTTTTATTATTTTATAAGCATCAGTCAACTAGGCATTAAAGCAACTTACTGTATAAATTATGCAGAGTTATTTTCATATGTGACACAGTATAAAAAGTCAAGAGAATTAATACGAGTTGACCTCGGTCAAAAATGCAAACCTTTTAAGTCCATTTCTGCTAAGTAGTTTGTTCAGCATTTTAAACGTTTTTTATATCTGTACATTTGGGCAATACATTTTAACATTTTTGTTTTCTTGTTTTTATTATTATTTCTGGAATTCGGTTGTAACATTCTAAGTGTCTTTATGTGCACAAGATATTTTCTTGTATTTCCAAAACCACAAATGTCTGCTTGAATCATAATCCAACAGCCAGGAATTCCTTTATTCTATTAAAATTATGATGGATATGTTCCATTGTGAATCACTTTTTATGCCAAATAGCCCTGGAATTGATAGCTTTTCATTAAAGAATTTCAGGTATTTTATGCAAAACAATACAAACAGTATTACTATCCACAACCAGTTTCTCCTGAAAGTTTAAAATAACAAATAAAATGGGAAATTTTAATTTGTAGCATAAAGAAATTATTCTAATGTACCCTTAAATTCCATGTTTCACAAGCATTATCAATGAAAAGGGATCTGTGCTACTTCGTATATGCAATGTATTTTGGATATCAAATATATACTGTATATATATATATATATATATATATATATGTATAAATATATATATATATATATATATGTGTGTATAATTTTACAATTAACCAATGTATTATTATTATTGTCATTCCTGCAATGTATGAAGTAATAGCTTTTGAAAAAGGGCTTTTGTATAGGGAAATGTGACAAAATAAATGTTTTTACCTCTCAAGTTATCTTCCGTTGCCTGCCTGGGGCTTCACAAGATGAAAACACATATTTTTCATCTGACCATTTTGAGAAACCAGATGTACAAAAGTCGCACAATCATGATAGTGACATGCACATTTTGCACAGTACTGGCCTCCGTTGTGTCAAGGTTTTCAAAAATGATTTTGCCTCAATTATTTGACAGTTCTGCAGATCATCAGACATTTTCAAAGTGTATTATTTCTTAGACTAGTTGAATTTGTTTATTACATATGCTACTCTGCATGGCACTTGTGCTCTTGTATTAAGCTGGAAATATTTACACCTACGGAGAGAAAACAGCTTTTAACATTCTTACACTGAAGTGAAGCTTTTTCAACTGGATTCACTTGTGCTTGAAGGAAAGATAAAGTGACCGTTACAGTTTGTAGTTAGGCAACTTCATCTTGAAAGGCTTGTTTTCTGATTGCAATATAATCAAATGTGTGCACAAACTAACCGTGACAAGTTACCACAGAAATGTTGCTGGTTTATTAGGTACAACTAATGCAATCTAATACAACAGTCCTGCAATAATCCATACCTTCATGAAGGTTATAATGTTCATCTTTTTGAAATTGTTGATCTTGATTTAACTTTAGGTTCACTGAAGGCTGTAATTTGCGGTGCTGTTGAATTTTATTGCGTTTGTACGTATGCTGTTACACATATTTTTTCCACCCCAATTACGCCATATTAATGACTATGAAATTAGCACTGGGTTAAGATGACTGTGCCTGATAAACTAGCAACGGATTGCGATTGAATTTAATTTGATGCAAATCAATCGTTCACTGCGGAAAGACGAGGGTGGCTTAGAAAACTGCACCATTTTTACAGGCTTTCTTTTTTGTGATGCCAGATTTGAGCCATGACGATCACAAGTTACATTGTGTTATTACCACAATGATGATAAATCATGTTTACACCCTTTTCATTTCTATCAGCAGATTGTACAAGGGATTTATAGGTGTAATATCACTTTAGGCTGGTGCACATCACTTTGAAAGTCTCCTCAGTATTTTCTCTTTGTATCCTTTAAGTCTGTCTCCGAACACAGTTTCAAATAATGGGTGTTGGTAATTTAACAACCGGTGTGTACGCGTGGTGTCTGTGTTAAATGACATCTACAGCCTTGCAAAGTGCTGTATTAGTTTGCATGTACCTTGTAGACAAAAATATGTATCGCAGACACGGTGAACAGCCATCAAGGGACAGTTTAGGACTTGTTTTTATTAGAATATGTCTATGAAGCATGCATCATCTTTATGCTGCTCAGTCATTTCACATATTTGTTAATAACATTCGCAATCTTTTACCAGAAACCCTGCTTATTACACACAACATAAGCATATGCAGTTCATTAGAGCGTTCATGATGGGAGGTTGGCCTTAACAAAGCATCTTAAAGCTTCATGCTAGCGTAGTGTGTGCTTTTATTTCTCTAAATGGAGAGTTCTGGTTTCATGTTCAGGACCTGCAGGCAAAATAATCGGCAGCAAGCAACAGCTCTTGTCTCCCAAACACTTCCACTCTGTTGTGTTTGGATCCCTGTTTGCTGTCACAACTTCACTTTGTTTACAGATGAAAAGCCGCGATAGGGGATGGCACCTGTCATTACGCCGCTTTGACCTTTTTGATCACAGTCCTTATATGACATTCAGGCTCGGTTGTGTAGAGAATAATAGGACGACACAGACATTTTTTTATTCAAAAATAGCCTTTATTTCAGTGTATTTTTCCCCTGATATCAAAAACAAACAAGGCTTAACACAGATAATTGTTTTTTATACTATTGTCAGTGCTGGATGCAGGCATATTTTAAGTGTTTCCTGACAGCGTTTTTCTCTCACAATGTCTTCATTCAAGTAGAAAACCACAACTACATCACCCACTGGTTGAAAGAGTGGCCCCTGAGCCCAACGCTTTGCTAGTGCTCAGTGTCTGAATAGTTAAGCATACTTTAATGGTTCAAGTCCAAGTGTCTCTTTGTGTACAACAGCCTACATGAATTATTGAACGGACCACTATATATTTTTCTCACCCATGACAAAAGCATGGCCCTCAATACTGGTCCTTCAAGTAATTGTAAGGTTTATACACAGGAAAAAATACATTTGCATAGTTGTTCAGCCTCTCCATACTCAGTAAATCTGATGTGCAAGGCGAGAGGTAAATTAGAACCGCTCATCTTCATTTAAAGTAAATGTACATATGTATATTCCTTAAGCGAGAAATTGGGAAAACTCTGTTTCTGTTGTTGAATTTTTACCTCACCATCCTGCATGACATGGCCTCCCTTTTGAAAACAGGTTTTTTGTCAGCAGACAGTGACAGGTGTGGTTTTTCATACAAATAGCTCACAATAAGTGTCCTGGATCTGACCCACAGAAGCCCTTCTTAATTGTGTTAAACACAATAGAATAACAAATACGTAGGTTAATGAGAGGTAATAGCCTCTAGTCTCAGTTTCTACTGTTCATTGCAATGCATCCAAGATCTCACATCTTGGTGACATTGGGGGGGTCATGGATATCAATCACCTCAAAGCCCTGGTTGTCATGTCCATCTCTGGAGTGGAGATGATGACCCTTGATGTTGTGAAAACAGTAGGCACAGTGTGCAGTGGCAACTGGCACCACCTTGGAGAAGTTGGAGAAATCTACTCTGTACTTGCCCTCCTTGCTTCTGGAGATGATGGGCAAGAAGTTGTAGCCCCACATGATCTCCTGAGGAACAAAGGATGTCCGGACTTGGCAGGCAGAGCTTGTGGACTCTGCTGTGCCGTCTAGGAAGACGACCAGCTCAAACTCTTGTTTGTGGAGCGTATCCACCGCCATCTCGAAGAAGGGGCTGCTCTTGTCGATCATGTGGTAGAGCGTGAGAGGACACACGAAGAAGAGGTTGTCCTTCCCGGCGTCCACTATGAAGTCGATGTTCACCTGGTCCATGATGATTGTCTCCCCATCTGGTGTGTTTGTTGTCCTCAGCAGCTTGCCATAGATCTGGCTTCCAATCATCAGGGTCTTGCGCAGGTTGGCCACCCTCATTGACAGGCAAAGAGAACCATTTTTGGGGCTGATGACAGCCATGTCACTGAATGAGATGGTCTTCGCCCTCTTTTTGGGTAAAGAGATTTTGGACAAGATCACTCCACACATGAAGCAGTTAATAATGGCTCCGAGGAGGGACTGGATGATAAGAAGGGCCACAGCACCTGGGCAAAGAGGGGTGAGCGCTCGACCACCATACCCAATAGTTGTCTGGGTTTCAAGGGAGTAAAGGAACGCTGTGGTCAGTCCTACAACATTATCAACACATGGCGTGTGGTCTGCTGTGGGGTTTTGCCAGGTCAGGTCTCCATTATTGCGGGCAATCCAGTACCACAGCAGACCAAAAATGAACCAGCTGAGGGTGAAGGAGGCAATGAAGAGGAAGATGACAAAACGCCACCTGATCTCCACAAAGGTGGTCCAGAAGTCAGCCAGGAAGGATAAGTGTTTGCTGTACTTGATGTTTCCATATTCAATGTTGCAGCGACCGTCTTTGGTCACTAGTCTGGTCCTGCGGCTTTTTCGCTCCACCATGCAGCCCTGGATACATTTGTTCACAAATCCAAACATTTTCTACAAGCCCACGACCTAAAAGACAATAAAACAGGTACAGCATCTAAGTACAGAGCAGAAAACTGGTCCTCAAGCAATAACAATAGGCTCATAGCTGACTTGTTCTAGAAGATCAAACACTGGGAACACTTAGGATCCCAATGTGCAATGTTTATTATCCAATGCTGATAATAATCATGTTTGATTTGGCTTTTTATCACAGTCCCCGTCATTTAACCGTCATCAAACTGTCAACAATGCTTAAATATTGAAATTCACAACAATCAAAGAGCAAAATGCAAAGATGACACTGCCAGTAAGGTGCTGAAAGGGAAGTGTAAAAAGGAGGATACGCAAGCAGATTTTGTGCCAAGGATAAAGATCGTATCCGTGGTTTACAGTATACGCGACACTATTTAGGAGTGATTAGACAAAAGAAAGGATGAACACTGCATAAGGTAAGCTGATGGGAATGTTGTTCAATCACTTAATTTTTAGGTATTTTCAGTATCAATACAACTAATTTCATAATCAAGTACAGTGTGAACTATCTGTATACCGTAAGTATCGCTCCTGTTTTCCTGCTTCAAATGTTTTCCTCCCCTTCCCAGGGTTACTTCGCTGACTCTCACATGTTCCAAGCTGCTCTGTCTCGCTGCAGTTTTAATCCTTACTGAAAGGCTATAATCCTGGGTGGATGCAACACTGCAGTAAAGACCTCAACTTAATGAGAAACAAAAGTTTCCAATGAAGTGTAACACGTAATTGCTCCAAATAAACCAAAACAATTTTCGTCCTGTGCAAGTGTCTCAACACAAGGATCAGCTTTGTTTGCTGGGTTTCAATCCTGCAAAAAATAAATGTGGTATTAAAATATTTAGGCAAACCAAGCCAGGAGGCCAGCTGCTCACAGACATAACAGTCTTAGACTTTATTCAAGCTCTGGGTTCTCATAACTCTGGTGCTTGATGGATGGTAACTGGCAGTATTGGCTATACAGAGGTTTGCAAACAAGTATGGCCTCTGTTCTTGCCAAGCCATGCAAACTACCCATTTAGATCATGGCTTGCTTGTTAGTGAGTGTGAAGTAGTACAAAACGATCAGTGCAGTGAGTTTATGTTTTTGTTTTCCACCCCTCAAAGCTCACATCCAGTCATTTTGCCAACAACTAATCTGATAATCACTCTGTGTAGCTTGTATGCAAGCTTTAATCTTTTTAGAAGCAAACTTAGTCATTTCATACCTAATCATTAAGACCTGCATGTTCTCATACTGTAACAAGATATGTGCTGAAATAATTTCAGGTGTTTAGTATTTTAATTGTATGTTTGACATGGTCCTCTAAAGTATTGCTTAGCATTAGAAAACAACTAGGTTCCACTTTAGGAATGTAAATGGCCAATGTGAAGAAAGCCAACTCCTGAAGAACTTCCACAGAATAGTGGACACACAGCTTTAACTCTAAAAGGGCTTTACTGTCATGAATAATCAAAGTTCAGAGATTTAAGTAAGCTGTCGTATGTCAATCAATCGAAGACTAGCAGTCCCTCTATATGCAAAGGGTCCTTGTGAGGGAGGACAACACATTTGGTTAATTGTAATTATCTATTTTGTAGTTTTCCTCTTCACATGCTTATTTAAAGTGTCTTCAATGCTAGCTATTGACTGTATTGAGCCAGATAAAATGCACTGTCACTGAGCCATTACAATAAATGTGTTTCAGGTGTAAAGCTTTGAGACTCTTCCGTCCTTCTTTTTCTTCAAATGTATTCCTCACTCCTCCATTACAGTCAAAACAACAAAAAAGCAGGCTAGTAAGTAGAATCAAAGATGAACATTATTTGACTTTATTACCTTTTTTTTTTAAACTACCTACGTCTTCTAATTATAATTCTGCAACTATTTAGGCTCATTCTAATATCAGTCAATGAATATCTACTTTCATTACTTCCATTATAAAAGTTATTACATAATTCCAGCTACAACCGGGATTTAGCAATAGGCCTACTTTTGATTTAAAAGGGAGATTACAGGAATACATCCCTAACGAGCTGTAACGCCTTATTTGTAGTAAATGCTTTCTTTTGTCAGTGCAAAACCGTTTTAAAATCGATTCAATTATTTGCAACCCCTTGCCTTTATTCATTTAGAAAAACATTCACAGCGGCAATCCAATTTCCTATTAAATGAATTGCATCTGAACTACTCACACTAAGACATCACACTATCGCCATATTCTTGCAAACATATGTTACAGCTGAAAATGAACTATGTTAACATGAAAGTGAACTCCCTTTAGTCCAAACTCACCTCTGTCATATGAAGTGAAAGTAGCTTGATGCACATCCAAAGGTTGTTGAATGGCGAACTCCAGCTCCACCTTCTCTTCTCTCCGTCTCTGTCTTTCTAGTTCACAATTGATTGAGACAGTGTAGGTGTGTCCTCTTATAATGCGTGCTCACCGCCACCTGTGGTCATTTATACTGTCCTGTCTCTGTGTTCAGGAATCATCCAGGTGATGTTTACGCCCACAGAGACATCAAGTACCCTTCCGCCCCCAAACACACACACACACGCACACACACACGCATACCCTTCCCCCGGCTATAATAAGATGTTTACCCCACAGCTGCCTGGCACCAAGGGCCAAGCTGACCTTTATCCACCAAACTCCCAGTGCACCAGTCTAAGCTTTGCTTTGGATTCACTATAGGGTTGTTTCTATTTTGTCATGTATTTTAATTTAAGCTTTTTCCCAGTTGCATAAAAACAAAGTGAATGTTGACATTGTCAATTCAAAACATGCGTGTACTGTACCCTCTGCATCTCTGTGACGAACAGACTGCGTGTTAGGATTTCCTGTGGACACACACACACACACACACTTTCATCTGCATATTTTTGGGGATATCATTTATAATTGTTTAGTAGTGCCTGTCTGAAGATGTGAGGTGCAAAGCTGGGGGAAGATACAATACTTGTACTCACCTTATATCCCCAGAACACTGTATGTGTCCATGTTGGAAAAAAAGAGCATAACTCACATTCGGTGTAGTGTATATTCATCCACTTCTCTGAAAATGATCACCATAAACGTATCTTTAACACATCCGAGGCGCAGTGTTGTCGCTGTGGATCAAACATCTGTGCTTTACAGCTCAGTGCGGCACAATCGTCTTCCTCCAAGCAACAAACATTTTCCCCACAAAGCTGTGTTGTGATGAATTGTTCGGGCCATAGAACATAAATAGGTGATGGAGTGAGACAACAAATCTGCAAAGATAAAAAAAAAAAGAAGATGCTTTATATCCAATCAGATTGCTCTCCGGGGTTGGCCAGGAGCTGAATCAGTGTGTGAGTCCAAGATGTTCTGACTGCAGAGGGGAGAAAAGTTGTGAATTGTGATGGGAGTCATTTTTCATCACTATTGTTCCCGGGCTGCAGTATTACCTTACATGCTGCAGAATGTGTATTCTATTGACAGCCACAATACATAACTGTTGACACACAACAAGATTAGGCTTGTCAGTTATTTTTTTCTCTAATTCCATGCTATTGTAAAAGGATGACAGGTCTTTTGTTTTTAAGCTGTTTTATTCAAGAGATGATTTGCCTGTTTGGTTCATCAACTCCCCTCGTTTCTTATCCATTTTATATCAGACAAAAGGTCTGCGAATATCCACCAGACCGCATAGCTGCACTGATTGTCGGGCTGGTTTAGCAATTGAAGAACTGTGGAGGCTGCATTTGATTGACATCAATGCAATCTGAGACAATTGCTGCCACTGAATAATAATGACACAGCAACCACAGATTTGATGAAATGTGATGGGATTTGTTGAAAAAATGTGACTTTGCTCTGAAAACAGCACTTTTTTAAAAGCCTTTATAATAAAGTAGTCAACAAATTAGGAAAGGGTAAAGGCCACATTTTTTTATGGATATTATCATAGAGGAAAAATTAAACAGCAAATTGACATGAAAGAATATTAATAAATAAATAAATTTAATTAACAAAGACCGACTCCAAGCAGAATCAATGCATATTTTAACTCATGAGCCTAATGAAAATGCCTCCAAGTACTTTATTGATTCAGTGTGGGGTCTTGAACACACCACTGGTGCAATGATCAAATAAATATCAACTCCAAATCCTACCAAATCAATTTGCCACACAATCAAAATTCCTGAAGGAAAGAGTTGCAGAACCCAAAGCACTCTGAAGTCCTCAAAGGCGAAAAATGTATTCTAGTGGGAATCGACATTTAAAGAAAAAAAAAGATGGTGATGCTACTTTAGGAGAAAACTATCAGCAGTCAACAGAACTGATCATCCACAACCAACACGTGCTCTTTACATTAAATTACAGCCATTGACATTTAGTGACCTTCGTAACTATAGTAACGTAGTATAAAACTAATTATAACACAAAACAATGGACTAAACAGGTATATGATGTTTGTGGATATCGCAAGTGTGTGAAAATACATTTCCTTTCTGGCATTTTTTAAATATTTTTCCCTTTAGGTGAAACTTTAAGTGAATTATGATAATTTGAATTGTCAATCAAAATCTGTGAGGTGGAATTAATTATAAGCTGCTTGTATAAACAGGAACTATATTTCCAGATGTAAAAAAAAAACCAACTGAGCTGATTAGCACATAAACGGGACAAACGTGTTATAGAGATCTACACTTAAGTGCCTTTGACTGCGAGATGTCTCACGTTGATAGTAAACAATAGTAGTTTCTCTCTTCATCAATTGGACAAATACTGGTTTCTGTATCAGTTTCTGGTAATCAGCTTCAGGTCAAGAATTCACCTTCACATACGTACAAGGTGATAAGTACTCGACATGCTGCCGCTCATACTTATATGTTAAATTCTGTTTGTGTGTCCTGTATCTGTGATGGAATTGTTTTTACCATTCAATTAAAGATACAGTAAAACCAAATTAAAACGAACTTAAACAATGATAATGACATTCACCACTTGCTTAGTGGCAGATTTACACAACAAGTATACCTATTTTTATTTTTATTTTTTAAATCTATATTATTACCTCTGTTAAGGAGGTCATGTTTTCGGTTTGGGACGTTGGTTTGTTAGTTTGTTGTGTTGTTTGTCAGCAGGATTACGAAAGAACTACTGGCCCGATTTCCATTAAACTTGGTGGAAGAGTGTAGCGTGTCTGTCTGTCTGGATCATATGCGTATGTCTTATCATATGTATTATATTAAATCGTATTTTATTCAGACAAATTTAAACCCGAATGTATTTCTTTTTGGCTGCTTGGGGGGCAGAAGAAACAAGATGTGAACAACACTGACATATTATCACCTTTTAAGTTTGTTATGAGAATCTTGTTAGCAGTTGCTCATTTACACATCCAACATTATCAAGTATACATTTTACACTTTGTTTGGCCTTGCTTGGGTCACTACCAACTGCTAAGGGAACTATCTGGCTCTTTAGCTGCTAAATGCTCCACTAGGTTCACCTGCTTTCTTTTCTAACTGTGTCTGTCTGCTATTTTGTGCTGCAGGTATTTTGCGCTCTTTCCCTGAAAACAGCTGCCCCTCTGCAGTCAAGTCAAAACATGCATACATGTTGTCACGTGTGCCACTGTTGACATTCAAATATTCATTCTTGCCCCTTTAAGCAGTCAGTTTAAAATGTATTGTATCCCTGTTACATCCGGCAAAGTCACAGTACACCTACATATTGACAGAGTCGACATTTATTTTTATTTTTTAAAAGAGAGACTGGAAATACATTTTGAATGAAATCTACAAATACACATGTGATATGTACTTCTAGGCAGGTTAGTGGGAAACAGTGGAGTCAAAAGTCAGAGCCATCCTGCCTAAACCTTGAACAGGGTGCCAGTGGATCTATAAAGAATATCGATTGTTCAGCTCAGCTCAGACTCGTATTGCTCTTTTGGTTCCAGCCCCCGAAAATCGCCGAAAACACTTTGCATTTGTTTTCGTTAGCGTCCAATTGATGATTTGAATTGACAACACTTCTTAGGAAGTGAAATCAAGACCGGCGATATCGTTTGAAGTTTGGTAACATTTGATCAAGCGCTTTCTTTGAAGCAGTTAAACATTCAACATGTTGTCATGACCCTTTAAGGCTCGCATTCTGTCTAACTATAGCTCCTTTCAGCCACAATTGTTGGCTCTACAACTTGAACAATTGCACTCTACTTAGTCTGTGAGTTGTTGATGGAGGGAAAAGTCAGTTTTAAGGATTTGATTAGGCCATTATTTTTAAAAGTAACCCTTTCCTCTGGCTGCTCCTGTCATGCCCAATATTTTTATTAAATTCCATTTTTTTATAAATGTCTAAAAACACTTCAGTTGCAAACCACATCTGTTTCATAACAGAGGAAAAAATCCACTGCTGTCAGAAATAATTATATAATTTAGCCTTGAGCATTGAGCTACATTCTTTTAATTCATTCTGGTGTGAATAGAAATGAAGCCTTTGTTTTAAACTTTCTGATGAATGATTCAGTCGTGCTTTGTAACACAAAGTTTTAACATTTATTACTTTGGGGATGATGGTTGCATGCGGATGTACAGTATGTGTGTGTGTTAGCAGGAAGGGGTGGTGCAGGGGACGTACACTGAACGCAGCCATTTTATTGGGCCACCGTGTCACTGATCATTCATATTCCATATCCATCATTCTCAGAGTAAAAATGGCAAAGTGCTAAATGCCAACTATTGCAATCCCAAGCTGTGCAATGTGCTTGTTAAGCATTTTCCCTTTGTGATGATAAACATATGCTGCGAAGCATTTCTCAGAAGATGTCCATGCACTTTGTTGCCTGGTGTGGAACATGCTGGAAAAAAAAGCACACTGCTGTGAAAATAATGATTTTAGGAAACGTGCATCCAGTTTTGATGCCTTCGGGTACAGCGTGCATATCAATCAAAGCCTATAGATGAGGACTTGGGCTGTCAGGCCTGAATGAGAAGCCTGGTCAACAGAATTTGTGGCGATTTTCTTACACATTGGGCTTCATAGAAACTAATGGAATCACGTAGTATGTTGTTTCCCATGCCATACTTTACCCCTTTATCACCACAGTTGTTCTCTAAGACTGTCATAACCTATTTCAGCTTCATAGGCAGATGGCTGTGATGTGACTGCAGTGTGTACAGTAGGTAATGAAGTGTAAAAAGAAAAGCATGGCATGAACATTTAAAGTACAGCTGGCTTAGATGTGTTTTGCAGGCCTGCAGGGCAATGCATTTCAGCTATTTGTCTCCTTTGTTTCTGAAACACCAGGGTGTGATTCGAACTGTGGACATGTGGAAAGGTACAAGTCAAAAGCTTGGAATTCCCAACCAGGAACACAAACTAAAATAATCCTCATTTATACAGTATTTTCTTGAAAAGAAAGAACAACCTGGATTTCATTAGGATGTACGCCACGACTTTATATGATAGTAATTTACTGTAAAGGTGTGTAAAGTCCATGTGGAGAATATTGGGGGAGTTCCCCTTCACCTGCTGAATCAATTCGCATTGTGGAGGTTTCCATGCTCACAGCAGGCTCAAACAGGTATTTTTGTCCTCTACTCAATATTCTAAGGTCATGTTATGCTATTGTCTTTCTTTTTCCTGCCATACTGCCCCCCACTCAAAGGACTTCGGCCTGATTAAGCAGCCACGTAGCCCGAACAAGGAACTCAATGAAAGGGAAAGAAAATACGAAACCCCTCTGAAATGCTTAAAATCACCTCTCTCACTTGCCCTTTTTTGTCACCCCGCTGTTCTGCTGCGGCTCGGTCAGCAGCATGTGTGGAATGAGCGTGAATTTCATTTTGTAAAATGTAACATGACACCCAGCGACAAAATCCACAAGAGAACATTGACCCATTGTTCCACTCGAGGGGTTTTTACCTACCTCAGTTGTGGATACAGTCACTATATCACATTTCATGTTTTTTTCACTGGTCTTTTATTCGTCTTTTATGGCTACTTAATTTTTTATTTTTGTGTTTGTCTGTCTCCAAGAGCGATATTCTCCGAATGAAGAACAAATGGTGTTGCAAAGACTAATCTCTGCTTTGCAGTGGTTCTAATGACGGCCTGACATATTGAAATAGCACTGTTGGAAGAGAAGGTGTCTCTAAACTTGTATAATAAACCCGTCACATGAATGTCTTGGAGTTGGAGGGTGCCAGAGACCTTGCCTGCAGGGATGCTCAAAAGGAACACGACTTGCATGAAAGCATGAATGCAAAAGCTTTTTGACATTGATGGACTGAAGAATAGGCAAGAATGGGCCAGTGGGCAACGGACTGAAACAGTCATATGGACTATTTCGTTTTATAAATAGTCATTGTGAGGCTTTACATCTTCATAGTATTGGAATGTTTCCACAAATTGTTGCTTTGAAATAATTGAATTAGGTACACACAAGTCAAGTCAAGTCACACACTGCTTTGGACTCGAATCAACATTCTCTCGCCATAAACATTCCTTAATGAAATAGAAAGAAAGAAGGTAATATGTGATTTGTCAAGGAAATAACCCCGATGTCTGTGCACTCTTCACTGAGCAGGGCACATCAACCCACTGCTGTGCACACGATTCCCCACAAGACTTGACAGAAGCTGAACATTTTTTTTGCAAGTGATGACTAAGATAAACAACAAAAGCAAGATAAATTCAATTTAGACTTTGAAGATTGAGACAGCAAGCTGAAAGGTCACCAATGATATCAGCCACTACATGTAGCTCTTAAAGAGAAAGCAATCTGCAGTTTTGTTATCACAGCTTGTATACAATTGCAAAGGTTTCCGAAACGTCTCAGATCTGCCATATGCTCCTGGACAAGAGTGCCCCGGCAAAGATTTAAGTCTGCCCCTAAGACAGTCGCATCAGCAAAACGTCTTTCGAGTTCAGAGCATCGGCCAGTGATTCTCTTTATTCGCTCTATGCTGTACCTCTTTCCTCCACACGGTGTCACTGTGTCTGGACTGTGAAGTGGGGTCCAGGCTACGATCAGCCACATTCTCTTCACCCAGTTTAAAATATGATGTAGAAAGAGCATTCATGCTTGATTCTTGGACACAATGGCATCTACATGGCAACTATTTGAATAATACCCTCAACTGCTAGGTTATAGATGAAAAACAAGTTTCCTATGAGCCAATGAGAAATAGTCCAGGCTTTGTCGTTGATTCACGTCAGACTTGCCATAGATAATTATATTCAGCATGACGTGTATCAGACCGTATTTTTATGTTGTACAATGCCTGTATACATCTGCTTTATTTTAAGACCCCCACTGTGGAAACTACGATGTTCTGTGCACAAGATAAAAAAACATGCATACAGTACAGTATTTCTAAATTATGTATTCCCATAAAACAAGCACAGTGCTGCGCTGTAGATTCGCATTCAAATAATTCATTATTTAAACGCTAATAGATGTACTCATTCCCTAGTTTGGTTTCAGGGGAAGTTTAGCTTCCCCTTTGAAACGACACCGCATGAACCTAAAAAGTAAGGAGTTCACAATGGTCGCAATTAAATATCTGCATTGTGTCTTATTTGTCTTATAATAATGCATTGTACCAATATGTTGACACATTTGTTTGAGTTAAGCAGTGCCAGCTGGATCAGATGGATTGTTTAATAATTTACACGCTTTCCATTGCAAACATACCTTATCTCATGCATTCACCAGCTCTGCATGCTATTAAATGTCGGCCTACAGCTTTGCTCTTTGTGTAACAGCAAATGCAAAGCAGGCCCTTAGTTGAACAGTTAAATATTTCAGATAGTACCAAACATAGTGCACCTTAAGAGCAGTTTCTCAGTAGCGTTTCTACTAAACTATTCAGCACTGACATGTGTGACACGTTTGCTCTGTTTCTTATGGAATACCTCAACGCACACGCTCACCTAACTTTCTCCATTATGCCCTTGTCGTGATATGTTTACTGTGGTTGTCCTCTGATTTCCATCCGCGCTCCTCCTTGTTCCTGGCTGCTAGTAATAATGCAGCTCATCGCAGTGCCATAAACTCTGACAAGAGGATCAATCAGAGCTAATGAAGCCTGGGAGGAGGTGAGAGAAAAGGGAAGAGGAATGGAGCTAAAAAGGGAGTGAATTGGAGAGTAAGAATGGGGCTGGAGGATTGCTGGAGGAAAATAATACCAGAGCCAAGGGAGCAGAGAGCGGATTAAGAAAAATGACATATCTTCCTCACCTCCTCACTCCATGCGAGGAAGAGCTAATTCCTCCTTCCTCAGTTATGACCTCTGAAATGATCTTTTTGTTGTTCATCTGATGGCCATGGCCTGACACACTATCGACTGTGGGCTGCTGTTGCTGAATCGGACTGAAGTATTTTGTGTGAGAGTCTTCACTGACCCCCGATACTGCTGTGCCGTTTGAACTGTTTCAGCAGAATGGGCAAATCTATTATTTCCATCATTTTGACCATGTATTTCCCTTCTACACTCTCTACTTGCATAGGTTCAAGCCATAGTTTACACATAATGCCTAGAACGCCAGTAACATATTTGCACAGAGCGAGAACTCAGTTTATTTCACATGGAAATTGGCTGCACTGGTGAATATTAAATCAGACTCAGAACATACATATCACTTCACTATTTGTATTACGCGTCTTCATCCTGCAGTTCACCTTAGCAGGATAATTCACAATTTAATCATTTTAACGGATCGTCTATTAAAGCACCAATGAAGAGCCTATTGTGTTGTGTTACCCACACCCCTCAACATTATGCAAATCTAATATCTAATGACACTATACACCGGTTTCCTCCCAGCACTCGTAATTATGAATGTGTCAAGAAGCTTTATTAATGTGTGATGTGTGATTAATGTGAGTTGGTACAGTCAGCCGAATGGTTTTCCACCACAGGATGAACAGCGGAGGCGGTACGGTGGAGGGAGGGGGCTCAGCTTTGATCAATAATGGTGTAACCTCAGGAGGGGAAATAATTACACATGCCCCGGATCTGAACCACGAGGGGCTGATCCACATGCAGGTTCCACGGAGCAGAATCTTTACAATTAAGATCACCAACACTTCATGATCACCGCTGAGATTAGCGACGCTACCTCGGGAGCGTGAGTGAGCGTGGCCCAGACCTCAGCCAAATCCCAAGCCCCTCATTATTGCAGCCTCACTCCTTGATGTTCCATAATCCGCTGTCATTGGCTCCCAGGCTGGTGGAGGCTGGGAAAAGAAGAAGTATCTCCTGTACATCTCGCTGTGCCTCTGCGACTCAGCAAGGGGGGGGGGGGGGTTATGCAGGAACAAAAGGGGGCTGCAGAGTCATAAATCTCCTTACAAACTCAATGCAGGAAGTACACAAAGAGGCTTTCTGGTGATAGCTGCTTCTCCCGCTCCTCCCCCACCTATCATCGTCTCCCTATCTTTCTCTTTGCTCTCACTCTCATTACTCCTCCTCTGTTATGTCATGTCTACATTCAATTTTCCCTACGCCTAATAACATCTCAATGTCAAGTATCCATCCATCTGTCTCTGTCTGCACTGTCCTCTCATGTGCACACACTTCCCGATTGTGGATCACACACTTCCCTGTCGCAGTTACTGCACAGGATTGAACGTAGGGGGAATAAATGAGCCCACGCACTCCATTCTGCAGCTAAGCTTTATGAATTTATTTGACTTTTAACCGTGCCTTATGAGCACACAGCTCATCGTCGTGGTTGATGTGAGGCTTCATTTCGAATATTTTAGTAACTGCAGTGGCAAATCATGTAGGGGATTTTGTAAAAGGGACATCAAAATGCCCCCCCCCCCCCCCCCCCCCCCCCCTCCCGTTATCTCAACCTTACTGCTTTTCCTTTGTACTTGCTCCCCTTTACCTCGTCCTTTTCACACTTCTGTCGTACTTCTTTGTTACTTTCTTCCTCTTCTGCTGTGTCTTTACCTTGTGTGTTTTTCACTCAAAGGCTCTTTTTCTCTGCCTCCACTTTATATATCTCTCAAACCCTTAGGGCTTTTTCTTTACCTGCAGTTTTAGAGGAATTGATTGTACCACACTCCTCTTCGCCGTTTCTCTTTCCCTGTCTGCACCCCCAACACGCACACACTCTCTCCTCGCTCTTCTCCTACCTCACTGTACACTAGACTTTTCTACACGTATTGTGCCTACACGTATCATTGCCTTTGCAGCAAAGAAAAGGGGGCCATGTGGTGGATATATTCACACGCACACAGACGCACAGACAGACGCACAGACAGACGCACACACACCTACACACACAGATGCTGATGCTCTGTGCAAATAGGCATAAACAAACAGTCTTATAAAGGACAAATCCTGAGAGACAAGAGGTCCAATCTCTGTGTGGAAATGCGAAGAGAGGAGCATTCAAGAGAGAGCACACACGCATATTTACATCCTTTCCATTTCTTCTCTCACCCACTCTCTCTCTCTCTCTCTCTCTCTCTCTCTCTCTCTCTCTCTCTCTCGCTCTCTCTCTCGCTCTCTCTCTCTCTCTCTCTTTTCCTCAGATACACACACACACACACGCATGCACAGGCAGACCCCCCTCTCACATAGAAGTAGATCGAGAGCGGTGAAGAGCAGAAGGAGCTGGGTGGCAGGAGAGAGGCAGGAGGGCTGTTGTTGATTGAACAAAGGCAGGAAAGGAGTGCGCAGTCCTGGGGAGAAGAGCAGCTGTGAAATGCCTCGAAGGGAGCCTGCCAGCAACTCCTGCAGAGACCTGAAGGTAAGCCTTGTTCACCGTTGATGGAGGAAAAAAAGCAGAGGAAGAGACAGAGAGAGGACGGCAAAAGAGGAAATGGGAGGTTTTTAAAGCCGCTGATGCATGGTACGACCGTGGCTCCACATCCAAGCTGCCTCCGCTCAATTTGTCTGTGGATGGCATCGCATGCTGCGATTGCATTATGTGTTTCATTGCACTGCCACAAATCCCATCTGGAGTGGCTTGCCGAATGAAAAAAGTGTGCATCACTTGAGAGAAGCTCAGCAGAGAGTCAGATAGCTAAAAGCAGGGAAACAAGGACAGATAGCACGAGAAGATGTGAGACAATGCAAGACACTTGAAGAGCAAGAGCGCAGGATAAGGAAAGTGATGATGGCTGGAATAGCCTCCTCCATCAGCTGCAACCTGTATCATCACATCTTGCCTCCTTCATCTTATGTCACTGCAGAGATACATAGATCATGGGCATGCATCTACTTGCCCTTATGGCGGACGCAGGGTAGTTAAAAAGGCAATGGATTTCTGTGAGCCAGTCAACACTGTTCATGCATACTCGTGTGCCGTACTATAGTTATCTCAGTGCAATGCAGGAGTTTTACAAGCGCAGTAGCAGCAGCGGGAGCAAACCCTGACTCTGTGCATCTACAGTATATGTGTGTTACTGTAAGTGTGTGTGTGTGTGTGTGTGTGTGGAGGAGGGGGTATTGTACCACCAACACGCAGCACAGCATGCTGCAGCTGTGATACGTTTCCATACCTTCTCTGACAGTGTGACACAAAGCGCGGACACAAGGTGGTGGTATCTGTTGTTAGTGTTTCCATTAATATTGTAGGCTACACCAAATGCATTGAGAGAAAATCATTCATATTGATTCCCTTGAAACACTCTCTCTGGGCTGAGGATTAGAGCTGCTTGCTTTAATTTCAGGAGCACACCACTATCTTCCCCCTTATGTTCAGTGCACTCCGCAGGACGCACATCTCAAGAGTTGTTGCTGTAAAACTTTGATGACAATGCAGTGGGCTTAGCAGCCACATTAATCGAGCACAGTTTCCCCAAAGCTCCTGTCCTTCCTGGTATTGTCTCTTCAGGGAATGTGAACAGCGTCATGGCAGCGATTGGACAATCATCATTTTTTAATATCTGTTCTCTGGCACACGGTGGAGGAATAATAAGCGCGAGCCATCTCTTCTCTCAACATTAACCACGTTCTTACGGTACATTCTCGAAAGCCCAATCTGACTAAATGCTTTTTTTTATTACCGGTTTTACAGCAAAACCTGCCTATTTGCCACACTTGTTCAGGCTGCTTTTATCACTGTAATCTACCACAACCCTGATCACTGCTGGTTGAACCGTGATTGGTTGCTTAAAGAATGTTGGGGGAAGTGCAAACTGCTAAGATGTAATGCGTTTTGATGAATGGCCTTTTGACCTTAATATCAGCGCTCTATCGTTGTAGCTGCAACCTAGAACTGTGTACCTTGCTCCCCCTGCTGCTGCGTTATTATCCATGTTGTGATCTCGCTAACAAGTGGACAAAAGAGGGCAAAGGTCAGATGTAGTGCTCCGCAGCAACTTCGGAGACTCTCAGAAGAGAAGACACTGTGAATAATTAATTGGATCTGTTTATTTAGTCAAGTCTGAGTATCTCGAGGGGATGTAGGGAAAGCTGTGTTCTTCAAGCAGATCCACACTTTCTATTACCGCAGCGGTGCATTTATGTCAAAAGCTTAGCCAGGCGTGAAGATTTTTTTTGTGCCCCGGAAAATACGTGTGCATGTCAGAGTGCTGCGTAAAAAGACACTATTTTGTGTAGAGCTGCTGATAGACCTACTTGAAGATGCCTACTTTATGCAACACTGCTAATGTATATATTCTCCTTCAGTTCCGGTTTGTACACTTCCCACTTCCCTCAACAACAGTGTGTATCATCTAAAAGCCATAGCCTTGCACTTGAGCTGTATGGGACTACGCTACAATCTCTTGGTATTTGAAAGGAACAGAGAAGCAGCGTACACTTTCCCACACAATCGTATCATCCCTCAGTTTATGCCCTCATAAATCTGTTACAGATGCATATTCAAGCAGCCGTGTCTACTGTATTTTATAGAGTCACATACGATGCTTTTGTACCATATTTATGGAGCGTCCCACACACTGATTGGGCAATGACTTCACGATGCATATATTTCTCCTACAGTCCTGACACATACAGGTGATACAGTTTACATGGAGCTGCTGCTCCGGTCTACATGCAGCACAAACAAATATCCACCTTCTGCTTGGCAAAGAGATGAGATTACGTCCTATACCAACACAAATGGACAGGAAAGTGTATACACATGCACGCACCTCCAGAGTCCCGCGTGGATAAGAGATAAGGGCAGAAATATAGCTCACTGGCTCCTGGGGGTTGTATGCAGCTGTCTTCTGTAAAATCATCAAAAAAAAAAAGAAGTAAAAAATGCTGTTTCAGGTCACTTTGCTCTAAGCTTCCGTCAGTGTGCTCATCTGCAACAATGTTTATACCGTTCAGGGGGTTTGGAAGGAATATCATTTATGCAGCAAAACTAACTGGATATCAGAAACTATTCATTGTAGCATGTCAAAAATTACATTTTGAAAAATGTGAAAATGCATTCCAGCACACGAGCTATTACCAGGTAGGCTCTCAAGAGTCTTCAAATTGGCTTGTGTTTTTTTTTTTATCTGCAAGCAGCGGGTTATGTGGAATAAAATGGAAGTTTTACAGTGTCTCCTGCTCCAGGCTTAGCCAGTAGGGCTAAACCAGCCTGTATCTGGAGTTATTTTAATAAAGGAGTATTCCTCAAACTATTCATGAGGACTCCTTTGTTAAGCATGGCAGACAATGGCATTGATGCCTCGTGTCCATCTGATAAGCATTCAGGTCAGGCCAGTTTAAGTGACTCGCATTAGAGTATATTTATTGTGTTAAAGGATCCCTGCAATCATACAGTGTATGCACTGTAAGTATCATAACATCGTACATGCCGGCTGATTTGGATATTTTCTTGTATGATTTAAAAAGCAAAACACTGCAATCACAGTCTCTTTGCCTTTTCCCATGAATATGATTTACTTACATTGAGAGACAGAAACGCTGGCAGCACAGCTAAATGCACAGTGCACAACTATTCAAATGGTGCAAGGACAATTTAGCACCACGCGCGATGGAAATAGAGGACATTGATTATGCATACGCTTCATTTGGAGCGTTGCAGAAAAAATAATGTTGCTTATGACTTTACTGTCATTGAGATGTAGGAAGCGAACACATTCGGTTCTCCACTACATCTGGAGGGTTTTTTTTTGTTTTGTTTTTTTTACAGGTTTTTACATAATCATCTATGAAGCGTGAGCATCCGTCACCCAGGGGAAGCACATCTCTGTAAATTTGCTGCTCATTAACACGGACAGAAGGGAGAAATACTGTATGGTTAGAAGGGTCTGTAAAGTGACAGCATGGATTTTTTTTTTTTTGCATTTCACATTCTTCTTCTTTTAAAGATTGTTTCTTTTAAGATGAAATCATTACTGAGCACATTTTTACACCAACTTGCTTCACATTTATACAACTAATTCTCACCATTATCTACTGTCAGCAAAAAGGTTTAAGCTCTAGCTTTAACAAGTCGGCCTAAGGATTTTTAACATGCAGCTGTGGGGTCGTAATCTAATTTTATTCTGACTTGGTTATGTGATGACTATAGAGAAGAAGGCTCCTCAAAGGGACACGCACGGGGACACAGTGAAGCATGTCAGGAATTCCAATCAAGACCATTTGACCTTTGGCTCCTCCAGCATTCGCCATGCGCTGCCTTGCTCTGCAGCCCCGCCTCAAGCTGCTCATGGCGTCCCGTCCTGTCCTCCTCCCCTGCTCTCCTGTCCTCTACAGTGAGGTGAAGCATGGTATTAATGGACCACATACACTATAGCAGGATCAAGTCAGAATCAAGAGGATTTGTACAAGTAGATCCGATTTAAAAACAACAGACGGATTAGTTTGTTTAAATATATTACTGGGAAGGCATATATTTATTGCTGAGCACATTATCATTATACTCATCCCCATGTACTTCCCTCTCATTACAGTTTGATATTTTGCTCGGCCTTCATCGCCTTCTAAGACAGGGTAGTGGCATAGGGAATCTGCGATCTAAGGCAAAAAAATCCCATCAAGAGCAACGCCTGATAAGAAGACGAAACAGGGTGTTAGGGAGCATGCCCAGCCACCCAACCTCACACATCTCACGTCTCTCTCCCTCTGTCACTTTCCATCACATCTCTGACTCTCCAGGCCTGCGTGGTTGAAGAGGGTGTTATTTGGCTCTGGTAGGTGTTGGGTTTTAATCCCATCCAAGCTCCACTCAGCAGCAATGTGAAATCTTGGCTATCACTTATGTATATATTATTTCTTTAAATACTCATCTTAGTGGAGTAGTGAGGCAGATCTAAAACGTGCAGCAACTGAATAGCTATTCTTGTCTTGAACAACTGTATTTTCTTTTCAAAGAGGGTGCGCGAAATGCACTGCAAGAAGGAGATTGAATGAGGGACAGCAAGAGAGGGCGGTGTGTGTGAGTGTGTGTGAGAGAGAGAGAGAGAGTAGGACATATCATTAGGGAAATTGCTTCTCCAGTGTGAGTCGAACGTCTCGGTGAAGCAGTGTCACTCCAGAGAAGGTCACCCATGAGAAGGACACAACTGGATACAGTCAGCTCACTATCAGGCATAATGGGAAAATGGGAGGGAGGGACGGTATGAAGTTTGTGTGCGTGTGTATGTGCGTGTGTGCGCGCACGTTTGCGTTTCCTGGGCCTGGAGCCAAACTAGCTTGGGACGTTTTTAGTCATTTGACCCGCCTGACCTCAAAGTGTCATAAGTGAGCAGCGATAGGGATGAAGCCATGTTATTTCACGGGCCAATCTTAGCCCGGGACATAATCATGACAGGTCCGGTAACCATGACTCTTTCACTCAAGGGGAGGAGTGAAGG
Organism: Bovichtus variegatus; assembly: GCA_943593645.1. NCBI lineage: Eukaryota > Metazoa > Chordata > Actinopteri > Perciformes > Bovichtidae > Bovichtus > Bovichtus variegatus. The sequence continues at coordinate 2,095,071 of CALSCE010009526.1, read as the reverse complement.
AGGGTAGCGAATCAAGAAAATAGAAAGTTCCAGAGCTTCTATGGCCAAGGAACAGAGACAGCAGATAAGCCGGGACGACTGCACCAGTGTAGATCAGATCGGATGCAGTGATTCGGTAAATACTGTATAGTTGCTGTTTCAATATTCTTCAATGCTCTGCTGCAATCTTTGTCTGTCTTTGTTTTTTCCCCCCTTTATTTCTATTTTGCCTATTTGTCTCTCCCATGTCAGCACTGTATTTGATGAACCGACAGAAAACTACAGGCTATGACCTCAGAATGTATGGATGAGTGCCCACCAATAGTCAAATGTGTATTATAAACTAGGGGATACTGCTGAGTTTGCAACATCTTACTGCTATTAGTAACCCTGTCATGCTCAGCGGCAGGGTTACAACCCAAAAGAGGAACTGTGAAAACATAAGCACTATTGTCAGGAGAGTGCCTGGTAAAAAAAATTAAAACATTTCAAAAAAGGGTTACTGAAACGGATATATGTTATATGCTATAAAAGTTTATACAAAAAATGATTCTGCTGATATTTGTAATTCCTCGCAAGTTAACAGTTTTGGAGCTGAGAAGCAGCATTCTCAGCATTTGCAAAACAAGCATGTCGGTGCAAAATTCGAGCAGGAAACAATCTTCCTCCACAAACTAGAAAACTAAATTGATTACCTCCATATAATGGGAACAGAAAAGTAATTCACAGCACGAAACTGTTTACAATTAAGTTGATCAAGTGAGAATTATATTTCAGGTAATTAATCTGTTGCAGGGGCTTTATTGGGCCAGTGATTACTATTGATAAAAAACCTTCTCTTGACTCCGCTCCAAGCCAGTTCTTTCCTTTTAGAACTGCACACAGAGCTGACAAAGTTCTGAAAAAGTATTATTCAGTACAAGTGCTATTCAGTACAATACAGGCCCAAGGGGGAAATTATACAGCTTGTCACTGGTTAGAAGGAAAAGAGCCACATTTTGCTGTGCTCTGTGCAGATTATTGTTTACAGTGTGCAGCGTCAGCAAATAAGGAAAAAATATGTCCTTAAGTTATCCCTTCGGAAGCAAGTTCCCTGGTTCACTCGTACCCGTCGGCTTAAAGCACAACAGATGAGTGCTCTTGTTATCAGGACACAAACACCATTCAGCCAAAGCATCCTGTCACTCTCCCGGTAACAAGATAAATGCTTGTTACCCTCTTAAAGCGCTAAGATAAAACACCCCGACTGGTATCCATGTTCGAACACCTCTCATTTGGGCTTCCTGAATCTGCCGCTGCGAACAGACACCACAATCACAGCCTCGCTGGAGATACACACGGGTCTGGAGTTCACAAATCTCCAGGGAGCCATGTTTAATTCATGAGAGAACCTAAAATGAGTCAGAAAGCGAGACCTTGCAACCCCTTTAATGTATTCACCGAGCTTTTTCAGAGGCTTTGTGTGCGTGTCCCGCGCCTCTGCTGTCCGTCTGTCTGTCTTTTCCCTGCTTAAATGCCTGTCACGTCACTCTGCCCTTTGCTTTGGACCATCAATGTCAACACTTCATTCCTGTGTGGATCTGATTGTGACGTGTTCCTCTCACTTCTGCATGCTCGCCTTTGCATTCCCTATGCTGGCTTGTCAGAGATCAAATAGAGTAACATCAAAGACAGATGACAAAGAAATGTCAGATGTTGTTAAGGTCAGGAACCAGCGGAAAACGTACTTTACCTATGTTCTTTTGCTTGGTTGCTTACAAGGCCCTGTGTATACCTTGTTGTTCTAGTAAATTAAAAGTAGTTGATTTTCAGACGACACCCAGGAGCTCTATAAGTTAATTGCCTCTTGTGGAGCTCCAAAGGTGTTGTAAGATTGCTGCTAAAATTAGGGCTTTATCTGAGGTCCCCTCCCACACACTCACACCCCCACTACAGCAGTGGCTGTTATTAAATCCCACATCATCCAGGAGACATTGAAAGTGTTGCTTTTATACTTCTCCTGTCGCTTTGGACCTCACATAACAGATGTTTAAAAATACCTGTTTTGGGATACAAGCGGAGCAGAGAAATACTCTTTAAAATCACATCACACAGAGTGTGGACTGTCAGCACATCACCTAGTTGCTCCAGTGGAGCTAAAAACAACCACAAAGATAATATGTACACTCATTTTATGTTAGATTGAATGTGCGAGAGGTAACTGGACTTTCTGCGACAGTATTTATTTTCTCTGTCTCCTGCTGATTAATAAAGCAATCACTGCCTCTGATCTGAAGGGTGGTGTGGTCATGGTGGAGCAGCGTGAGAGCAGTGTGTTTGTATATACAGTAGAGAGTTGTGTAACCGTGTGTGCGTGTGCGTGTGTGCGTGTGCGTGTGTGTGTGCGCGCGTGTGTGTGTGTGTGTGTGTAAATGTGGGCACATCTTGTCATTAGTCATTTAGGGCACAACTGGCGATGCTGGCAATGACAAGCCTGCTCTTTGGGAAAATGACAGTGTTAAAAACACTGCAGCTGAGCCTGCTTCATTGTACAGGCAAATTAGCCAACAGTGGACAATGGGTCGTCTCCCATGAGATGTTAACAGCTAATCCTTTACTTAGGTCTTTAAGCACTGAAGTGATGAACTAGTATATTATCAATATTATTATTATTTTTATTGTATTGTCCTGCAATGTATTATATATATTAATGATAATACCAATAACTGACATTTATATATTACCTTCAAAACAGGGTTACAAAGTGCTTCACAAAAAGAAAATATAATACAAAATAATACAGCACAAGACTCGTCCCCCCCCCACACACACACACACACACACACACACACACACACACACTCCCCTGGGTACTTACACATACATGGCAAATGTATTTTATTCTGTTACGGTTAATCATCGGTGTACTGTAGCCTACACTTGAACAGGACTGCCAGATGGAGTTGGCTTTGCTGGCTTTTGAAATGAATGTTTATGTATGCTTCACCATATACATTTATGCTGTGGGCGTGTAATATTTAAATATGGCTATGGGTGTAGTTTTACAAGGTAAGCTGCAAATGCATTGCAGCGGTCCTGTCTCACTGTGAATGTTTAAGCATTACCATAAAAAAACATGAATCATTCTTTAGTTGCTACAAGCAGATATTGAATCGCAACAGTGCGTACTGTTGGGAGAACAAGATAGTATGTTGTCAAACAAAGAGCTATGCTAACGCTTCTGTGAGGCTTTGCTTAAGCACTGCTGTGCTTTGAGCTAACTGCTAACATCAGCTGCTAACATGCTCACGTTTCTAAACACAAAGTACAGCTTAGGCTAATAGGATCGTGATTAGTTTTGAGGGTCAGAAATGTTGACCTGATGACGACACCAGACGAAATGTCAGGGGAGTTTTTACAGATTATCATCTGGGGACTATGAATGTTCGTAGGGAGATATTTCAGTCCGGACCATAAATATTAACCTTATGATGGGGTTAGAGCAAAGTCAGGGGGAGTCATCCTCTGAAGACCATGAAGGCCTGTACAAAGTTTCATGACAATTCATTCAATTCATGTAATAGTTGTTGGACCAAAGTGGTGGACTGACCAACCAGCTGACTGAGTAACATTGTCATCCCCTGAGCCGTGCTGCTGGCATGACTAAATGTTGTTTGATTATGTTGATAAAAAAATGAATTCTGGCAGGCTGATTTTTGCGTTTTTTTAGTGATAGCACTATTGCGGTGGTGGGAGAATTGAACTGAACATAGTTTCACTGACGCATGAAAGTTACATTGATGACATCTGGCAATGGTTATTTTTGATCAATGAAAGTAGAATACACGATCTGAATATGGATAATATCCTGTATCAAAGTACTAGTTAGTATTTAGTTGTGATGTGGGCTTTGAGGGAAATAAGTTCAACACTTTTGACAGACCTTCACAATATGAACGTGTTTTTGCATTGTGTTCATTTTCATCGTTTACAAAAATACAGAATAATATGGTAAGCAAAGTGGAATTCCTGTATGGTCTCAAACAGTCCCATTTTTCACTGAGCAGAGGCTTGTGAATTCTGTATTTATTATATTTTCCAATATTACATTCAACAGCTCCTACCTACTTCCCTGTAGTTAACCTGTATAACAAACCTTTTCCTAGACTATTGACCAATACAAATGCAAACAGCTTAATCTGTTGAAGACTTGACCTTTTAAAGCTCATAGTTCAAACTGCCCTCGTGGGTGTCACTGCGTTCAAACTACACCGGCTGGCAAATATTGACATATTTAAACATTAAATCAATTGAAATGACAGGAAAAAAAACAATATGTTTCACTTGACATGAGGAAAACATTGTTAGTGAAACGTAATGTATGTTTGTAATCGAATAGCTAAGGGTTGAAAGGTCAAAAGGCCTAATGGATAAAGCTTGCATAAGTGCTCTGAGGGCATGCTTTGACTTTTATTATCCCCTGTATTGGTTCATTTTAATGTTGGTGATCAATAAATTGAAGCTAATTGTGCTGCTGCAAATGCGAACAAAATGCAAAGAGTCTGTTTGTGTTAGAACCCAAATTCAATTGGCTACTGATTGTCCTTTTGTCCTACAGGTGTTGAGCTTCAGCTGAGGATGGCAGGAGATTCTCGAGTCCTCATGGACCACAACATGGAGATAGGAGTCACACCTGCACAGGTAAAATGCACAGTCACAACTGGTCAAACACTGTACTGATCACCACGGTCTCACAACAACGGGCAGAGAGAGAGTGTGAGAGATGAGAGAGATGGTGTGAGAGAGAGGCGGCGCGGTGGAGAAGATATAGAGAGATGGGAATGATAAGTTTGGGACAGAGCGATGTGTGTAAGTAAGAAAACCAGACTGATAGTGTCTGGATAGTGCAAGAATAGGAATGAGGAGGATAGAAAGGCCGTTTGATATACAGTACATATGCTGTATACATACTTTATAGATTAAATAAACAGTACAGATTATGGATCAAGCCTCATAAAGTGTAACCAAACCTGTTTCTTTAGTTCACATACATATACAGCTCAGTTTACTTAGCAGTGGAGGTAGAAGGGAAAGACATCCCGCTCACTCCCAATAACCGATGGTGGAGTTGCACTGGTTATCTGTCCTGATTCTCCAGCTGATTGGAATTTATGCTGTCTACCCGAGCGCAACCAGAAAGGCTCAGTGACAGAAAACACCCACCACTTACTACTGCCATGCCGAGAGAACTAATCAATGTGTTTATCGACCGTCACCCCTACAGATCATATTGACTACAAAGGCCAAGGATTGGACGGCACTGCTGCTGATAGCTTCATCTATCACTCAATTAGTCGCATCCCAAAGTGTGGAAATGAAGGAGCCGATTTTAGCCGTCTTTCATTTAAAAGTAGTGATTAACATTTGAAAAAAACAAAACAACTGTGCACATTAACTGATGTTGTCAGTGGAAAATTTCCCTCTAAGACATGGTGGACTGATTCTGTTCTGAAGTGATCAAATATCCCTGAGCACAGTTGGTAATAAGGGAGCCCGTTGACATTTGAATGCATCGTCATCAAGCTACTCATTGTGATGCCAGTCAGTAAGCGTTGTCTTTAAATTCTTCTTTGTCAAAACATTCCATAAATGGGGATCACTTCAATCAATATCTGAAAACTCAATACTGCACACACAGGCCTGCTCAATTGTGCATGCACACAGGACAGCAGTGAAACAGCACCTGACATCTCCAAAAAAAAACATCCTGATTGAAGCTGACTGACATATTTTATTATCCAGGCTCTGCAATCGAAGGAACTGCAAGGATATTGTAGTGCCTTAGGTAATGTCCTTCCCCGGCTGCACTGTGACAGTGATCGTTGTGATAGAGCAGAAGAGCATCAGTGTAACCACAATAGGACACAACTTTTTTCTGGTGATGTGAGCATGACTCTAGAGAGAGATGAATCCCAGGTGTCATGTTAGAAGTGAGAGATTCAGAGGGCACGGGAGCAGTTTTTTTGTTTTTTGCCTTGACACAATGCATTTCATTTATCAACTCAGATTGAAAAGTGTCAGTGTGCTGCCAAAATGTCCTTGGTCTGTTTGAAAGTTGCATTGAAACGCTGTCCTCCTATATGTATTTGTTATTTCTGTCTGTATGTCTGCATTTGTCCAGAAGGACAAGCATCTGCCCTGCAGGACTACATTGCCGGGCTTTGTGGCAGTCCTTGTTTTTCATAACCCTAAATGTTCTAAAACATACAATATTAGAATCCTGCATGTATGTGCATGAAAGCTGAATTTCTAGATGAGTGCAATGTGTTTGCCCAGGCATATGCCACTCTTTTTGATGATGCCATAAGGGTCTGTTGGGGAAGGATGGAGGATCTGTTCCTATCCAGGCTTGCCAATGTCCCATAGGGTGCGAGGGGAGGGAACACAGGGGACGGGGAGGGAGACGGGGCACAGCTGTGGAGCCAGATCGCCTCGCTGGAGCTGGGCCAACATAGACAAAGACCTGGAAGTCCTTGTGTTCCTGTTGTGTCCTTACTCTCTCTTTCTCCCTGTATGTATGTGCTTACACTGACACCTACAATGTCATTGTGAAGTAGCACGGAGCAGTGACTTTATAACGGCTCTTAATTGTATTTGCCTCCCCGCTAGCAGCACAGAGCAGTGTGGTTTTGCAAAGCCTTAAAGAAAATTTCATTAAAAAAGGTTAACACCGACATCCTCCAGTACAAACTCAATATAGCTTTGGAGAAAATATTAATGAAAAGAAATAAAAGTGGCTACTGTAAAGTACACCCATGTGGAGAAAACCTTACATTTCCACTGTTCTCATTCCCTCTTTCTTTCCATCATTGCTTGCATGCGAGTGAAAGCAAGCTTCTTCCCCTCACTTTGCCTGTCTCTCTCTTTATCTCTCCCCTAGGTGAAGAAGCTTCCTAAACACTTGCGGGAGGCTCAGATCTCGACAGAGCGAACCCACTTGATTTCTGACCCAGCGAAGAAGCCACGTCAGCGATACGTGCAGAAGGACGGCAAATGCAACGTTCATCACGGAAACGTGCAAGAGACCTACCGATACCTCAGTGACTTGTTCACTACGCTGGTGGACCTACGCTGGCGACTTAGTCTCTTCATTTTCACCTTGGTTTATGTAGTCAACTGGCTTTTCTTCGGCTTTCTGTGGTGGCTGATAGCGCTCGTCCGTGGGGATCTGGTGCATGCTGATGAGGAGGGCTGGACCCCCTGTGTGGAAAACCTCAACAGTTTTGTCTCAGCCTTCCTCTTCTCCATTGAAACAGAGACCACCATTGGGTACGGTTATCGTGTAATCACAGAAAAATGCCCTGAGGGTATCATACTGCTTTTGGTGCAGGCCATCTTGGGTTCCATTGTTAACGCAATGATGGTGGGCTGCATGTTTGTCAAGATCTCACAGCCAAAGAACCGCGCCGAGACCCTCATGTTCTCGCACAAAGCTGTCATATCGGTGCGAGACAACAAGATGTGCCTGATGTTTCGGGTGGGGGACCTGAGGAACTCTCACATCGTGGAGGCATCGATCAGAGCGAAGCTGATCCGATCGCAGCAGACCAAGGAGGGGGAGTTCATCCCGCTCAACCAGACTGACATCAACATCGGCTTTGACACGGGAGACGACCGGCTGTTCCTGGTGTCGCCGCTCATCATCTCGCACGAGATCAACGAGAAGAGCCCCTTCTGGGAGATGACACTCACACAAATGGAGAAGGAGGAGTTCGAGATTGTGGTTATCCTTGAGGGCATGGTGGAGGCCACAGGTATGAAGCGCGGGGGGGGGGGGGGGTTAAAAGGGTTAGACGGGGGGAAAGGGGGAATAGGAAGACATATGGAGGATGGGTAAATGGATAGAGAGACAGGGATTGATGAAATGTTTGATGCAGGAAGTTGGCTGAGAGGGAGGGATGGGAAGATGAAAGAAGAGGCTCACATGGAAATATGAATTGCATAAAAGCGAGGAGTGGCAGGAGTGAGCACCTGTAAGTGCTGCAGATTGCGAAAGATATTACTATTGTAATGGATGGAAAGACAGGAAGACTAACTAAACAGACGATACACTCTAAGTGAGACATAAACCGCAATATGATGCATTCCACTTTAAAGTTAGTACAAAGTGTAATGTGGATTTTATTATTTCAATGATTTCATAACAGCTGACAAATGTTTATGAAGGTACGAATTGTTTCTTTCATTAATCCTTCAACTGCAGTTACGTCTTCATCAGCATGTCACATTTTAAAGCATTTGTTATTTTAAGGATATTGAAAGCTGATCACGGCACAACGACCTTGCTATTTTTTTTACTGTACTCACTGCAGAGCCTGCATTTCCACTGTTGCTACTTCAAGGTTATGTCTTGTTTATTTCAAAGTGAATGAAGTGTAGCGACCCACACTGCTGGTCTGTGTTTTGGGTAAATTCCAAGCAGTCTTAAAAAGTGCTCCAGGCTGGTTACGTTTAGGAGGCAGACATGACCAGGTATTTCTGTAAAGTTCCACAAAGCTCCCATTTCCCAGCATGAGGCTGTATTCAAGACTCCAAGAGGTAACAATCAGCAATCAAAATGACATAACAGCAGATTGTAATGTCCAAGTGTCATACAAAGGGATTTTCAAAAATACTCAATTTATGATATTCAAAGCTAGTGTTTTATCATTTTTGAAAACCCTATCAATTCATAATTATAAAGCGATGAATACAGAAACCTTTACAGCATGGTGGACCACAGCTAGCTGTTAATAATGTGTTTTCAGTGAGATATTGGCTAAATCAAGTATTGTTTATATGCCTAAACTGCATTGTTTACTGGCCTTTGTTCAAAGACTAATTACAATCCGCTCATTTTAAATACAATGCATTATACATGTTACTAATTTACTTTATTGGTTATTGTCATACTTTGCATCAGTAATTGAGACACTGATTAAGAGCGTTTAGTCTTGTGCACACAATTTTCTTTTTAAAAATGCGTACAAACCGCAAGCTCCCTAATGCGATCAGGCATGGCTCTGCATGCATCAGAACATTGCTGCTCTACTTAATATAAAAAAAATGTTTTTATTGAAATTTTATTTCTGCCTCCAAAGCACCGGTAGTCATCATGCTTCCTGCTCACGCTGCTGGATACTTGACTCACTAAATCACCTTTCGCTTCACCAGCAGAGACCCCCGGCCTCATGCACGGGCTATGTCGTCACCGTCCTTGACCGCTAGGCAACCGACCGATCTGAGCATCCAGTAGCCATCCAGTAGCCCTCCAGTAGCCCTCCAGTAGCCCTCCAGTAGCCCTCCCTTTACTTCCCCTGTTAACCTTAATGAGTAGTGTTAGTCTCAGAGCATAAGCCGCATGATTAAAGGATACCTCAGTTACAGTATTTGTAAACCTTTGTTTTTATAGCTTTTGCCATGCTTTATCTAATACGTATATAATGCAGTCAGGATGGTACTAACAAAACAGACAATACCCCAACATTTTGGGGTACTTTTCTTTGATATTAATCCCGTCTTTTTAATTGAGGTATAGGGTCTTAAGTTCACCAACTTTGTAGCTGAATAAGCAAACCTCACTTGCTATTGTAAAAGTGACAACTATGCTGTCAGTGCAGGTATGTATCCATGAATAGGTGGCCAATGTTGTAGTCTGCAAAATATGTTATTTTTATCTGATCTAACAGGAAAGCATGTTAATTTTCTAAAATCTCCTGCAGTAATGCCAGGGGAGAGATACGGTACAAATATCTTCTTTTTTTTTAATATGGAGAATAAACATTTATGGCGCATATCGTGCAAGTCATTATCTCATGAAACCAGTCAAATTGAGAAAGATTAAAATCTGCATCTGATAATGTCCATGATTTGCTCAGGCTTCATATACCCTAGAGTAAAAAATATTAAACAAAATGTTTACCACATCACGAGTTGGCTGCTGTGACACAGTTTGGATGTGACATTTAAGTGGGTGGTGAAAAGGCTTCATTTTCTCTTTAATGGCTGGCCACTACTTGCTTTCTCCGTTGACATCCAGCCTGTGGTTTTAAGCATAATTGTGAGTCAGGCTCTCAAATTCACATACAACATTTGTTTCTCAGGCACTCCTACAGCATTTGGGATAAAAAATGAAATCAGATAACTTACTAAAGAACATTCTGACCTACTTGATGCCACAGCTTAATTGCACTAATGAAAACACATAAAATAGACACAACACATAATACACTCAATAACATTCTCTCAGTTAATGAATGCTGAGCAATTACAAAATGTCACCGCACAAATGTGCAATTAAGCTCATATTCATGTTTTAATAGAAATCATTATCAGTATTATGAAACTAGACATAAAAGCATGTGTGTTTTTCCAAAGATCAAAATCAACCTAACCTCAAGAGCCAGGGCTCAAATTACCATGTGCATATTGACAGTAGTGCACGTACAATTTGAGCTGTGCATATACTGTAACTCTCAGCTCTAATCTACATGCATGGGTGCATGTAATTGGTACAGAAAATATGTCGTGCAGGGCTGCCAACTCTTATACATTGACCAAGAGAATCGTCACTTTTCACAAGCTCTCACTCCACACGTCCATTATCTCATGATGTTGGATTTATTTTGGTTGGATTAAGCCACGGTTTGGCACAAGAAAAAAGGACAAATACATCAAATGGTGCAGTGACAAAAAATGTTTGAGCTGATACATTTTTATGTTTGGAATAGTTGCTTAAAATAAATGTATTTGTTTATTTGATAGGGACAGAGCTTTTTAATAATATCAGTATAAAAATACAAGATGTAAACAGCGGTCCCTAAACAGGTCACATGTGGCAGGTAACATGTGGCAGCTAACATGTGGCAGGTAACATG